>SKCR01010091.1:0-364646 GCA_019454045.1 Zanthoxylum bungeanum
ACTATAATAGAATAGGCCTCAGTAACTCGTTGCTCTGCGGACTGAATAAGATTCACCATCTTGGGTTCGTCCAGCTTCAAGCCCATACTCAATGACGTAGAAGTACGAGAATAGTAAGATACCATCTTCTGTATGAATCCATGCATAGCTTCCTGGATCTTCTTAGCTCAATACCTCGTGATTGGACCTTTTGGAACTTGTACTGTGGCGGTTCATCCATCATGGGCTGCATCTTGGGCGGCTGCATCCTGGGCCTCATCAAGATGGCTTTGTTTTCATCCCCTACGGATGGTGTACATTTTGGGTCAGTGTCAACTTTGGATTCCGAGATGATAGGAACTCTAGATGTATCTGGTGAACTAACCTACCTACGAAGACAATTCACTAGTTAAGTCCAAGGGTTCCGAAACAACGGGCTACACTAATGAAGGAATTATTAAAAGTTATTTGACATTCCTTGATCGAATCTAATAGCGGTTGGTTAATATATAAATAAGAGTTATTCCGGCATATATCAATCAATTGAGATTTTCTCGATCTATCAGGCAAATACTTGACCTACCATATGGCGACACTTATTGGTGGGATGATATATTTCCGTAGCAAAATAATTCTTCTAGGTTTCTAATTCATTATACATGGTTCATGCATCATTTTTAATTTTATGCCTAAAAATTTTATGTTTTTAATATGCGATGAATGGATATTAAATGCTGATTTATTTTATTTTATTTCAGGCATGTTTCCCCAATTATTGCTATTGTCTCTAATAATAAGTTAACAGGAGAAAGTTATGCTAAATGAAAAAGTAACATGAACGCCATCTTTGTCTGTGAAGACCTTAAGTTTGTCCGGACGGAGGAATGTCCTCCTGAGCTAGCCATAATTTCTGGTTAAGCTGTGCCTGATGCCTATAAGAAATGGGTCGCAGCCAATATGAAAACCCACGGTTACTTGCTAGCAATGATGTATGAGGTTCTTGCTACAAAGTATGAGCCAATGGCTATGACATCTTTGATGATGCAGTCATTACAAGGCATGTTCGGGCAGCCTTCAGAGCGGCAGTGTCAGTGTTATAAAGTTATGGCCTCAACTATGATCGCAAGGTTGAAGGAAAAGACATTAGTCCGAGAGCATGTCTTGAGGATGATGACCTATCTCCACACGACCGAAACTAATAGAGCTCATATTGATGAGTGTAGGTAGGTGACCATGATAAAGGAAACTCTTTTGAAGCGTTTCCTGTAGTTCAAAAGCAAATATGTTATGAATAAGTTATCTTTTACTTTGACTCAAATGCTAAATGAGTTCACCCAATACAATTCCATCTTGCTGAATCCTCGTAAGCCAATGGAGTGGTAAATGTTGTCGAATCTTCTAAATCTGCAAAGAAGAAGAAGAAAGTTACTGAGAAGGCTAAGGAAAAGCCCATGAAGAATAACAAGAAAAGCTCCAAGGATGCCAAGCCCAAAGGAAATTATTTCCATTGCAACAAGGATGGGCATTGGAAAATGAACTGTCATAAATAACTTGCTGAGCTGAAAGAGAAGAAGGTCACATATAAATATGATTTATTTGTCATCGAATCTCTATTAATAGAGGATAATAAATCCACATGAATTGTTGATTCTGGAGCCACTAACCATGTTTGTTCTTCTTTGCAGCTACTTGATTCATGGAAGTACCTAGTTAAAGGTGACTACACCATGATGATCAAGACAAGGGATGCCATTTCAAAAAACAAAACAGTGGGAGTATCTAGTTTAAACTTTGTAAATAATGATTATTTAAGTTTGTACAATGTGTTATATATTCCTGGTTTTCGTAGGAATTTGAATTATGTTTCTAAACTTTTGGATGATGGTTTTTCCGTTTCATTTAATAATAATTTGGTTATTATTGGTAGAAATGGATTAAATATATGCACAAGAAAATCTGAAAATAATCTATATCTATTAAGGCCGTTAACACATAATTCACTGCACAATACTGAAATATTTAAGGTTGAAAAACCTAAAACAAAACGGCAAAAGATTTCTCACGATGACACATATCAGTGGTAGTTTAGACATGGTCATATTAGCCTTTACCGGATAGATAGTTTGATAAAGAACGGAGCTTTAAAAACTAGTTAAAGTTTGGAACTTTACCAGTCTGTAAATCATTTCTAGAAAGAAAGATGACCAAAAGACCTTTCACTAGAAAAGATATAAGAGCCAGTCAACCACTTGAGTTAATAAATTTTGGATGTTTACGGACCGATTAATGTAAGAGCCGAGGAGGTTATAAATACTTCATCATATTTATTGATGATTATTCCAAATATGGGTACGTTTACCGAATGAAGTACAAGTCAGATACCTTTGAAAAGTTCAAAGAGTATCATGATGAGGTTGAAAACCAATCAGGTAAGACGATCAAAACTCTACTATCGGATCGTAGAGGAGAATACCTTGATAGAGATTTTGGGGAATTTTTAGTTGAGCATGGTATAATATCCCAACTCACAGAACCTGGAACACCACAGCGGAATGGTATTACAGAGAGGAGAAATTGGACCATACTAGACATGATAAGAACTATATTTAGTTAATGTTCACTACCTAGTTCATTATGGGGATATGCATTACAAACAACAGTGTACATCGTGAATGTAGTTCCATATAAGTCTGTTCCTAAGAACTCCATTAGAGTTGTGGAGTGGTCGTAAAGCTAGTTTATGATATTTCCACATATGGAGGTGTCCAGCACATGTGCTGAAGAGTAAGACTACTAAGTTGGAGCCATGTTCTCAGGTGTTCCTATTGTAGGCTATCCTAAGGAGACTAGGGGTGGGTTCTTTTATAGTCTGGAATATAACAAAGTGTTTGTGTCGACAAACGCTATATTTCTTAAGGAGGACTATATGAGGGAGTTCAAACCTCGAAGTAAAGTGTTACTCGATGAGTTACTTACTGGTTCAACCAGCACACCATCATCAACAACTATTGAGAAAAAGATAGCACCTTTGACATCTGAGCGTTAAATACAATTATGTCAGAATTATCTACCACCTAGACGCAGTAGATGGGTTGTACTACAACGTGATCTCTATCTAGGAGTTGGAGATGCACAAGTTGTCGAATCAAGTGATGGTGTAGATGATCCATTGACCTATCATAGTGTAATGGATGATTCTGATAAAGAGGAATGGCTCAAAGCCATGAACCTCGAGATGGAGTATATGTACTGAAACTCAGTCTGGGAACTTGTAAACCAACCTGATGGGGTAAAACCCATAGGTTGCAAGTGGATCTATAAGAGAAATAGGGGAATAGATGAGAATGTATAGACCTTCAAGGCTAGGCTGGTGGCCAAAGGTTATACCTAGAAATTGGAAGTGGATTATGAAGAGACTTTCTCGCCAGTAGCCATGCTTAAATCCATATGCACTCTTCTCTCCATTACCGCGTATTATGACTATGAGATTTCACATATGGACATCAAGACTGTATTTTTGAATGGCAATCTTGATGAGTGAATCTATATTGTACATCCAGAGTCAAGAGCAAAAGGTTTGCAAGCTACAAAGGTCAATTTATGGAATTAAGCAAATATCTCGATCTTGGAAAATAAGATTTGATACCACGATCAAGTATTATAATTTTCAACAGAACGTTGATGAGCCTTGTGTATACAAGTGTGACATTGACAAAAATTTAGTTTTTCTCGTTTTGTACGTCGATGATATTTTACTCATTGGGAATGATGTAAGAATAATATCGGACGTGAAAACCAGGCTAGCGAACCAATTCCAAATGAAAGATTTGGGGGAGGCCAATTATGTACTTGAGATCAGGATTCTTCGGGATTGTAAGAGACGACTGTTAGCTATGTCTCAGGCATCCTATATCGACAAGATCCTTGTGCGATTTGGAATACACAATTCCAAGAACGGAAATTTTCCTTATCGATATGGAATTCATATGTCAAAGGAACAGTCTCCTAAGACACCTCTAAGAGTTGAGGAAATGAGACATATCCCATATGCCTCAGCAGTTGGTAGTCTCTTGTATGCTATGTTATGCAAGAGACCAGACATCTGTTTTATATTGGGAGTACTTAGTAGGTTTTAGTCTAACCCAATATTGGATCATTGGGTGGCTATAAAACATATTCTCAAGTATCATAAGAGAATGAGAAATTATATGCTTGTATATTCTGGTGAGGCTATGATCCTCATGGGATATAAGGAATCTGATTTTTAGATTGATGTCGATTCTAGGAAATCAACATCTGGATCAGAGTTTACCCTATGTGGTAGGACCATTGTGTGGAGGAGCATAAACCAACATTGTATTACTAACTCCACCATGGAGGCTGAGTATGTAGCAGCTTGTGAAGCAGCTAAAGAAGTAGTTTGTCCCAGCAATTCTTGAGATATCTGGAAGTTGTTCCAGACATGGATAAACCACTCACACTTTAATGCGATAATTTGGTGCAGTAGCGAACTCAAAAAAACTAAGAAGCCACAAAAAAGGAAAGCATATAGAGATAAAATATCATCTCATCATGGAGATAGTGTAGAAATGAAACATTTCTGTCACGAATATTGCATCCACAGAGAACCTAGCTGATCCGTTTACAAAGACCATGGCGGCTAAAGTGTTTGAAGGTCACCTAGGGGGTCTAGGATTACATGACATGTCCTATTTGCTCTAGTGCAAGTAGAATATTGTTGGGATATATGCCTAGAGCTTCATTTAATGTAAACAAAGTTATTTATTATGAAATAAAATATGCATGATTCATTTATCAAAATGTTTGATTTAAATTACATATTGTAAATTATCATGTTTACCCTTGACTACTTATGTACATTCAGACTTAGTGTATTAGTGTCATACACAAGAGGATTTAAGTCTGAAATTAGTAATCTAAAATAGTCCATAGAAAGCAAACAAAATGGGTACTTTATTTATGGTTTACCTATAGTTGCGGTCCATTCTATAAATGTGTGGTGGCTTTGATCCGAGATCGACCATTTGGTAACATAGGAATGGAGGCATCTTATATGATGTGATCATATAAGACTGGACCTAGAAAGAAATGATTTTCTTATAATATCTGTTAAATGAAGAAATTCATTTCAATCTACTAGATGGTCGTATATGGATTGATTTGAATCTTGAGTGTAATGTGAACTCCTACATGGCAGGTTATATCAATTGATTTACAAATGTGAGGTTGGTGTAGCAATCCCAACCAATAGTTATGTACTTTAGGAACATGGTTTAGTGTGTAGTTGGGGACATTTTACATAGACACAGAGTTCACTTCTTCTTGCGAGAAGTATATGAGTATCTTCCTTAAGGGTTGATTCGGTACTTGAACGATTAGAGCGCTCAAGTCTTTCTATTAGGAATAGAAAGATTAACATTCATAATTGTTATGAATAAATCTTTCATTAGAGAATCAATGGTTCTTAAGTTAAAAATAATTATAGGGGTATAACTGACATTATGATCCGGCTCTAATTATGAGATACTCATGAAGGGTCAATCCGTATGTAATCACTTTATCGATGGACACCGACGTGGTTCGACATATATTATCCATATATGGCAACGAGAGTGCAGTTTCGAGTTTTTAATGGAATAACCATAAGGTAATATTTCAAAATATTTAATTAAAGAGTTAATTAATATTTCGGGATTATTGGAACTCGGAACCGTAGGTCCATTTGCTCCCCGTACTATCTCGATATACTGTGGAAAACTATATATAATTGGATAGTCAATTATATACTCAAAATATATATTATTATTATTGGATTAATAATATATTTTACCACGCATGTAACTTTATATTATATTTAATATAAGGTTTTCATTAAATAAATAATTATAGGATAATCATTTAATTTAATGTATATATTATATTGTTTAATATATCAATTATGGTAATGAAGAATTTTTAAATATGATTTGAAAAATTCAACATTACATTAATGATATTTACACATTTTCAACATTGCATTAATTGTCATTATGATGACAATTAATAAGTTGGTTGTTAAAAAATTAGGTAGAAAAAATGAGGGGGTGGCCGAATTTATCAAAGGGAAAAGCTAGAGTTTTTTATTTTGATTTTGAAATATTAAACCCTAAGTATAAAAAGGATAAGGATGTTATCTTTTTACCCTCATTTTTCATTTCAAGAATAAACCTAGCCACCTTTCTTTTTGTTTTCTCTCAAGTGTTGAAAGAAAAAGAATAAGAACAAATAAAAAGAAAAATTCTGGTGTGAAAAAACCTTGTTTCAATCTCTAAAGAATTTAAGGATTTTATTTTGTGAGTGAAGCCATATATCCTTTTATTGGTAACGAGCCATAGCGTGGAAGACCATTCAGAATTGTTTTTGTCCATAACAATTGGGGAATATAAATGGATATTTCAAAGTGTTGTGGGGTTGTTTTTGTTAGAAAAATTAAACTTGAAACATTGCTACACCACATGCATTTCAGGGACTGATTTGGGTGAGCTATGCGGACGTTTTGGGTGCGAAATGGATTAGATCTCAGCTGTTGTTCAGGGGCTGGTTGGTCAGATTCGGCAATCAAAGAGAGAGGGAAAAAAATATTTATAGGTCAATATTGGTGTCTAAACCACTTCCGCTGCGCGAGTGAAAATATTTCCTACACAAGCTACTTCTATGGCTACAACAAGTATCTAATGCAGAAATTTCGTGTATGTGTTCTTGGTGGAGTCTCGGCCATGTCATCATAAACTTATTCGGTCATTGCGTACCTCTTCTAAGCCTCCATACCATCACATTTTACCTTCTTGATAGGCTTCATCGATAGTGTGGGTGGCCTAATACCTTGTCCTAGATGGGCATACCTTCCACGGTGGCCCCGTATCCCATCACTTCTTGGATTATTTCCTTGAAAAGTTGCCTCAGTAGTGTATATGGACCGTTACTACCCTCAATTCTTTTAATCTACCGAACATACATGAAGCATCGACTAGTATTTCTGATTTAGGCCTTAAATTAAAAAAGCAAAGAAGATGATTTATGTATAATTAACCTAAATTTTCTATTTTAGTTAGAACATTGCATTTCATGAATATTTTGAGCTTTTATTTCAATAAAACATAAGTATTTTTTTCTTAGTACATGCGTGAATACATTAATTATTCTATTGTAAGGGTATCTCTATCGTTAACTTGCCCTTTTGGGTTTTCCAATTAACTATTTTTCTCACTCACTTATCCCTAACGTTTGCCTAAACCATTTCCGATTTAGCGGGATGTGCTCAAACATTTCCTTAGGCCATCCTTGCGGACTTTCGACCTAACGATCTCTTGTTTCTTATCATTTTTTTTCAAGCAAAGTATTTCTTAGCCTGTCTATGTTGATGGGCTCTGTGAACTCGTTCCCTTCCAGGTCAAACAACCGAACTGCTCCATTTCTTAATGTCTTTCTCACTAGATATGGCCCTTCCCAATTGAGCTTAAACTTTATCTGCGGGTCCATCGCCAGCGGTCTTGACTATTTCAACACCATGTCCTATTCCTTGATCCTACTAAGTCGAAAAGCCCTAGCCATCCTTTTCTTGTACGGTTGAGTATGGTACAAAGCTTTCATTCTTTTCTCATCCAGCAGAGCTAGCTGTTCGAATATTTCTACAACCCACTCTTGCTTGAGTAAGGCTGTTTCCATCATAACATTTATTGGCTGTACTTCGATTTCCACAAGCAGTACAACCTCCATTGTATAAACCAATGAATAAGGAATAGCTTCTGTTTCCATTCTGACCGAAGTCATATACCCTTTAACGTAAATGGAAACTTCTATGGCCAATCTTCGTAGGTCTCCATCATCTTAGCTAGAATTTTCTTTAAAGTCTTGTTGGAGGTTTCTACTGCTCCGTTAGCTTGCGGTATGTATGGTGAGGACTTATGATGCCCAATCCCGTACTTATGCAGCACGATTTTGGTCTCCCTTTAAAAATGTACCATGTTGTCTGTTACCACATAGTGCAACATTCCATATCAACATACGATATTAGTACTATGAACTTAGCCATTTGTTTAGCTGTGATATTACGAAAGGATTCGGCTTCAACCCACTTGGAGAAGTAGTCTAAGGCTACTATTATAAATTGGTGCTCATTAGAAGCTTATGTCTTGATTTCACCGATTAGGTCAATACCCTAGGCTAGGAAAGGCCATCCGATAACCCGTGCAACTCCTTCGGTAATACGAGGTTTAAGTTCCTATGGGCCTGACAGTCATGACAATGCTTTACCAAATCTGTGCAATCTACCTCCATAATCAACTAGTAAAACCATTGTCGCACTATCTTCCTCGACTTGAGTTCGCTCATGTGTGGTCTACATATCTTGTGTGGTTTACCGTTATGCATATAATGTCGGAAACCACGTCACTACTGGACTCGAAGCCTATAAAGAGTATATATAGTGCATTGGGCAGTAACTAGATAATGAAGGAGTCGCCACCCAGTATAACACATTGTGAATGATTTAATGTCGTATTACACCCATCGTAAGGTCCGAATTTAAATCCGTTTGGATTCGGAATGGTCCATTAATTATATCAGTATAATAATCAGGTTTGAAGAGAAGCAAAGTCATGTCTTATAATGCAAAATCATGTAATCAACAATTGAAACACACAAGATCACAACCAATCAATAATAAAAGTAGTAAAAAAAATAGGAAATGAATAAACATAAATGTTTAGAGATCATTAAAATAGTAGTAATATAATAATCAAACAAAATAGAGCATACATCTCACCGGCCTGGCTTCGGAGATGCCCGGCCGGACTTTTCTTTATCTCATTCATGTCCGGCCGGACATATCGCATGTCTGGCCAGACATTTCAGTAAACCAGAAAGTCAGAAAATGCAAAATCATACAAAGCTTAACAATACTCATAAAACAGTAATGGCATGATAGTAATAAAAAATTATAAGGCAATGCAAAACTAATAAAATGATAAAATAACCATGATATAGTACATATCTCAACTGGCGCTTGGCTGGACATTTTTGATGTGATTGATGTCTGGCCGAAATTAGTGTAAGTTTTGTCGGATGTTCATCATGAACTAGAAGCATAGACAATGCAGCAACATACTTATATAATAATAAATACGAATTAATAATAGCATATCAGTGATAAAATAACTATAGAACATAGGCAAAAGTAGTAAAACATCAATTAAACTAGAATATGGTGTATGTTTCACCGGTCTGACCTCATAGTAGCTTGACCGGATATATCAAAAATTGGGGATGTTCGGCCGAATATACCATGGGTTTAGCCGGACATTCTTTGTGAACGAGACGAATAATTATTTTCCAATGGTATATGAAGTTGTATCCCGAGTACACACCATACTACCATCCATTCAAAATCGGCTATGAAATTTATGTCTGGGTTTCCATACTATTTTCCAAAGGGAAATCATAATAACTGGATATGAACAATGATATGACTGGACATTTATATCATTTGGCCGGATGTTTTTATGACTTTTGTATGTCAAGTTGGATGTATATCATGTCCGGCAGGAGATACTACGTCAGAACAAAAATTACAAATGTGGAATAGAAGTTAGGGTGCTCTCAAGTTGTACCTAAGGATATGGTTGACTCAAAAAGTGCCTTTGAATACCGAATTGTCGTTTGGTTGATTACTGGATAGGAAAAACTCTAGAGACTTTGTGTGGTTTGCTTACTCTCTCTCTCTCTCTCTCTAAGTTTTCAGATCAAAACTGTTTTGCCAGTGAAGAGGTTCAGCCTTAGGTTCCAGATTCAAAATTGTTGAAGTCCATTTAGGAATGGACCCATTTTTATAGTGTTCAGGTTAAATCGAAAAAGGGAATGGGAAATCAAATGCCCTTCATATCTCCAGTGATTGTCAATCTGTAGTATCGCCTACAGCTTGATGTATGTTCGATCGAATGTTTATCTTGAGACATACCTCTGACAGGAAATCAATCAAGTCCGTAATTTCAATCAAAAATCTGCACATTGGATGACATCCTGATACATGTCATGTCGGATATTTATTTCAAATATATGTTTGGACGAACATTAATCAAATCCATGATTTCACTGATTGACAATTTGCACTCATTGGCAAATGTCATATATCCGGCCAGATTTAGGGTTTTCAATATATATCCGGTTAGATATTGTTGTCCAATAAAAGGCTGGTCGGACATAAGTAATGTTCAGTCGGGACTTTGCTGTTTTTTTGAATTCTTTGGAGTTCTCTTCCTTTCCGACAGTTAACCTAACAATTTTCCGAGCTTCCAAGTGGTGCCCCATAAGAGACTCATCATGGGGCTATGGGTAAAAATACAATGTCTATACTCATCTTATCCAAAAATATTTCTTCATGATTGAATCTTCTCCACTCATTCCTCAAGATTCTCCACATTCCTATAGAAAGCACCAGGAACCTCTCCACCCTCCACAAATCATGAACACCTCAAGAACTCTAATCTACAAGCATATGGCTTTCTTGAAGCCACTAGAGGTTGAAGAGTTACAAAGAAATCAATTTTATGTACTTTATCTTATAAGAACCACTTTAGTCATTTTTATGTACTTTATCTCATAAGAACCACTTTTGTAAAACCCATTTTCATATAATGAATGTTGTTGTGAGTTACTACTCGTAGATGTAAGTCCAAATGGCCAAACCATTAAATCCCTTTTGTTGTTTATGTTTATGCATGTTATTATTAAATAGCTTAAAAATTTTATGTTATCCTAATCATGCTATATCAAAAATCATTCAATTCAAATTTATATCCAATATCACTAAAAATGAAACAATTACAAATTGAAGATAAGTATAGATGGATTATACACATAAGGATTCTTATATGGTTCGACATCCCCCTCTTCGTCTACGCCTCAAGTAACCTGTAAGATGATTCACTACAACACTTGGCTTCCCAGGTGTCAATGAAACCCTCATAAATTCTTCTTTACTGGGCTCGAAGATGACTTAATACAAATTTTAAGTGTAGGTCAAACCTATTGCAATTCTTTCAAGGGTTTGAAGATGATTCATGTTTTTGATACAAAGAAAGTGGAGAACGAAGCTCCAACTAACATAAAATCTCCTAATTGAGCAAGATAAGCAAATTAAGCTTTTGAATGAGCTTAATTATGATGAAACAAATTTTACGCTATTTTTATGATCAATGGTTAAAATATGAACAAGTTAAAAGTGATTAATCAAACAAAAAATGACCCCAAATGATCCAATTTATAGAGGGCTAGAAGAACTAGCCATTATATAATTTAAGCAAAGTTCAGACGTCATATGTCAAAGATTCAAACGTCCGGTCTCGATGTGGCAAGTCACTATTGCCAAATAATAGTCGCTATCGATTAGCCAATTTTAACAATCAGTAAGTCGACTGTTTTCTATCAATTAGTAGATTAGGGGGTCTCCATATTGGTAAGTTTCTACATTGGTTTAGATGTCTGATCTAAATTTATTGGATGTCTGATCTTGTTAGAATTTTGAAAACCTTACATTTTAATCCCCATTTAAAACCAAAAGATATAACAACTTAAATCCAAATTTTTTAAAATCAAACAAGGACTTTTTCACTAAAATCAAATAATTCTTTTAAAACTGAAAAGCTTGAAAATAATTTTGACATTTAATAACAAAGCAAACTTTTAGCATTTGATGAAAATATGTAATTTTATAAGTTATGGACATGTAAAAATGCTTTGAGTTTTAAAGTGTTTATCATAAATATCTTACTCTACATAAGTATTAGAAGATTATAGAGATATGTACCCTAAGCGAGTTTTCTTGCATCTTGTGGGTTGTTGAGCTCTAATACTTGATTTCTTGATCTTGAGCTATTTTTTAAGCTTGATGTCTGTAATGGCTTGAAAAGGTTCATTTATAATTATAACCATATTACATTAGAGATGATAAATTTTCCCGTCCTAACGAGATCTCATCCCATTTGGGATAGGATTTGGGACATATTTTTATGTCCCATTTAAAGAAAGGGACGAGACAAATAAGTGTCTTTAAAACTCAAGCAGGATGGGATGAGACAATGGAATGGGATAAAATTTAGCGGGATGGGACAAGATTTTACGGGATACAACTGGATTTAATGGCATGATGGGCAAGATCGAGATAATTTTTATCCTGAAGAATATAACGGAATGGGAAAACTTTTCGTCCCAGTTTCGTAAACGAGACAAGATCAATATTGACAAATCTCATCCCTTTCCGGCCTATTGCCAATCCTATATATTACATGGTTTGTTATAATCAAAATGAATATAGAGTGTGATACCTAAAAGGTCAACAATCTCATTTTTTTGTGAAGACAAACATTCATATATTTTGTCATTCTAAAATACATTTCATGCACAATTTAGGAATAAAGCATATGATCACTTTTTATAGCATTTGTTCACTAAACACGATCTCAAATTTAAGCATGTGTTCAAGTATTAAAACAAAATCAAAATTCATGATAAAATTCTCCTCATTTTGTCAACGACAAAAGGTAACCGTGTTTTAGGTCTTGAGTATGAAATCAAGTCTCTAATATGCTCCCTAATACATACAAGTACTGAAAAAGTAAACAAATTGAAAATTACATACATGTACTATAAATTTTCCTCCATTTGAGAGCTATTAAAACTTAATCAATTTAAACTCAAGCTCCCTCTCAATGAGGTAATATATGTATCATCTCAAGGTATAATGCCAATTAAAACATGATCAAAAGTTATCCAACATAATATAAGCACAAATTATACAAATTTGGAATCTTTTACCTATTCAGATAAATGTGAGCATATTTTAAAAATAGATCCCCCTGGAGCTATACATAACACAAATCATTTGCATAAAAAAAAAAAAAAAAAGATATATTAATTTTATAGCATCATGCAAATGACTTGGAACATCACAAAAATTTTATTCCCATTCAATGTAAACATATATCAAAAGATATAGGGATATTCTATTTTATCTATGTGATACAGACATTAATGATATCTCATCAAAATCAACCCAAGTCATACATACATTAAGCAAAATAAAAGATCTTCAATATTGAACTCATATTCATTCTAAACTATATATACATCAAATATTTTCATATAAGGATATTCCAATTGAAAACATTCTGCAAATAACATAAACAATATAAAAAATAATAACTTCCCGTCAATATGTGCACCCAATTAAATGGATTAGGATAAATAATTTTTCACAAGCGATGAGTAAAACACACTCATATATGTATGTCCAAAAAAATATCATCAAAATCATATACATGTCACAATCATATTACCCGATTTGCATATAAAGGAAAGATAAACAAATACTTACAAAGTTGTTATTTTTACCAATTTTTTTGAGTGATCTAATAATCAACTCTTGTTCTTGGATCCTTACCATTGTACACAAATGCTTATGAAATATTATTTGGTACCCAAAGCTTTTTGGGTCCATTTTGGTTATTTTCATTCCATTCGAAACTCACACCTTTACTCTTTTAACCCAAACGTTAGCAATAATTACATGTAATACTGGGTCATTGCATGAATTTTCCTTCGCAAATTTATTTTTCAAAATCTCATGCTTCCTACAAGGCAACACATTTTTCCCATATAACAATTTACTAACCATGTTATTCAGCTCAATGTTATTACTCATAAGAACATATATCTCATTAAATAAATCATCAATATTATTGACCGGCGTAATCACACGAGTATATCGCAAGCGCACATATCGTTCAAGTAGTATAAAAATATCGATCACATGAGGACTTAATTCATACTATTGTTATTAATTATTGATACTATTTATTTACAAGTATCTAATTAAGGGAGAAAATAGTGATTGTTTGATTGGTTGGTTGAATGTGGATTTGCTAAATAAAATAAACAAAAGAAAATACTAAGGAAAATAAACAAATGTCACAAATATCTAGGGTCGTGACTCCACACAATATTATTCTAAAAATGAATTGATTCTCTTATATATGTGTAATAAATTAATCTGCTAACCTGGAACACGAAGTTATGCAAAAGCCTCTGTCGATGGTCAGACGCAAATACCCAAATAACTCAATTAATCATATGTCTATGTTAACCAAGTTGTTGGATAATTATGACCCATAGCATCACTATTTGTACAGATCATGGTGTTGTTGTACAAATTAAATATTGTGACAAAGGAAATTGCCCTTTTATCATTTGTAATTAGATTACCAAGATGTATAAATGATAGAAGATCCATATGATTAGTTCCGGATTGAGATGATATGAGACAGTATCAATCCAAGAAGGTTTAATCATTAAATATCCCTAGTCAAAGTATTATCGAGATTGGACATCGATAATGCGTAAAAGACTAGTATTACACTTGTGCATGTTGTGGGAGCATGACGGCATAGTTCTCATATATTTGGGTATTGGATACTCATGCAAGTGTAATAGGAGGTTGTGTTTACCGATGGTACGGAAACAGATTCGCTCTGGATAGACCCCTCGGAATTCCATTGGTAGTATGACTATGTGTCTATGGAAGTCCGAATCAGGGTAGGTGTATTTGGTCTTAACTTGAGACTTGCACCGCTAATACTTGCGACAATCAATATACTTTGGTTTTGGTCGTCCAGGGCTTTAACAGGTTCTGTGTATGCCTCTTCTAGGTATAATGAGAATCGTAGTGTATTGGGTGTGATGTCAAGACGGAAGTATCACTCCAGTCATAGTGGAGATGATAATCACGTTGGATACGGAACTGGTGCTCTTATATGCTGAAGCTATCGGGATATTATGACTAGGTCATGTTTATCCGATTATAGAGACTAGTTGCCAGAGATCCGATATGTGCTTCGTACGGGGCAAACACAATTCCAGCCCCAGGCCTTGCACGTGACATCCGATGCTGGATCGAAATACGCAATACTACATGTACTACACTTGATATATATCACATATTCCTATAAGAATATTTTTGGAGAATTGGGTAGGCACGGTGCTTTGCTAGAAGCCAACCATGTCTTGTAAATCGGTAAAAATGTAGTACTAGGTACTTACGTGTTCGGATAGTCCGACGACCGGATTTACTGCCAACATATCCGGGGATCTCATGGGTCGCTTCCCGAAGATTCACCGATGAGGTATGACTCGCACTTTATTAATCCGGGATTAATTATAAGAAGAGAAAATAATCTAGGATTAATTACGGAGATATTTTATCTGGGATAAAATATTATTTAAAGAGAGAGAACAATTAATTTGGAATTAATCGATAAAATAATATATTCGATATATTATACGAAATTGGATTTCAACGCGGAATTAAAATTAGATTTTAATTCGGGCGAACGAGTTAATTTAGAATTAATTCGTTAGCGACGTGAATAGTAATTTTGCTAGGCATAATTATTTAATTAAATTTGATTTAATTACGTCGCAACAGAAAATTCATTACTTCGGAATTAGCGAACCCGAGCCCGGGAGTGTTTGCGGACCCACTCGCATTTCGAATCGAGTGGGGCCCACTTGTCACATCAAGCGTCAAATCACTAGCCAACTTTAGTCACTTTGATTGATGGAAGTTGATGGGATTTGATGGTTGAGTGCAAAACACTCTAGTGTGACTTGAAAGACATTTACCATTATTTTATTATTTGGTATTTGACTTTCAATTTTGGTATTAGATTTCATTACACACAAAACACATTTTCTCTCCTCTCACTCTCTTCTCTTTCTCGGCCTTGGGCCATTTTCTTCCTTCTTTTACTGTAAAAACCGTGAGATGAAGGAGAAGCTTAGGAAGTTTTGTGGAAAAATTTCCAAGGTGCTAGCACACATTCGGGGTCTTGCGAAGGTGATAGGGAAACTAACTTGTGAGCATGGAATCACCATTCGAAAGCTTGGAGCTTGAAGGACCACCATGGCCGAATTTTTGGAGCACAAAATGGAGCAAAAGCCGTGAGCCACCTTGGAGGATAGCTTGAAGTTTCTGTTGTTCCTCGCATCGCCAAATCCGATCAATGTAAGTATGATTCCGCCATGCTTCTTTGTTGTATTCGCACATGTGTTTCATTACTTGAAATCGATCTTGGGACTAATTAGAAACCCAACAATGGTATCTTGAGCCATTTTGAGCATGAAATGAAATTAGGATAAAATTGGGTAAAAATGATTTGAGCATGTTTTGATGAAATTGATTGTTGATATATGCTTGAATGATGATAACATGGTGTTATGCATGATCAATTTGATGAAAATGGATTGGATCAATTTTTCCCCAATATTGAGGCTTGGCCGAAACTTTGAGGTTGCCCTAAGTCATGGTGATTTTTGATTTTGATCATTGGATGAGTTGAAATCATTTGGGAAATGTTGATTTAGGATTTTATTGGATTGAATTCGGAACCGGACATGTAAAACCATAAAATTGCCGTGAGCATGTATGCATGGAAAATGATTGATTTTTGATTCAAATGTGTTGGACATATGTTGATGATAATGAGCATAATTAATTGTGTAAATTAGTGTTTTGGAAATATTAATTTGAGTAATTAATTATGGTATACACTTTAAATTAGTTTAATTATGAAATTTGGAATTTTTGGAATTTAATTAATTGGGCCAAATTTGGATTTGGGCTTTTAAAGTTGTAATTGGGCTTAATGGACTTGGTTGGGCCAAGTTTGGCTTAGGCTAATTGGTTGGATCCAATTGGGCCCAAAACCATATCCATAAAGTCCAATTATGACTTAATGGACCTTTAATATTAATTGGGCCTAAATTGGTTTCTTGGCAAATAAGGGTGATTCCTTAAATGGGCTTTGGTATTTGGGTTTGACCCATATCGACCAAAAGTCCATGCCTTAAGAAATTAATTGAAAGCCCATTGGACTTTAATTAAATTGACATTGGATGTTAATCGGGCTTTGAGACCCGTAACGATTAGATTTAGAATCTAAGTCGTAAAGGTTCGTTAATAAAGTGTAAATATTTAATTTGGAATTAAATATAGAATTATTATTGAATGCAAATTAAATTGGATTTAATGTTGTACTTTAATATAATTCAAGAATTCGTACTTTGAGTACTTATTCGCAAAACGAGTTTGACTCGCGCAAAACCAAATCATTGTTTGAACATTAGATGGTCATTAATTTTCAGATTAATTAATTGGATTAGATTGATTGATAACATGCCTTGTGTGAATACATGGATGCGATGTATGAATAATGTATATCGGATGGATATTAGATGAGTGAGGGTAATTTTGGAAATTGTTGTAATAAATTTAGAATTTATTAAATTGGACCTGCATGTCCAGCCTATTACCTCTTGGCTCTTTGTATTTCTCTTCTCACCTATTTCCCTCAATGTAAATGAGGTTTCTTTAGAAGTGTTATGTAATTGGGTAGAAGTAATACTTGTGCTAGCGGGAGAGAGGAAATGGAGAGATTTGTTCTAGGAACAATGTGTTAAGTATCCATTCCCATATCATCATTATTTTATTTACTTACGTGCCTTATTGTGGGTTTAGAATGCATGTTTAAGGGTGTATGATGATGAGACCTTAACAAAGATAATTAATTGGTTGCCAATTACGCGAAAAACCATCACTACATATTAAGCGTTTTTCCTTCCATTGAGTGATTCTTACTAAAGATCCAAGATTGACACTGGTTTGTTGGCCAAAGTCAAGACCTTTGTCCGTCGCGGATGTGTTTGAATCATGAAGGCTTTGGTCCATATCGGTGTCTTGTCCAAGTTGTGATTTGTTGGCCAAAGTTAAGATCATTTCTTGTCCATCGACATTGATTACGAAGCTTTCCATGGTCAATGGGTTCCGCTTAACTGGGATCATTAAGTTTGTTGTGCCAAAGCCAAGGCTTAATTGATTCAGAGGAAAAAGGTTAGGGAATATATTGGATATATTGGCATATATAAGATATATGTTTCGGACTTGGATGTCCACCTACTGGATCTAGGAATTGGATGGGATCCAATATATCTTAGAGATCTACCTAGTTAATTATCATACAATTTGTTGGCCAAAGTCAAGATTGTGTGTTATTTAACGGGATCCTAGCCCACTAGGAAACAAGGTTTCCCGAGTACTCTACTGAGGGTTAGAGGCTCGCCGAAAAATAGTGGGAGGCAAGTATTAAATTTGCAATATTCGTTTAGTTACTTGCCATATGCGCTCATTTCACATTTTTCGTCAATAAATTAATATATTAGTTGGACTAATATTTAATGTTGTTTTAATAAAACAGTTGGACTGTATTCAAACTATTTCAATTAATAGTTGATTTTATAATTGGATTATAATAATCAATATAATTGAATTTAATCAATTAAATTATAGTTGATTATATAGTTGGACTATAGTAATCATTATAATAAATAGTACCTAATGATGATGATGATGATAGTTAGACTATTGAATCAAGATAAATGAAAGATTAGTGTTTAAAACATAATCCTGGGAGAAAATTGTCTTTAAACGACTTTAATTTTCAAATTGGGAATAAAATCTCAGGATAGTCCTGGAGACCGAGAAGTTACTTTATTTGATATAGTGACGTCTCAAGCCTAATCCCGGAGTTGAGCAAATAGTAGAGCATGATCTTGGAAGATTCATGTGATGATAACTTAGTGCTTATCTGTTATGCTTGCCACAAAGACTCCTTAATTTCTTAGTCAGAACTAAGGATTAGATCCTTATAGTATGATATTGAAATTGAAGGATCTATTTCATAGATCTATCCTTAGATCTTAATAATACAAATTGCAATAGAAAAATCTTAGAGAGTTAATGGCTATACTCAATGAGACAAAGCCAGAGTTTGCAATAGGGCAAGAAGCGCAAGGCGTATCTTACTTCGACATTCCGGAAGGCCAAGGGTTGGCCAAAGGCTTCTGGGGTGTGGAAAAGGGGCAAAGGCAAAATCGTCATAGTCTTCTAGGAAGACAAAGGACATATCCCAAAATGTCTACCTAAACTGTGGCAAACGGGGTCACTGAAAGCATGAATGCCGTATGGACAAGGCAGACATGAAGGAACTGAAGACGAGCAAGGCTCCAACTTCAAATATGTTTGTCATAAACATGTTCGCTACTAGTATTAAAATTGGAATTTAGATACTGAGTGTGGTACATAAATATGTACAGATGTGCAGAATCTGCTGAGAAGCAGGATACTGACTTCAGATGAGATTATTCTACAGATCGGAAACGGGATGAGAGTCGATGTTTTGACCGTAGAGACCTAAGTTTAGGAACTACCCTTCGGGTGTGTACTTAAATTAGGAAACTGTTAAAATGTAACTAGTTTGACTAGAAACATTATCTCTATATCAGAGTATAATCCATTGCGGATATACCTTTATATTCTTGAACACTAAAGTGTTTCATTTTATAAAGATGATATTGAGATAAACACATTACCTATTAATAACAGTATTTATATTTTGAATATAAATAAATCTCAAACATATAACAGGACAAACAAATAGCTCAAACTGAGTAAATCAGTTGAAACTTATAAGTGGCATTGTTGTTTGGGACACAATTAACAAGACTCGTATATCCACACTTTCGAAGAGTGGATACTAGGACAGATTTGATTTTATTCAAATAATGTCTACGAATCTAGTTTATTAGGCAAAGTGCCTAAAATATTTTTTACTTGGTAAAAGTGTAAGTGCCACATATCTGTTAGCCCTCGTTCATAGTGACGTAAGTGGGCCCATGTCTAGCTAGGCTAGAGGTGGATATGAATACTTCGAAACCTTTACGGATGTGGCATCGCGTTATGGTTATGTGTTTCTTCTGAATCACGGATCGAAAACTTTTGATGAATTCAAAGAGTTTCGACACGAAGTAGACAAACAGATTGGCTAAAGTATTAAACATCATGATTAGACCATGATGGAAAATACTTACGCAATAAGTTTCTCAAATACTTGAAAGAGTATAGTATTCTTTCAATGAGGACTCCTCCCCGAACACGTCAATTGACGGTGTGTCCAATGAGAGAAACCGAATTTTGTTGGGGACATGATAAGGTTAATCATAAGTCGCTCTGAGCTACCATTTCCTTCAAGGGATACGCATTAAACAGTGCAAAACTTATTTTGAATAAGGTTCCAAAAAATATGTTTGACAGACTTCATATTAGATATGACCAGGAAAGAAACCGGGTTTCTCATTCATGAAAGATTTGGGTATGCTAGGCATATGTTTGGATGTTACCAAACTAGAACCCAAATCGGATAAGTGCCTAAGTTTTAGGTTATCCTAGGGTAACCAAAGTATAGTACTTATACAACTCACAAGAGAACAATGTAATTGTTGCTCGCCAAGTGGTTTTCCTAAGAGGAATACCTATAAGCAGTGGTAAGTGGGAGGAAAGTAAAACTCGATGAAAATCGGAGTAATACTATTTAGGCACCGAGTCCTTAATGGAACACAAATAGTTCATCAAGGATGAAATTATACCAATAATCTTCGAATACACAAGAACCGCGCTAGTCGGAGAGAGTCAGAAAACAACCTGGGAGGTATGGGTTTCTAATCTCACCTCATAAAGATGTCAATCTTATTGAGGAATACGAACTGACTACGTATGAGGAGGTGATACAAGGTATCAACTCCCTATTATGGCAAAGTGCCATGATATCCGAAATTGATTCCATGTGTACCAACCAAGTTTAGACACTGGTTGTTGTACCGGAAGGCATTGTGCCTATTGGTACCATTTAAGTCTTCAATGAAGACATACTTGGAAGGCAACATACCATAGTACTAAGCTAGGCTTGTAGCAAAAATGTATCATTATCAACATTGTGTCGATTACAACGAAACCTTTTACTCGTTGCCATGGTTAAATCCATTTGGATAATGCTTGCTGTAACTGCATGTTTCATTTATGAAATATGACAGTTGAATGCCAAAACCGTTTTCCTTAACGGAAACCTTTTGGAGGATGCTTACAATATCCTGACGGTTTTGTCGTACCAAAATGAGCAAACAAGGTTTGCGAGTTAATTCGATCCATGTATGGATTGAAGCAAGCATTGGGTTCTTGGAATTATCGTTTTGATGTAATCATAATAGTATTTGATTTAATTCAAAACGAAAATGATTCTTGTGTATATAAGAAGGTTAGTGGGAGCGCACTGACAATAAATGTCTTAAATAATGATGATATGTCATTTCTTGGAAATGATATTCCCATAATACAATCGGTGAAAGCTTGGCTTTCATGAAAATTCTCCGTAGAATTCTTGGGAGAAACAACCTTTATTCTAGGAATAAAGATCTACTGGGATAGATTTAAAGTTGTTAATACTCTCCGAGAACTCGTACATTGAAAAATGTATGCGACCTGATGTCTCATATACTTTGAGCATATGGAGTCACAATCAGGCCAATCCATGTGATAGTCACTGGATTGATGTTAAGAACATCTTTTAGTATCTTGGATGAACTAAGGATGCTTTCATATACTATGGAGAAGGAGAACTTGAAGTGACTGGGTTCAATGTTTCAAGTTTCATAACCGATAAAAACTGACTATAAGTCGTAACAAAGGTACTACACAGTTTGAATAACGGAACTGTGAGCTGGAAATCTTCCAAGCAAGATACTGTTACCGAATAAACAACACAAGCGGGTTATTACTGCAGCTGAGGCAGCAATAGAAGCCTTTTGGATCGATAATAATCCTAATCAGAATAGGAATAGTTCTGTTAGCAGCTGAGCTAAGATACATCACAGGCTAAAGAATTAATGGTCTCATCAACGATCCTGATATATACTTTAAATATTAATCTGATTCGTTCGGATCATACATCGTGGCGATGTGATGATCGAATAAATCGCATCAGATGATAACCTTGCAAATCCGCTGACAAAAGCATTTCCTCAGCAGAAGTTTGAGCGAACCGTACATAGTTCGGGTGTAGGACACTTGAGTGATTGGCTATAGGCCAAATGGGAGATTGTTGGACAATTATGACCAATAACATCACTATTTGTACAGATCATGGTGTTGTTGTACAAATTAACTATGTGACAAAGGAAATTGCCCTTTTATCATTTGTAATTAGATTACCAAGATGTATAAATGATAGAAGGTCCATATGATTAGTTCCGGATTGAGATGATATGAGACAATATCAATCCACGAAGTTTTAATCATTAAATATCCCTAGTCAAAGTATTATCGAGATTGGACATCGATAATGCGTAAAAGACTAGTATTACACTTGTGCACGTTGTGGGAGCATAACGACATAGTTCTCATATATTTGGGTATTGAATACTCATGCAAGTGTAATAGGAGGTTGTGTTTACCGATGGTACGGAAACAGCTTCGCTCTGGATAGACCCCTCAGAATTCCATTGGTAGTATGACTATGTGTCTATAGAAGTCCGAATCAGGGTAGATGTATTTGGTCTTAACTTGAGACTTGCACCGCTAATACTTGCGACAATCAATATACTTTGGTTTTGCTCGTCCAGGGCTTTAACAGGTTCTGTGTACGCCTCTTCTGGGTATATTGAGAATCGTAGTGTATTGGGTGTGATGTCAAGACGGCAATATCACCCCAGTCATAGTGGAGATGATGATAACGTTGGATACAGAACTGGTGCTCTTATATATGATGCAGCTATCGGGATATTATTACTAGGTCATGTTTATCCGATTATAGAGACTAGTTTCCAGAGACCTGATATGTGCTTCGTACGGGGCAGACACAATTCCAGCCCCAGGCCTTGCACGTGACATCTGATGCTGGATCGAAATACGTAATACTACGTATACTACGTCTGATATAGATCACATATTCCTATAAGAATATTTCTGGAGAATTGGGTAGGCACGGTGCATTGCTAGAAGCCAACCATGTCTTGTAAATCGGTAAAAACGTAGTAGTAGGTACGTACGTATTCGGATAGTCCGACGACCGGATTTACTACCAACATATCCGGGGATCTCATGGGTCGCTTCCCGAAGATTCACTGATGACGTATGACTCGCACTTTATTAATCCGGGATTAATTATAAGAGAGAGAAAATTAATCTAGGATTAATTACGGAGATATTTTATCTGGGATAAAATATTATTTAAAGAGAGAGAACGATTAATTTGGAATTAATCGATAAAATAATATATTCGATATATTATACGAAATTGGATTTCAACGCGGAATTAAAATTAGATTTTAATTCGGGCGAACGAGTTAATTTAGAATTAATTCGTTAGCGACGTGAATAGTAATTTTGCTAGGCATAATTATTTAATTAAATTTGATTTAATTACGTCGCAACGGAAAATTCGATAATTCAGAATTAGCGAACCCGAGCCCGGGAGTGTTTGCGGACCCACTCGCATTTCTAATCGAGTGGGGCCCACTTGTCACATCAAGCGTCAAATCACTAGTCAACTTTAGTCACTTGATTGATGGAAGTTGATGGGATTTGATGGTTGAGTGCAAAACACTCTAGTGTGACTGAAAGACATTTAGCATTATTTTATTATTTGGTATTTGACTTTCAATTTTGGTATTATATATCATTACACACAAAACACATTTTCTCTCCTCTCACTCTCTTCTCTTTCTCGGCCTTGGGCCATTTTCTTCCTTCTTTTACTGCAAAAACCGTGAGATGAAGGAGAAGCTTAGGAAGTTTTGTGGAAAAATTTCCAAGGTGGTAGCACACATTAGGGGTCTTGCGAAGGTGATAGGGAAACCAACTTGTGAGCATGGAATCACCATTCGAAAGCTTGGAGCTTGAAGGACCACCATGGCCGAATTTTTGGAGCACAAAATGGAACAAATGCCATGAGCCACCTTGGAGGATAGCTTGAAGTTTTTATTGTTCCTCGCATCGCCAAATCCGATCTATGTAAGTATGATTCCGCCATGCTTCTTTGTTGTATTCGCACATGTGTTTCATTGCTTGAAATCGATCTTGGGACTATTTAGAAACCCAACACAAGTTACCTTAATTCATTAAGTTCAAGTTTTAATTATGGCTAACCCCGCCCGATAAGTATATGTCTATCATGTAAGGAAATATATTAAAGGGTTATCTATCCTCAAGGAAGATCGTGGACTATTGAATCTAAGACTGAAACCTAAAATCCCTTTTCCAAGTTCATTTTAAGTTTACCATATCAATCTTATTGGTGATCAGGCAACAAGAAGAATTAAGCTTAAGACTCATAAAACAAACTAAAGAACTACCAATAACATATTAAATCAATTATTAAGCTTATTAATATTGTGTTTCATCGCTTCCCTAGAATAAAAATAAAATGTTGGGGGTTAGGGGATCCACCTTTAAAAATCTCAAATTATTATATTATGGAAATTGCCAATATTACCCAATTAAGTTGAACCATCAATAAAGGTAGTGTTATTATTTATCCATAACCAGCCATATAGGCGGTAATCATCTGTCACCTAAAGACCGTCCTATAAGCGGTGTCCCATTATGTTACATAATTAAAACCAGCCATTAAGGCGGTATCAAATTTTAATCCATATTATTAAATTACAATTTCCATATTATAAATTAGGTGAGATTAATCTACCTTTACTATTTCTAATTTAGAAATCTCTCTTATTATAATATATAAATCTTCGTGATAATTACCAACCAGCCATATAGACAGTATCCTGATTAAATAAAATTAATAATTTATTACCAACCAGGCAGTATCCAATTTAGTCAGGTTAAAACCAATTTATAAATAATTACCAACCGGCCAATATAGCGGTACCCTCATTAAGTCAGGTTTTAACTATTTTATATATTACAATTAAGGAAGATTAATCTAAATTATAAAAGTAAAAAACTTCACCCTTACCCCAGCAGAAATTTAACTACTGAACATAAAAGAAATAAAATAAAATAAAAATAATTACTGAAAGTAAAAATACATAATTAAAATTACTAAAAGTAAATTACTGAAATTAAAAGTACTGAAAGTAAAAATGCTGAAAGTAAAGGGCTGAAAGTAAAAGTACTGAAAGTAAAAGTACTGAAAAGTAAGAGTACTGAAAGTAAAAGTACTGAAAGTAAAAGTGTTGAAAGTAAAATACTAAAAGTAAAAATATTGAAAGTAAAAGTATTGAAATTAAAAATAAAAAATACATATTTTAAATAATAAAAATATTTACAAAATAGATGCAATCCTTTTAAAGCCTATAAAGACCCAAAGAAAAGCACACCAAATGAAATGAAATCGTCCTGAATTTATAGGGAAAAATTGGCTCATCGCATCGCGACGCGTGACCATTGCGCGTCGCGGCGCGCCACGTGTAACACAAAGATTGGCTGTTTTGATTCTTATCTGATGACGTGGCGATAAGGAATCTGTTGGCCCAATAGAATACTGACACGTGGAACTTTGAATGATTAACTCAATAATTGTGTTGACGTGGCGATGATATGGGGATGACGTGGCGACACGTGGCGATATGGATTATCGGCACCATAGGATTGTGACACGTGGCACGCGATGATTGCCTGATGATGACGTGGCTGACACGTGGCATATTGACTTGGCATGTGGCTGATGTGGACGCCTACGTGGACAACACATGGATGATATGTGGACGACACGTGACGATGTGGATTGTCCGCACCATATGATGATGACACGCGGCACGGTGCACGTTAGAAGATCTCATCTGATGTTGACACCTGATAGGTGCATGTTAGCATCTGGCGCACGTTAGCAGATCTCCTCTGATGTTGACACCTATTTTAGCAAGAAGCGGCGTAAGTTAACACATGTCGGCGCACATTAAGCGTTGCGACACGCCAAATGCCATTTTTGCCATTGGTTGTTCTTTTTCACTGTTTTGGTCCCAAATCACCTCCAGAATGTCCTGAAACTTTATTTATCTGGAAAATAACACAAAACTCATCAAAATATTCACAAAACTCAAGAATCTATACAAAATATTAGGTCAAATGAGTGGGAAATAGTGATACATTTACGACTCATCACACCCCCAAACCTAATTCTTTGCTATTCCTCGAGCAAAACATCGAAATAAAATAACATAAACATCTTTAAAATAAAAATTAAGCTAAGCCACTTTCGTAGGGATCACAGTTTCATTTAGCGTATGCAACAAGCCTTTAAACCCCTAGGTGTCCCTAGTGTTGGACAGTTATGACCCATAGCCTCATTGTTTGTAAAAGACATTATGTTTTGTACAAAATTAACAATGTTGTAATGAAATTGCCTTTTACCGTTTTGTAATTTATTACTTTGATATTTGAATGGTAAAAGTCCTTATGATTAATTCCGGATTGAGATGATATGAGACAGTATCAATCAATAAAGGTTTAATCATTAAATATCCCAAGTCGTAGTATTATCGAGATTGGACATCGATAATGCGGAATAGACTAGTATTGCACTTGTGCGCGTTGTAAGGGCATAACGGCATAGTTCTCATCTATTTAAGTATTGGATACTTATGTAAGTGCGATAGGAGGTTGTGTTTTACCGATAGAATGGAAAACAGCTTCGCTCTGGATAGACCCCGCGAAATCCCATTGGTAGTATGTATATGTGTCTATGGGAGTCCGCTTCAGGGTAGGTGTATTTGGTCTTAACCTGAGACTTGCATTGCTAGTACTTGCGACAATCGATAAACTTTGGTTTTGGTCGTCCAGGGCTTTAACAGGTTCTGTGAACGCCTCTTCTGGGTTTATTGAGAATCGTAGTGTATTGGATGTGATGTCAAGACGAAAGTATCACTTCAGACATATGGAGATGATGATCACGTAGGGATTCAGAACTGGTTCTCTATTGTGTTGCAACCATCGGGATAATATGACAAGGTCATGATTATCCGATTCAAAGAGACTAGTTGCTAATATCCAATATGTGATTCGTACGGGGCAGACACTATTCCAGCCTCAGGCCTTGCACGTGACATCTGATACTGGTTCGCAATACAAAATACTACGGTATACTACGCCTGATATAGATCGTATATTCCAGTAAGAATATTTCTGGAGAATTGGGTAGGCATGACGCTTTGCTAGAAGCCAACATTGTCTCGTAAATCAGAAAAAACGTAGTACGAGGTACGTACGTGTTCGGATAGTCCGACGACCGTATTTACTGCCAACATATCCAGATATCTCTTGGGTCGCTTCCTGAAGATTCACCGATGACGTATGATCCGAGCATAATTAATCCGGGATTAATTGCGGAGACAATTTATCTTGGATAAAGTACTATTTGAAGAGATAGAAAGATTAATTTGGAATTAATCGACAAAATAATATATTTGATATATTAAACGAAATTGGATTTCGACGCAGAATTAAAATTAGATTTTAATTCGGGCAAACGAGTTAATTTAGAATTGATTCGTTAGCGACGTGAATAGTAATTTCACTAGGCGTAATTATTACATCGCGACGGAAGTTCGTTAATTTGGAATTAGCGAAACCGAGCTCGGAAGTGGTTGCTGGCCCACTCGCGTTTCAAATTCGAGTGGGGCCCACAAGTCACCTCGTGAGTCACATCGCTTGTCATTGATTAATGATAGATGTCAAAGTCTTTCATGAGTGATTTGTTGTCACTATTCATGACACAAGTATGTGGCCATTTATTGCAAATTTTGGAGCCAAAATTGGCTTTGACTTTTGGCAACCTAATACCGTATTTGGTATTTCTTTTTCTCATTCTCATTACGCGGTTTTTGAAGCCAAGAAATAAGAAAAGAAAAATCTCTCCTCTCTCTCTCCCAAATAGCCGAAACTAGTGACCATTTTCTTTCATTTTTGCGTCAAGGGATCATACAAGGTGATTAAGGAAACCTATTCAAGAGCTTGGGAAGACAAAAACAAAGCTTGGAGCATTGTGGACTGCCTTGGCCGAATCTTGGACTGCTTGGAAGAAGAAATTTCGTTCATCAACAAATCAAAATTTGATCGTTGTAAGTATGTTTCCACCATATTTCTTCGTTATTCATTCGCATTTCTTTTGTTCATTTTGATCTTGGGACTTATCATAGAAACCAACAATGGTGTCATTGAGCCTTAAATGAGCATGAAATGTGTTAGGGTAAAATTTGGGGAAAATCTATGTGAGCATGATTTGATTAAATTGAATGGTTGAGTATGCTTGTATGTTGATAAAATGAGATATGATTGGATCAATTTCAACAAATTGTGATTGGATCAAAATTTCCCCCACCATGAGGCTTGGCCGAATGTGTCTACTACCATAGGCTCTTGGAAAATTTTGTTTTAATGATCATTGGATGAGTTGGAACGAATGAAAAGTCGATTTGTAATTTGATAGGATTGAAAAATGAAATAGGACTTAAAACCTTACCTTGCCGAGAGCTATTTGGCATGTATGGACTTGATTTTTGATTCAAAAATTGTTGGACAATAATTGGACAATTAGATACATAATTAATTGGTTAAATTGTATTTTGGAAATATTGATTTAGTTAATTAATTGATGTATTACACTTTAATTAACTAAGTTATAAAAAATTTGGAATTTTTAAAATTTGGTTATTGGGCTTAATTTTGAATTGGGCATGAAATTATTATATTTGGGCATAATGGGCTTAAGTGGGCCTAAATCATTCCATTAAGTCCAAATGTAATAAATGGGCTTTAAAGTTTAATTGGGCCTTATGGGCTTGATATTGGTTTTATGGCAAATGAGGGTGATTCCTTACTTGGGCTTGGTAATTGGGTTTGACCCATATTGACCAAAGCCCATGCCTTATAAAATCAATTGAAAGCCCATCTTACTTTAATTAAACAAACATTGGATGTTAGTTGGGCTTTGAGACACGATAAGATTAGATTTGGAATCTTAGTCGTTAAAGCGCATTAAAATGTGTAAATATTTAATTTGGAATTAAATAATAGAATTAGTATTGAATACGACTTAAATTAGATTTAACGAATAGTTCGATATAATTCAAGAATTCGTACTTTGAGTACTTATCTCAAACGAGTTGGACTCGCGTTAAAATCAAATCAAGATTGAAAATTGTTGATTGTGACATGATGTACATAAAAGAATAAATTAGATTAGATTGGTTGTAATGCATGCTATGAATGAATAAATGGATGTGTTGATTGAATAGCGTATATCAGATGGATATTAGAAGGGAAAGGGTAATTTTGGAAATTATTGTAAATTCGGAATTTATAAATTGGACATGCGTGTCCAGCCTTCTCTCTAATTATTTCTTTGTATTCTCTTCTCACCTAATTCCCTTCAATGTTAATGAGGTTTCTATTAATGTATTATGTAATTGGGTAGAAGTAGAATAGTGCTAGCCGGGGAGAGGAAAGGGAGCGATTTGTTCTAGGAACAATCTGTTTAAATATCCATCCGCATATCGTTATTAATTTACTTTCGCGCCTTATGATGTTTTAGAAGCATGCTTAAGGGTGTATGATGAGACCTTAACAAAGATAATAAATTGGTTTCCAATTTACGCGAAAAACCCTCAAATCATATTAAGCGTTATTTCCTTCCGTTGAGTGATTCTTACTCAAGATCCAAAGTTGGCATTGGTTTGTTGGCCAAAGTCAAGACCTTTGTCAATTGCGGATGTGTTTGAATCATGAGAGTTTTGTTCCATATCGGTGTCTTGTCCAAGTCGTGATTTGTTGGCCAAGGTCAAGATCACTTCTTGTCCATCGACATTGATTACGAAGCTTTCCATGTCAATGGGTCCCACTTAACTGGAATCATTAAGCTTGTTGTGCCAAAGCCAAGGCTTAGTTGATTCAGAGGAAAAAGGTTAGGCAAATATATTGGATATATTGGCATATGCATTGTACATATGTTTCGGACATGGATGTCAACCTACCGGATCTAGAATTGGATTAGATCCAATTGATCTTTGAGATCTACCTAGTTAAATATCATACAGCTTGTTGGCCAAAGTCAAGGTTGTGTGTTATTTAACGGGATCCTAGCCCACTAGGAAACTGGGTTTCCCGAGTACTCGACAGAGGGTTAGAGGCTCGCCGAAAAATAGTGGGAGGTTAGTATTGAATTTGCAATTTCATTCAGAAACTTATCTTTACGCGCTTTCATATTATTTCATCAAAATTATTTTATTAGTTGGACTAATATAATGTTATTTTTCTTGTAACAGTTAAATTGTACCCATATATCGTTGATTAGATAGTTAGACTATCGTAATCAAGATGACAGGAAAGGGAAATGTCCGAGACATTATCATGGGCGAAAATGTCTTCAAGGGCACGAACTTTGCTGATTGGGAAATGAATATGAGGATTGTCCTTGGAGCCGAGAGGCTGCTATATAACATACAGAGACCTCTTGGGCCTAAGCCCAAACCTGATGAGCTACTTGAGCTGGAGCTTTGGAAGACTCACATCGATGATTGTGAAACTGCTCAGTCAATTATGCTTGCTGCCATGACTCAGCATTTCCGTCGACAGAATAGGGACTTGGATCCCTATAACATGTTGGCGAGGTTGCACGATCTTCACCGATCTAACCGAAGGTCACATAGATATGAGTTAGTGAAGAAGCTCTTCCATTCACGTTTTTCAGAAGGCATGTCTGTTGAATCCCATGTGGTACAAATGATTGCTGACATAGATGAGTTGGCTAAGATGGGGATAGTCTTAGAGGCTGAGATTACCATAGATATGATCTTGCAATCTCTCCCTGACACTTGGAAACAGTTCATCATAAGCTATAATCTGATGAACACTGATGATACTCTTGGAGAGTTGTTATCAATTCTAATGAAGCTGAAAAGGAGATGCTAAAGGGCAAAAAGCATGAGGCGCACTTTGCTTCGACATCTCAGACACCGAGGGCTGGGCCCAAGGCGACTGGAGGTGTGAAGAAAAAGAAGCATAAAAGAAAGTGCAAGGCCAAATCGTCAAAGGCTTCTGGGAAGCCTAAGGACAAATCTCAGGATATTTGCCTCCAGTGCGGCAAGTGGGGTCACTGGAAACGTGACTGCCGCGAGTACAAGGTGGTCCAGAAGGAGATTAAAGCGGGCAAGAGACCGGCTTCAGGTATGTTTGTTATTGAGATACAAATGACTATTTCTAGTTTTAAAAATTGGATTTTTGATTCTGGTTGTGGTACTCACATATGTACTGATGTGCAGGATCTGCGGATTAGCAGGAGACTGGCCTCGGGGAGATTGATCTACGCGTCGGAAATGGGGCACCAGTCGCCGTTTTGGCCGTTGGCACTTTTGTTTTAGAACTGCCCTCGGGGCATGTACTTGAACTTAATGACTGTTATTATGTACCTAGTTTGACTAGGAATATTATTTATATATCTATGTTAAACCAATCTGGGTATACTTTTGTATTTCGCAACACTGGGTGTTACTTATATAAAAATGATGTAGAAATTTGCACTGTTGATGCAAATAATGGTCTTTATATTTTGAATATAAATCAATCTCGAACATATAATACAACAAACAAAAGGCTCAAAATAAGTAATAATGATGAAACTTATATGTGGCACTGTCGTCGGGGAAACATAAACAAGACTCGCATATCCACACTTTCGAAGAGTGTGTACTTGGATGGATTTGATCCAAATTCATATGACGTCTGTGAATCTTGCTTATTAGGTAAAAGGCCTAAATCACCTTTTAGCGGTAAGGGTGAATGCGCCACTGAACTGTTAGCCTCGTTCATAGTGACGTATGTGGGCCCATGTCTAGCCAGGCTAGAGGTGGATACGAATACTTCGTAACCTTTACGGATGATGCATCACGTTATGGTTATGTGTATCTTATGAGACATAAGTCAGAAACTTTTGAGAAATTCAAAGCGTTTCGACACGAAGTTGAAAAACAGACCGGCAAGAGTATAAAGACATTACGGTCGGACCGTGGTGGTGAATATTTGAGCAATGAGTTTCTATATTACTTGAAAGAATATGGTATTCTTTCACAGTGGACTCCTTCTGGAACACCGCAATTAAACGGTGTATCCGACGAGAGAAACCGAACTTTGCTGGACATGGTTAGGTCTATGATAAGTCGCACTGAGCTGCCTATTTCCTTCTGGGGATATATTAAACAGTGCAATTCTTATTTTGAATAAGTTTCGTCAAAGTCTGTACAACAGACACCATATGAGATATTGACAGGAAAGAAACAGGGTTTCTCATTCCTGAAGATTTGGGGATGCTGGGCATACGTCAAACATTTGGAAGGTACCAAACTTGAACCAAATCGGATAAATGCATATTCATAGGATATCCTAGGGAAACCAAAGGATACTACTTCAATCACCCACGAGAGAACAAAATATTTGTTGCTCTACATGCTATTTTCCTTGAGAATGAATTCCTAAATGCAGTGGTTAGTGGGAGGAAAGTAGAACTCGATGAAAATCGGAGTGATACTGTTCCGGCATAGAATCCTCAACGGAACAATAACAGTCCATCCGGGATGAGACTGTACCACAATCTTCTATTACACAATGACCGCGTAGGTTGGAGAGAGTCAGGAAACAACCTGAGAGGTATGGGTTTCTGATCTCACCTCAAGTAGATATTAATCTCATTGAGGATAATGAACCGGCTACGTATGAGGAAGCGATACAAGATATCGATTCCGCTTTATGGCAAAAGGCCATGAAGTCTGAAATGGATTCCATGTACACCAACCAAGTTTGGACACTGGTTGATGCACCAGAAGGCATAAAGCCTATTGGTTGCAAATGGGTCTTCAAGAAGAAGACTGACATGGATGGAAACGTAAAAACGTATAAAGATAGGCTTGTAGTGAAGGGGTATCATCAACAACATGGTGTCGATTACGACGAAACTTTCTCACTCGTTGCCATGATTAAATCCATTCGGATAATACTTGCAATTGCTGCATATTTCGATTACGAGATATGGCAGATGGACGTTAAAACTGCTTTCCTTAATGGAAACCTTTCGGAGGATGTTTATATGCAACAGCCTAACGGTTTTATCGTGCCTAGACTTGCAAACAAGGTTTGTAAGTTAAATCGGTCCATTTATGGACTGAAGCAAGCATCGCGGTCATGGAACCAACGTTTTGATGAGATCATAAAAGAATATGATTTCATTCAAAACGAAGATGATCCTTGTGTATACAAGAAGGTTAGTGGGAGAGCACTGACTTTTATTGTCCTTTATGTTGACAATGTATTGCTAATAGGCAATGACATTCTCATGCTAACGTCGGTGAAAGCTTGGCTTTCATTGAAATTCTCCATGAAAGATCTGGGAGAAGCAGCCTTTATTCTGGGAATAAAGATCTACATGGATAGATCTAGAAAGCTGCTTGGACTCCCCCAGAGCACGTACATTGACAAAGTGTTGAAGAGATTCAACATGGATCAGTCCAAAAGAGGACTGTTGCCATTGTCACATGACGTCTATCTATCTAAGGACATGTGTCCTAAAACTCAAGATGAGAGAGACAATATGAGTCGGATACCGTTCGCCTCGACAGTCGGATCGATCATGTATGCCATGATATGTACGCGACCTGATGTCTCCTATGCTTTGAGTATGTGTAGTCGATATCAGGCCGATCCAGGTGAAGGTCACTGGATGGCGGTTAACAATATCCTAAAGTATCTTAGACGAACTATGGATACTTTCTTAATCTATGGAGATGGAGAAATTGAGGTAACTGGGTATACCGATGCAAGTTTCCAAACCGACAAAGATGACTGCAAGTCGCAATCTGGGTACATTGTTTGTTTGAATAACGGAGCAGTGAGCTGGAAATCATCCAAGCAAGAGACTGTTACCGATTCAACAACAGAAGCGGAGTACATTGCTGCAGCTGAAGCAGCAAAGGAAGTAGTTTGGATCCGAAAATTCCTAATTGGATTAGGAGTAGTTCCGTTAGCAGCTGAGCCCGTTCCATTGTATTGTAACAATAACGGGGCTATAGCACAGGCTAAGGAACCACGGTCTCATCAACGATCCAATCATGTTCTTCGACGTTTCCATATGATTCGAGAGATCATACATCGTGGCGATGTGAAGGTCGAGAAGGTCGCATCAGATGACAACATGGCAGATCCGCTGACGAAAGCGATTCCTCAGCAAAAGTTTGAGCGACATGTACATAGTTCAGGTATTAGATGCTTGAGTGAATGGCTATAGGCATAGTGGGAGAATGTTGGACAGTTATGACCCATAGCGTCACTGTTTGTAAAAGACATTATGTTTTGTACAAAATTAACTATGTTGTAATGAAATTGCCTTTTACCGTTTTGTAATTTATTTACTTTGATATTTGAATGGTAAAAGTCGTTATGATTAATTCCGGATTGAGATGATATGAGACATTATCAATCCATAAAGGTTTAATCATTAAATATCCCTAGTCGTAGTATTATCGAGATTGGACATTGATAATGCGGAATAGACTAGTATTGCACTTGTGCGCGTTGTGAGGGCATAACGACATAGTTATCATATATTTAAGTATTGGATTCTTATGCAAGTGCGATAGGAGGTTGTGTTTTACTGATAGTACGGAAAATAGATTCGCTCTGGATAGACCCCGCAGAATCCCATTGGTAGTATGTATATGTGTCTATGGGAGTTCGCATCAAGGTAGGTGTATTTGGTCTTAACCTGAGACTTGCATCGCTAGTACTTGCGACAATTGATAAACTTTGGTTTTGGTCGTCCAGGGCTTTAACAGGTTATGTGAACGCCTCTTATGGGTTTATTGAGAATCGTAGTGTATTGGATGTGATGTCAAGACGGAAGTATCACTTCAGACATATGGAGATGATGATCACGCAGGGATTTAGAACTGGTTCTCTATTGTGTTGCAACCATCGGGATAATATGACGAGGTCATGATTATCTGATTCAAAGAGACTAGTTGCTGATATCCAATATGTACTTCGTACGAGGCATACAGTATTCCAGCCCCAGGCCTTGCACGTGACATCTGATACTGGATCGCAATACAAAATACTACGGTATACTACGCCTGATATAGATCGTATATTCCAGTAAGAATATTTCTGGAGAATTGGGTAGGCATGGCGCTTTGCTAGAAGCCAACCTTGTCTCGTAAATCGGTAAAAACGTAGTACGAGGTACGTACGTGTTCGGATAGTCCGACGACCGTATTTACTGCCAACATATCCATAGATCTCTTGGGTCGCTTCCCGAAGATTCACCGATGACGTATGATCCGAGCATAATTAATATGGGATTAATTGCGGAGACACTTTATCTTGGATAAAATACTATTTGAAGAGAGAGAAAGATTAATTTGGAATTAATCGACAAAATAATATATTCGATATATTAAACGAAATTGGATTTCGACGCGGAATTAAAATTAAATTTTAATTCGGGCAAACGAGTTAATTTAGAATTGATTCGTTAGCGATGTGAATAGTAATTCCACTAGGCGTAATTATTACATCGCGATGGAAGTTCGTTATTTTTGAATTAGCGAAACCGAGCCCGAAGGTGGGTGCTGGCCCACTCGCGTTTCGAATTCGAGCGGGGCCCATAAGTCACATCGCGAGTCACATCACTTGTCATTGATTAATGATAGATGTCAAAGTCTTTCATTAGTGATATGTTGTCACTATTCATGACACAAGTAGGTGGCCATTTATTGCAAATTTTGGAGCCAAAATTGGCTTTGACTTTTGGCAACCTAATACCGTATTTGGTATTTCTTTTTCTCATTCTCATTACACGGTTTTTGAAGCCAAGAAATAAGAAAAGAAAAATCTCTCCTCTCTCTCTCCCAAATAGCCGAAACCAGTGACCATTTTCTTTCATTTTGGCGTGAGTTCCATTGAAGGATATACAAAGGATTTTGTTGCAAAATCTTCCTTTGAGCTAACACTCTTCAAGGGATCATACAAGGTGATTAGGGAAACCTATTCAAGAGCTTGGGAAGACAAAAACAAAGCTTGGAGCATTGTGGATTGCCTTGGCCGAATCTTGGACTGCTTGGAAGAAGAAATTTTGTTCATCAACAAATCCAAATCCGATCGTTGTAAGTATGTTTCCGCCATATTTCTTCGTTATTCATTCGCATTTCTTTTGTTCATTTTGATCTTGGGAATTATCATAGAAACCAACACCTAGTGGACGAGTTGTAGTCTCGTGAGGACTTACATCAACGATACCCACAAACGTTTTATAAAAGTAAAACTAATGCATACAAAAGAAAAAAGACAAGAGAAAAGAGAATAAATAAGTTAGTGACTAAACAGGTGAAACTTCTAATCCAAGTTAATAGTTGTTTTGTTTCTTTCTAAATTATTGAATAAGTAAATTCTCTGATTATTTTTACTATTCTTTATATACATAGCTAACAAAATATTAATCAACTCATTTTTGCCCACAATAGTCATAAGTATAGTTGAAAAAAATGTAATATTTTTGTCCTAAAGTTATATCAGAATTCACACAATTTTTAGCAAATGGAATATTTTTTCTGATTTTTCTGATTTTTTATAATTTATATACAATATCTTACATCCATGTAGCGAGCTTTAGGCCAGTGACTCCCAAACCAGTTGGCTTTAGGGCACCAAATGTTAAGACACCCCTACGGACTTAATTACTCGGACTTCAGATATATATATTTTTTTCTCACATCTTCGATCCATGTAGCGAGCTTTGGGTCAGTGACTCCTAAACCAGTTGGCTTTAGGGCACTAGGTGTTAAGACACCCCTACAGACTTAATAACTTGGATCTCATACATTTTTTTTTATCCCATCGTTTTTTTTTTTTAGATTCTTCCTCCAATTAAACTATAGCACTTAATATTACAAGCTTTTCAAATACATCTCATGGCTGTATGTTACCATGTATGTTGATAATACCTGTCAACTAAGCATATGAAAATCCATTTAAGTCAGTTTTATGGAGAATTTACAAATTAAATAATTCAAAAGGAAATAAACAAAAATTAACTTGTTCCGAAATAGGTTGAGATACGTCTCAGGAGTGGAAATTCCTTACTCGGCTATCTCTTACACTAATTTCACCTGATTAACCAAGTTAAAAACACAAAACACAAATTATTTTTTGATTTTTGTTACAAAATTTCAATCGTTTTTGTATTTTTTCGAAAATTTTGACTAAAATAACACAAATAAAAATAAGATACTAGTCAACTATTCCCCTCCCCCAAACCTAAATGAGACATTGTCCCCAATGTCTTAAAAACTAGAAGATGAGTTTAGAAAACAGTACCTGATTAGCTGAAATTCTACATCTAAATGAAAAGTTAAAGGTTAAGATCCAGATTTATCCGACGGTTCTTACGATCATTATCAGACCAGTTAATCTTGGAAAGGATGAGGTCAATTTGTGGTTCAAAGGCTAAGATTTGGTCAATTAAATCTGGGACAGTTCTGGCAGTAAAGAGGTGTTCTGTTACAGGTTTTGACACGAACCCATTTCTCCGGGCATCATCAAGAAACACACAAAGGAAATCATAAAATACATTTGCATTAAGTAGTCCAATTGGTTTCTGGTGTATGTTCAGGTTCACCCAAGATAGTACTGTAAAAATTTCCTCCATCGTACCCAAGCCTCATAGTAAGCAATAAATGCATCAGCACGGTTAATCTTTTCCACCAGTCGTTCAGACATACTTGGCACGATCATTCCTCTCTCTTTGATGGCCCAACCAGATTTGCCTCCGCCAACGGTTTTGGGATGATTCCCAAAACTTGACTGCCTCCTTCATGTACGGCCTTTGAAACGATCCCCATTAATCCAAGACTGCCTCCTCCGCCATATAGTAAGTGCATATTCCTTTCAGCTATGACTCAACCCAATTCATGTGTTGCTGCTATATACTCTGGTTTCACACCAACACTAGTACCACAGAACACACAGATGTTTACAACTCGTCTTGAATTGGCTTCCATTTGTTTGTATTTCTTTCTCAGCTCTGGATGCCTTCAAGTGTGCAATGATGAGTTGAATTTATAGCACCTAAAAAAAGGGTGAGTAATAATAGCACTAGTATCTTCCAAAGGACGATTATTAGCTTAAACAAGAAAATAAATCGTGAAAGGTCAAAAAGTCTGGAATATGTCGACGAAAATAAAGATAATTACAACGAAAAAGCAAATCAAAGCAATTGTTAAGGCAACAGAATTGTGTACGCAATACGCCACTCGCTTGGTATAAATTCATTAGGATGCGTCTCAAGAATCCATTCCTTACTCAGCCATTACTAATTAATTAGCTCTCATCTTTGTGATTGCCAAACACCATTCCATCATGTTTTGCTTTACCTTAAATACTCCGTTTGTGCTTTTCCCTGAAAATATCACACAAAAATTAAAAACTCTACAACATGTATACACAAAATATAAAAACATAAATTACAACAAATTGCATGGGTTGCCTCTCTGCTAGCGCTAAATTTTTCATCTTCAGCCAGACGTGACTGAAATCCATTTGTCAATGAGGTTTTAGTGTGGTTTTGGATGTCGGATTAAAGACAATCCCGTGAGCGTTGCTTTTGAAAGGTCTATTCCAATGATAAGGTGGCAAAAATAATTTTTTCTTATTCAGTGCTTGTGCCATCTTTTTAATCTTTGTCGCTCCAGTGGTTCCTGAAAAGAAAGAAAGAAAATCAGGAGGTCTCGTATGGTGCTTGACTTTGAATGGAAATTCCATTCTGTCAAGCTTCAGGGTGATATCTTTGATTTGTACTCCCCAAAACAGTGATGTTTCTCCTGAATGCCCAAGTTCTTTAATTTGCTCATCCATTTGCTATGCTTCTTGCTCCACATTTTCTTCACATATTTATTTAAGGATTTCCTCATTCAGTTCTTCATCTGTCATAGGTGAAATGCATGCTCCATAAGTGTCAACCTGAGGATGTAAAGATATGTCTGATTTTAGGTATTCATCCTCTGATATGACTGAAATGAATGGCTCAGGTAGATCTTCTTCAAACATTAGTGTAAGGCATTCTCCAAGATCTTCATTTTGAGGATGGAAAGTTTCATCCTCAATTTTTGTTGGTACAAACAGCTCTACATCTTCATCCTCGTCAGAGTCCGAATAATAAAAATCAAATCGAGACCTTGCTGGTTCGTGCTCCTGAACTGATACCTCTGGTTCTTGATATTGCTCGGCCTCTTCCTCTGCTAAAGTGTCATCGTGAAATGTTTGGTACTCGAAGGCTTCATCAGTCATCTGAAAATGCTCCTTGAGGTATGTAGCTCTGGTTTTTCTATTAATTGTCTGATCTGATATGTCATTCTCTGTATGGCTTCTGCTTGACTCTGAAATTGTGCATCTATTTGAGCTTCCCGTTCCTCGAGCCAATCTTTGAGCATGTGAATCAACTGATCTTCCTCTGATGGTTTTGGTTCTTGATTAAGATCGTAGATGGATGGTGGATAAGATGGTAAATGTGATGGTTCTTCGTACCTTGAATGATTTCGATAATTCTGCCACTCTGAAAGGTATATGCATTGATCGCTCGAGTGGTTACCATCACATATCACACATCTCCCCATTGCGTTCTGTTGAGAAAATGTAGAATTGCTTGACATCCAGTGATAATTGTTGGGCTGGTCAACAGGCCTCAGAAAACTGGATTGTTGCTCCCAGATTTAGGGTGTATCTTCTTCTAGTAAAGCTCGTAATCTTTCAATCTCCCAATGATGTTCCATGTCAACCACCTGAAAGAGAAAAGAAAGAAATAAAAATTAAAGATAAAAATAAAGAAAATTAGATACAAGTAAATTAGATAGCTTCAAAATTAATAACTCAAGAAAAATAAGTTTCCGGCAACGGCGCCAAAAACTTGACCGGCGTAATCACATGCGTATAACGCAAGCGCACATATCGTTCAAGTAGTATAAAAATATCGATCCCACGATGACTTAATTCCTACTATTGTTATTAATTTTTTATACTATTTATTAACAAGTATCTAATTAAGGGAGAAGAGAATGATTGTTTGATTGGTTGGTTTAATGTGGATTTCTAAAATAAAATAAACAAAAGAACATACTAAGGAAAATAAAAAAAATGTCACAATATCGAGGGTCGTGACTCCACACAATTATTCTAAAGATGAATTGATTCTATTATATATGTGTAATAAATTAATCTGCTAACCTGGAACGCGAATTTATGCAAAAGCCTATGTCGATGGTCAGACGCAAATACCCAAATAACCCAATTAATCATATGTCTATGTTAAACAAGTTACCTGAATTCATTAAGTTCAAGTTCCAATTATGGCTACCCCCGCCCAACAGGTATATGTCTATCCTGTAAGGAAATCTATTAAAGGGTTATTTATCATCAAGGAACATCGTGGGCTATTGAATCTAAGGCTGAAACCTAAAATCTCTTTTCCAAGTTCATTTTAATTTACCATATCAATTTTATTGGTGATCAGGCAACAAGAAACATTAAGCTTAAGACTCAAAAAATAAACTAAAGAATTACCCACAATATAATTAAATCAATTATTAAGCTTATTAATATTGTGTTTCATCACTTCCCTAGAATAAAAATAAAATGTTGGGGGTTTGAGGATCCACCTTTTAGAAATCTCAAATTATTATAATATGGAAAATGCCAGTATTACCCAATTAAGTTGAACCAGCCATAAAGGCAGTGTTATTATTTATCCATAAACCAGCCATATAAGCGGTAATCATCTGTCACCTAAAGACCGTCCTATAAGCGGTGTCACATTATGTTACATAATTAAAAACCAGCCATTAAGGCGGTATCAACTTTTAATCCATATTATTAAATTACAATTTCCATATTATAAATTAGGTGATATTAATCTACCTTTACTATTTCTAATTTGGAAATCTCCCTTATTATAATATATAATCTGCGTGATAATTACCAACCAGCCATATAGGCGGTATCCTGATTAAATCAAATTAATAATTTATTACCAACCGACCAACCAGGCGGTATCCAATTTAGTCAGGTTAAAACCAATTTATAAATAATTACCAACCGGCCAATATAGCAATATCCTCATTAAGTCAGGTTTTAACTAGTTTATATATTATAATTAATGGAGATTAATCTAAATTATAAAAGTAAAAAGATTCACCCTTACCCAACAGAAATTTAACTACTGAACATAAAAGAAAATAAAGAAAAGAAAAATAATTACTGAAACTAAAAATACATAATTAAAATTACTGAAAGTAAATTACTGAAATTAGAAGTACTGAAAGTAAAAGTGCTGAAAGTAAGGTGCTGAAAGTAAAGTACTGAAAGTAAAAGTACTGAAAGTAAAAGTGCTGAAAAGTAAAAGTGCTGAAAATTAAAAGTGTTGAAAGTAAAAGTGCTGAAAAGTAAAAGTATGAAATTAAAAATAAAAAATACAAATTTTAAATTATAAAAATATATACAAAATAGATGCAATCCTTTTAAAGCCTATAAAGACCCAAAGGAAAGCACACCATATGAAATGAAATCGTCGTGAATTTATGGGGAAAAATTGGCTCAGCGCGTCGCGACGCTCCACGTGTCGCACGAAGATTGGCTGCTTTGATTCTTATCTGATGACATGGCGATAAGGAATCTGTTGGCTCAATAGAATGCTGATACGTGGCACTATGGATGATTAACTCAATAATTGTGCTGACGTGGCGACACATGACGATGTGGATTGTCGGCACCATATGATTGTGACACATGGCACGCGATGATTGGCTGATGATGACGTGGCTGACATGTGGCACACTGACTTGGCATATGGCTGATATGGACGCCTACGTGGACGACATTTGGATGACATGTGGACGACATATGGCGATGTGGATTGTGGGCACCCAAGGATGATGACACATGACACGGTGCATGTTAGCAGATCTCCTATGATGTTGACATGTGGCAGGCGCACGTTAGCATCTGGTGCATGTTAGCAGACTTCTCAGATTTTAGTATGAAGCGGCGCAAGTTAGCACAGGCCAGCACACGTTAGGCGTCGCGATGCGCCAAATGACATTTTTGCCCTTTGTTGTCCTTTTTCACTGTTTTGGCCCCAAATCACCTCCAGAATATCCTGAAACTTTATTTATCTATAAAATAACATAAAACACATCAAAATATTCACAAAACTCAAGAATCTATACAAAATATTAGGTCAAATGAGTGGAAAATAGTGATACATTTACCACTCATCAATTATGCACATGTGAGTTAGATGGCTTATGAATGTGGGAAATGTTAGCATTCATAGAAATGCGAGCATTATCATGTAAATTATGTATCAAGTTTAATGCTTCTATCTACTTTTCTAAATGATAATTTTGAGTTTAAAAATTATCATTTTCCATCTTAAAGGTCTCAACTTGCTTATTAAGATAATCAAGTTCATTTTGCATACAAGTGAGTTCATTTATAAGTGGGAGTTTTTAGATATAATCTTTTTCAATTCTATATGTATATAAAAATTTAAGTTATCTCACTTTCCTCGTTGGATGAATTTCCTCCAATAACCATGAATTCAAGATTTGCCTTGTGTTTGTATCTTTCCTCTTCGGATTACCTTTCATTGCTATCATTATATTAGGCCTTCAATGCTTTCTTCTAATGATATTTTTCTTTTCGAAAGCATTTATTGGATATATGACTCAGTTTACCGCAAATGTAGCAAGTAACCCAATCCATTTTGTACTCATGGTATTCCTCATTGGATGATTTCTTAGAAAAGAAAAATTTCTGAAATTTTCTCAATATTTTATGCATTTCTTCATCTTCACTCTATCAGTGTCTATCTCTTCATCATATGTGATAAGTGGTCTAATGAAGTCATCTAAGGACAAGGTATTAAGATCATTTTCCATTTAAATAGTTGTATTCATCGGCCTCCATTCCTTGAGCAAAGATATAATTGTTGGGATATATGCCTTATAGCTTCATGTGATTTATAAAAAGAATTTTTTCTTTAAAAAAATTATTCATTTATCAATTGTTTTTATTTGAATCGCATATTATTAATTGTCTTGTTTAACCTTGATTACTTATGTACCTTCAAGCTTAGTGTATAAGTGTCATACTTAGGAAGATTTAAGTCTGTAGTTAGTACTCTAAAATAGTCCATAGAAAGCAAACAAAACAGGTACTTTGTTTGTGTTTAACTATAGCTAAGCTATCTATAAAAGATACTTATGGCTATTGGGTCTACCTAAGTGAGTTTTTTGATGAGGAAATGAACCTTAGTATAAAGAAATGAATCTTACTCTGGTTTACTCAATATTTTACTCTTGCTCAAACTTGCTATATGCTCCTTACTGTTATAAGTTCTGGTGTTTTCTTTATCATTTTCTTTTATACCTCTATCTTCTTACTACCTCTGATTACTTAGAACATATGTACCTTATTCTTTTACTTTCCTTATAGATTTCTCTTCTCACTCCCTTGGTTAACTATTCTTAGAAATTTACTATTTGTTCTCCCAACTTGTCTTAGACTTCGGCTTAATAACCAGGATTACTACCAAAGAATCCTTAACTAGAACATAAATTTGATTACTATTTACTAGGAAGAGAATTCAGGTAACTTAGGAGTTCTTACTAACCTGTCTATAGACCATGAGGACGTACTCAAGGATCCGATACTGGAGAGGTAGTGCCTCATATACTAGTATCCCGGGATTACTACGTATACAAGACCCCAACGCTCTACCCACTGCAGTCACGGACTCCCTAGACCATGCTATGATACCATCTTTATAACATCCCCAATCCGGGAGATGTTACTAGCAGAGAATAGGCTGTATTATCCCCTATAAGCCACTGACTTCTTGTTGGACAATTATGACCCATAGCGTCACTATTTGTAAAAGAAATTGTGGTTTTTGTACAAATTAACTATGTGACAATGGAAATTGCATTTTATCATTTTGTAATTTGATTACTTAAATATATAAATGATAAAAGTCCTTATGATTAGTTCCGGATTATTAGATATTCGATAATGCAGAATATAGTAGTATTGCACTTGTGCGTGTTATGGAAGCGTAACGGCATAGTTCTCATATATTTAAGTATTGGATACTTATGCAAGTGTGATAGAAGGTTGTGTTTACCGATGGTATGGAAACAGCTTCGCTCTGGATAGACCCCGCGGAATCCCATTGGTAGTATGACTATGTGTCTATGGGAATCCGCATCAGGGTATGTGTATTTGGTCTTAACCTGAGACTTGCATCGCTAGTACTTGCGACAATCAATACGCTTTAGTTTTGGTCATCCAGGACTTTAACAGGTTCTGTGTACGCCTCTTCTAGGTTTATTGAGAATCGTAGTGTATTGGGTATGATGTCAAGACAGAAGTATCACTTCAGTCATATGGAGATGATGATCACGCATGGATACAGAACTGGTACTGTAATTGGTTGCAACTATCGGGATAATATGACAAGGTAATGATTATCCGATTAAAGAGACTAGTTGTTTGTGATCCGATATATGCTTCGTATGGGGCAGACACTATTCCAGCCCCAGGCCTTGCATTTGACCATCCGATACTGGATCGTAATACGCAATACTACGTATACTATGCCTGATATAGATTATATATTCCTTAAGAATATTTCTGGAGAATGGGTAGGCACGGTGCTTTGCTAGAAGCCAACCATGTCTCGTAAATCGGTAAAAATGTGGTACGAGGTACGCACATGTTCGGATAGTACGACGACCGGATTTACTGCCAACATATCCAGGGATCTCATGGGTCGCTTCCCGAAGATTCACCGATGACGTATGATTCGAACATAATTAATCTAGGATTAATTACAGAGAGATTTTATCTAGGATAAAATACTATTTGAAGAGAGAGAACGATTAATTTGGAATTAATCGATAAAATAATATTTTTGATATATTAAATGAAATTAGATTTCGTAACGGAATTAAAATCAGATTTTAATTCGGGCGAACGAGTTAATTTAGAATTAATTCGCGAGCGACGCGAATAGTAATTTTGCTAGGCATAATTATTAAATTAAATTTGATTTAATAATGTCGCAACGGAAAAATCGTTAATTCGGAATTAATGAACCCGAGCCCGGGATGTGTTGCGAGCCCACTAGGATTTTGAATCAAGTGGGGCCCACATGTCACATCACAAGTCACACATCACTTGTCACTTTGTTCACTTTATTATGATGGAAGTTAGTGAAGACTTGTAAAACACTCAAGTGTGATTAGATGTGAATGAAAATTACCAAATGTTTGGTATATCATTTGATTTTTTTGAAAATCAAATACAACTTACGCACACTTCCTCTCTCTTCTCCCATTCACGCCCAACTCTCCATTTTCTCTCCAAAACTTGGCTTGGCCGAAACAAGGAGGAAGAAGAAGAAAATTTTGTTGCAAAATTTTCTAGTTGCTAGCACATCAAATGAATCATTCAAGGTGATAGGGAAACCAATCCTTGAGCTTGGAATCAACAACAAAGCTTGGAGCTTGGATTTCAATTCAAAGAAAGAGCTTGGACGAAACTTCAAGGAAGCAAATTTTATGTTCAACACATCCAAAATCCGATCTTTGTAAGTATGTTTCCTCCATATTTCTTATTGTATTCACATAATTTCATTGCTTAAATTGATCTTGGTACACTTTAGAAACCCAACAATGGTATCATGGAACCTATTTGAGAATGAAATTTGATTAGGGTTCCTAACAAAAAATTTGGTTATTTTTTATTTGATCATGTTTTAATCAAATTGTTTGTTTGAGTATGCTTCTATGTTGATAACTTAGAGTTATGCATGATCAATTTTAAGAAAAATTAATTGGATTAATTTTCCCCAAATTCATTGTGTTGGCCGAATGCTATATGAAACCCTAGGTCATGGTATTTTTTTTTGTTTTTTTGATCATTGGATGAGTTTAAAGACATGGATATATTGATTCGTGATTCAATTGGATTGAAATCGAAATTGGGTATAAAAATCCATCAAATGTCGTGACCATGTAAGCATGGAAATGATATGATTTTGTAACAATAATGTTGACATATATTGATTATGAATTAACATGATTAATTGATTAGATTAGTATTTTGGAAATGTTAATTAAATAGTTAATCATGGCTAAACACTTTAATTAATTAAATCATGATATTTGGAATATTAAAATTTAATTAGTTGGGTTTAATTTAGAATTGGGCTTATAATGTTGTATTTGGGCCTAATAGGCTTGGTTGGGCCAAGTTGGTTTAGGACAATTGGATTGGATCCAAATTGGGCCTAAACCATTCCATTAAGTCCAAATATAACAAATGGGCCTTTTATGTTTAATTGGGCCTAATGGGCCGAAATTGGTTTCTTGGAAAATATGGTGAATCCTTAATTGGGCTTTGGTATTTGGGTTTGACCCATATTGACCAAATTCCATGCCTTAAGAAATTAATTGAAAGCCCATTGGTCTTTAATTAAATGACATTGGACGTTAATTGGGCTTTGAGACCCATTTAGATTAGACTTGGAATCTAAGTCGTAAAGGCGCATTTAAAAGTGTAATTATTTAATTTGGAATTAAATATAGAATTAGTATTGAATACAAATTAAATTAGATTTAAATTGTAGTTCGATATAATTCAAGAATTCGTACTTTGAGTACTTATTCTTAAACGAGTTAGACTCGCACAAATCAAATCGTTGTTTGAACATTGGATAATCACTTTATTCAAAGATTAATTAATTGGATTAGATTGATTGAATAACATGCTTTGTTTGAATACATGGATGAGTTGAATGAATAATGTATATCGGATGGATATTAGAAGGGAAAGGGCAATTTTGGAAATTGTTGTAAATTTAGAATTTATTAAATTGGACCTGCGTATCCAGCCTTATCTCTCGATTCTTTGTAATTCTCTTCTCACCTAATTCCCCTCAATGTTAATGAGGTTTCTTTAATTGTATTATGTAATTGGGTAGAAGTTAGAATAGTGCTAGCCGGGGAGAGGAAATGGAGTGATTTGTTATAATAACAATCTGTGAGATATTCATCCGCATATCATTATTAATTTATTTTCGCGCCTTATTATGCTTTTAGAATGCATGTTTAAGGGTGTATGATGAGACCTAACAAAGATAATAAATTGGTTGCCAATTTACGCGAAAAACCCTCAACAAATATTAAGCGTTTTTCCTTCCATTGAGTGATTCTTACTCAAGATCCAAGATTGGCATTGGTTTGTTGGCCAAAGTCAAGACCTTTGTCTATCGCGGATGTGTTTGAATCATGAAGGCTTTGTTCCATATCATATGTCTTGTCCAGGTTGTGATTTGTTGGCCAAAGTCAAGATCACTTCTTGTCCATCGACATCGATTACGAAGCTTTCCAAGCTCAATGGGTCCCGCTTAACTGGAATCATTAAGCTTGTTGTGCCAAATCCAAGGCTTAGTTGATTCAGAGGAAAAGGTTAGGAAAATATATTGGATATATTGGCATATATATTGTATATATATTTCGGACTTGGAGGTCCACCTACCGGATCTAGGAATTAGATGAGATCCAATTGATCTTTGAGATCTACCTAGTTAAATATCATACATCTTGTTGGCCAAAGTCAAGATTGTGTGTTATTTAACGGGATCCTAGCCCACTAGGAAACTAGGTTTCCCGAGTACTCAACAGAGGGTTAGAGGCTCGCCGAAAAATAGTGGGAGGCTAGTATTGAATTTGCAATTTCGTTCAAATACTTAGCTTTACGGGCTTTCAAATTATTTTTCAATTATATTTATTAGTTGGACTAATATTTTATTATTTTTCTTGTAACAGTTAGTCTGTACCCATACATCGTTAATTGAATAGTTTGACTATTGCAATTAAGATGACAGGAAAGTTAACCATTAGAGATATTATCATGGGCGACAATGTCTTTAGTGGCACAAACTTTCAAGATTGGGAAATGAATCTCAGGATTGTCCTGGGATCCGAGAAGTTACTCTACACTATAGAGAGACCTCTTGGGCCTAAGCCTAGATCTGATCAGATAGTTGAGCTAGAGCTTTGGAAGACTCATAGCGATGACAACTTCACTGCTCAATCTATAATGCTTGCTGCTATGACTCAACAATTTCGTCATCAAAACAAGGGATTGGATCCCTATAATATGATGGAGAAGTTGTATGATCTTCACCGATCTAATCTTAGATCGCAAAGATATTAGTTGCAGAAGAAGCTCTTCCGCGCTCGCATGTCAGAGGGTACGTCTGTTGAGCACCATGTGTCACAGATGATTGTTGACATTGAGCAGTTAGGACAGATGGGCATTGTCTTCAAGGCTGAGACTTCAATAGATTTGATTTTACAGTCTCTCCCCGGCACTTGGAGTGGGTTCATCATGAACTACAATATGATGAACCAAGAACAAATTCTAGGATAGTTGATGTCCACACTGCGCGAAGCAAAAAAGAGCTTCAAAAGAGCAAGAAGCGCGAGGCTCACTTCGCTTCAACATCTCAGACTCCGAGAGCTTGGCCCAAGGCGACTGGAGGTGTAAAAAAGAAGAAGAATAAGAAGAATAAGAAGAAAGGCAAGGCCAAATAGTCAAAACCTTATGGGAAGGGTAAGGACAAATCCCAAGATATATGTCTGCAGTGCGGGAAGCAGGGTCACTGGAAGCGTGGCTTCCGCGAGTACAAGGCACACATGAAGGAAATCAAAGCGGGCAAGGCACCGGCTTCAGGTATGTTTGTTATAGAAATAAACATGTCTACTACTAGTTTTAAAAATTGGATTTTTGATTCTGATTGTGGTACTCATATATGTACTGATATGCATGATCTGCAGATTAGCAGAAGACTGGCTTCATGAGAGATTGACCTCCGCGTTGGAAATGGGACACGAGTCGCCGTTTTGGCCGTTGGCACTTTTGTTTTGGAACTGCCCTAGGGCATGTACTTAAACTTACAGACTATTATTATGTACCTAGTTTGACTAGGAATATTATTTCTGTATCTATGTTAGCCCAATGTGGGTATACTTTTGTATTTAGAAACACTGTGTGTTTTATGTATAAAAATGATATGGAAATTTGCACTGCTGGTGTAAATAATGGTCTTTATATTTTGAATATAAATCAATCTCAAACATATAATGTAACAAACAAAAGGCTTAAAGTAAGTAACAAAGATGAAACTTGCAAGTGGCATTGTCCTATGGGACACATAAACAAGACACGTATATCCACACTTTCGAAGAGTGGGTACTTGAACAGATTTGATCCAAATTCATATGACGTCTGCGAATCTTGTTTATTTGACAAGATGCCTAAATCACCTTTTAGAGGTAAATGTGCACGTGCCACCGAACTGTTAGCCCTCGTTCATAGTGACGTATGTGGGCCCATGTCTAGAAAGGCTAGAGGTGGATATGAATACTTCGTAACCTTTACGGATGATGCATCGCGTTATGGTTATGTGTATCTTATGAGACACAAGTCGGAAACCTTTGAGAAATTCAAAGAGTTTCGACACGAAGTAGAAAAACAGACCGACAAAAGTATTAAGACATTACGGTCGGACCATGATGGCGAATACTTAAGCAATAAGTTTCTTGATTACTTGAAAGGATATGGTATTCTGTCACAGTGGACTCCTCCCGGAACACCGCAATTAAACGGTGTGTCCGAACGGAGAAATCGAACTTTGTTAGACATGGTAAGGTCTATGATGAGTCATACAGAGCTACCTATTTCCTTCTGGGGATATGCATTGAATAGTGCAATACTTATTTTGAATAAGGTTCCGTCAAAGTCTGTTCAACAGACTCCGTATGAAATATGGACAGGAAAGAAACTGGATTTCTCATTCCTGAAGATTTGGGGATGCTGGGCATACGTCAAATGTTGGAAGGTACCAAACTAGAACCCAAATCGGATAAATGCCTATTTGTAGGATATCCTAGGGAAACCAAAGGATATTACTTCTATCACCCACAAGAGAACAAAATATTTGTTGCTCTACATGCGGTTTTCCTTGAGAAGGAATTCTTAAATACAGTGATAAGTGGGAGGAAAGTAGAACTCGATGAAAATCGGAGTGATACTGTTCCTGGCACATAATCCTTATCGGAATAAGAACAGTTCATCAGGGATGAAAATGTACCACAATCTTCGAATACACAAGGACCGCGTAGGTCGGAGAGAGTCAGAAAACAACTTGAGAGGTATGGGTTTCTGTTCTCACCTCATGTAGATATTAATCTTATTGAGGAAGACGATCCGGCTATGTATGAGGAAGCGATACAAGGTATCGACTCTGGTTTATGGCAAGATGCCATGAATTTCGAAATGGATTCCATGTACACCAACCAAGTTTGGACACTGGTTGATGTTGGACAATTATGACCCATAGCATCACTATTTGTACAGATCATGGTGTTGTTGTACAAATTAACTATGTGATAAAGGAAATGGCTCTTTTATTATTTGTGATTAGATCACCAAGATGTATAAATGATGAAAGGTCCATATGATTAGTTCCTGGATTGAAATGATATGAGACAGTATCAATCCATAAAAGGTTTAATCATTAAATATCCCTAGTCGTAATATTATCGAGATTGGACATCGATAATGCGGAATAGACTAGTATTACACTTGTGCGCGTTGTGAGGGCATAACGATATAGTTCTCATATATTTGGGTATATGATACTCATGCAAGTGTAGTAAGAGGTTGTGTTTTACCGATGGTACGAAAAACAGCTTCGCTTTGGATAGACCCCTCGGAATTCCATTGGTAGTATTACTATGTGTCTATAGAAGTCCGAATCAGGGTAGGTGTATTTGGTCTTAACTTGAGACTTGCACCGCAAATACTTGCGACAATCAATGTACTTTGGTTTTGGTAGTCCAGGGCTTTAACAGATTTTGTGTACGCCTCTTCTAGGTATATTGAGAATCGTAGTGTATTTGGTGTGATGACGAGATGGAAGTATCACTCCAGTAATAGTGGAGATGATGATCACGTAGGATACGGAACTCGTTCTCTTATATGCTGCAGCTATCGGGATATTATGACTAGGTCATGTTTATCCGATTATAGAGACTAGTTACCAGAGATCCGATATGTGGTTCGTACGGGGCAGACACATTTCCAGCCCCAGGCCTTGCACGTGACATCTGATGCTGGATCGAAATACGCAATACTACGTATACTACGCCTGATATAGATCACATATTCCTGTAAGGATATTTCTGGAGAATTGGGTAGGGATGGCGCTTTGCTAGAAGCCAACATTGTCTTGTAAATCGGTACAAACGTAGTACTAGGTACTTATATGTTCGGATAGTCCGACGACCAGATTTACTGCCAACATATCCGGGGATCTCATGGGTCGCTTCCCGAAGATTCACCGATGACGTATGACTCACACTTTATTAATCTGGGATTAATTAGATGAGAGAGAAAATTAATCTGGGATTAATTACGGAGATATTTTATCTAGGATAAAATATTAATTAAAGAGAGAAAACGATTAATTTGGAATTAATTGATAAAATAATATATTCGATATATTATACGAATTGGATTTCGTCGCGGAATTGAAATTAGATTTTAATTCGGGTGAACGAGTTAATTTAGAATTAATTCGTTAGTGACGTGAATAGTGATTTTGCTAGGCATAATTATTTAAATGCGTCGCAAAGGAAAATTTGTTAATTTGGAATTAGCGAACCCGAGCCCGGGAGTGTTTACGGGTGCACTCGCATTGCGAATTAAAGTGCGGCCCACAATTCACATCTAGCGTCAAATCATTAGTCACTTTGAGTGATTGACAACATGTCACTTGTGATTGATGTGAGTTGGTGGATGGCATTAAATGCCTTTTGCTCCAAATTTGGTCAACCTTTTTGAAAGGCTAATCCCAATTTTTTGTATATGTATTATTTGGATTTTAGAAATATAATAATCAACAAAACACTCTCTCTCTCTTCATCTCTCTCTCACGGCCTAGGGCCTTATTTTCTTCTTATGTTTTCTAGTTTCACCGAAAATGGCAAGGAGAAGCTAAGGAATTTTGTGGCAAAATTCCTAAGTGCTAGGACACATTCGGCGTCTTACGAAGTTGATAGGGAAACTGCATATTTGAGCATGGAATCACACAAAGCTTGGAGCTTGGAGGGATCACCATTGCCGAATCTTGGAGGAGAAAAATGGAGCAGTTTGCTGTGAGCTTCATAGAGTTCAAAGGGCATAAAAAGTTTTGTTCTTCATTGGATCGCCTCAACCAATCGATGTAAGTATTCTGCAACTTCTTCGATGTATTCGCACTATGTTTCATTGCTTATAATCAATCCTCGGGACCTTAGAGAATTTCCCAACAATGGTTTCAGAGCGAGTAAAAGCATGAAACTTGAATTTAGGGTTAAAATTGGGTAAAATGGATTTGAGCATGATTTGATGAAATTGGATGATTGAGTATGCTTAAATGATGTAGTATTGAAGTTTGATTGGATCAATTTCATGAAGTATTGTTTGGAACAATTTTGCCCAAAAATATTGGCTTGGCCGAGAATATCATAGCCCTAAATGTCTTGGAATTTTTTATTTTTGATTCATTGGATGACTTGAAATCAATTGGGAATGTTGATTTAATATTGAATTTGATTTAATTGGATTGAATTCGAATCGGACATAAAAATCCCCACTAAGTCGAGACTTATGAGCATGAAAATGGGTTCGATTTTGATTAAAATGTGTTGGACATGTTTTGATGATAATGAGCATGATTAATTAGGCTAATTGCTGTTTTGGAAATATTGATTTGGGTAATTAATTATGCTATACACTTTGAGTAATTAAATTGTGAAATTGGAATTTTTGTGATTTAATTAATTGGGCTTAAATTGGATTGGGCTGAAAAGTTGTAATTGGGCTTTAATGGACTTGGTTGTACCAAGATTGGTTTAGACTAATTGGTTGGATCCAATTGGGCCCAAAACCATATCCATAAAGTCCAATTATGACTTATGGACCTTAATGTTTTAATTGGGCCTAAATTGGTTTCTAGGCATATAAGGGTGATTCCTTAAATGGGCTTTGGTAATTGGGTTGACCCATGTTGACCAAAAGTCCATGCCTTAAGAAATTAATTAAAAGCCCATTGGACTTTAAATTAAATTGACATTGGATGTTAATCGGGCTTTGAGACCCGTAACGATTAAATTTGGAATTTAAGTCGTAAAGGTTTGTTAATAAACTGTAATATTTAATTTGGAATTAAATAATGAATTAGTATTAAATACATATTAAATTTGATTTAATGTTGTAGTTTAATTTAATTCAAGAATTCGTACTTTGAGTACTTATTCGCAAAACGAGTTTGACTCGCGCAAAATCAAATCGTTGTTTGAACATTGGATGGTCATTAATTATCAGATTAATTAATTGGATTAGATTGATTGATAACATGCTTGTGTGAATACATGGTTGCGATGTATGAATAATGTATATCGGATGGATATTAGATGGGTGAGGGCAATTTTGGAAATTATTGTAATAAGTTTAGAATTTATTAAATTGGACCTGCGTGTCCAACTATTACCTCCTTACTTTATGTATTTCTCTTCTCACCTATTCCCCTCAATGTAAATGAGGTTTCTTTAGAAGTGTTATGTAACTGGTAGAAGTAATACTTGTGCTAGCGGGAGAGAGGAAAGATAGAGATTTGTTGTAGGAACAATGTGTTAAGTATCCATCCGCATATCATTATTATTTATTTATATGCGCCTTATTATGTGTTTAGAATGCATGTTTAAGGGTGTATGATGATGAGACCTTAACAAAGATAATAAATTGGTTGCCAATTTGCACGCGAAAAACCCTCCCAAAATATTAAGCGTTTTTCCTTCCATTGAGTGATTCTTACTCAAGATCCAAGACTGACATTGGTTTGTTGGCCAAAGTCAAGACCTTTGTCCGTCGAGGATGTGTTTGAATCACGAAGGCTTTGTTCCATATTGGTGTCTTGTCCAAGTTGTGATTTGTTGGCCAAAGTCAAGATCACTTCTTGTCCATCGACATTGATTACGAAGCTTTCCATGGTCAATGGGTTCCCCTTAACTGGGATCACTAAGTTTGTTGTGCCAAAGCCGAGGCTTAGTTGATTCAGAGGAAAAAGGTTAGGCAATATATTGGCATATATAAGATATATGTTTCGGACTTGGATGTCCACCTACTGGATCTAAGAATTGGATTGGATCCAATTGATCTTAGAGATCTACCTAGTTAATTATCATACAATTTGTTGGCCAAAGTCAAGATTGTGTGATATTTAACGGGATCCTAACCGACTAGGAAACAAGGTTTCCCTAGTACTCCACAGAGGGTTAGAGGCTCGCCGAAAAATAGTGGGAGGCAAGTATTAAATTTGCAATATTCATTTAGTTACTTGCCATACGCGCTCATTTCAAATATTTCGTCAAATAAATTAATATATTAGTTGGACTAATATTTAATGTTGTTTTAAAACAGTTGGACTGTATTCAAACTATTTCATTTATAGTTGATTATATAATTGGATTATAGTAATCAATATATTTGAATGAACTAATTTCAATTAATAGTTGATTTTATAATTGGATTATAGTAATCAATATAATTGAAGTTAACTAATTTAAATTATAGTTGATTATATAGTTGGACTATAATAATCATTATAATGAATAGTACCTAATCGTTGATTAAATAGTTGGACTATTAAAATCTTGATAAATTGAAAGATTAGTGTTTAAAACATAATCCTGTGTGAAAATGTATTTAAACGACTTTAATTTTCAAATTGGGAATAAAATTTCAAGATGGTCCTGGAAACTAATAAATTACTTTATTTGATAAAATAACATATTAGGCCTAAGCCCAGAGTTAAGCAAATAGTAGAGCATGATATCTGGAATATTCATGTGATGATTACTTTAGTGCTTAATCCAATAAGCTTGCCAAATAGACTCCTTAATTTCTTAATCAGAACTAAGAATTAAATCCTTAAATTATGATAATGAAATTGAAGGATCTTCATAGATCTGATTTTAGATCTTAGAAGTACACTAAATTGCAATAGTAAACTCTTGGAGAGTTAATGGCTATACTTAATGAATTTGGAGTTTCATAATTAATATAGACATATAGTTAATTGGGTTATTTTGGGTATTTGCATCTGACCATAGATAGAGGCTTTTGCATATCTTCGTGTTCCAGGTTAATAAACCGACATATTACACAAACATAAGATAATCACTTCATCTTTATAAGAATATTGGAAGGATTCAAACCCTAGATAGTTTCATAATATTGATTACTTTTTAGAATTTACTTTTCCATTGTTTTAATTACTTGTCATTAGTTAAAATTACCAACCAAACAACAATCAACTTTTAGATATTTGTAGAATTTAACTTCAATAAATTAATAGCATAGGTATTAAGTCCTCGTGGGATCGATATATTTTATACTACTTGAGCGATACGTACGCTAGCGTTACATGTGTGATTTCACCGATCAAGTTTTTGGCGCCGTTACCGGGGAACTATTTATCTTTTATTATTAATTTAGAGGTTAGATACCTTACTTATGTCTAATTTATTTTTACTTATTGTTTTTGTTTTCTTGTGTTTCAGGTTCTCAGACACTACATGAGAAGAAGCAGAAGCTTTGAAATTTTTCCGCTTGATAAACAAATTGAAAGAACTATCAGACAATTGAGAAGGAAAAGGCAAGAAGATCAAGAAGCACTAATCAACATGAACAATGAAGAACCTGAACCTTTGGAAGAAGCACCATTAATTACCATTCGAGACAAAACAAATCTGGTGGTTGACGGCTTCATATCATGTATTATACTTTCTCCCTTACCTGCAAATGCTTGTGACATCAAAACATGTATTCAAATGATACATTATCAGTTCAGTTTGGGGGAAGTGCAATTTAAGATCCTAATGCCCACATCAGCAACTTACTGGAAGTTTGTGGCACATTCAATTACAATCGAGCAGGAGAAAAAGCAATGTGTCTGTGTGTGTTCCCATATTCCTTGAAAGGCAGAGCTAAGGCTTGGCTCCATTCACTACCAGCAGGTTCCATAAACACTTCGAACAATCTTGCCACCAAATTCCTTGCAAATTACTTTCCCTCAGCCAGAACAGCAAAGTTGAGAAATGACATCACATAATTTGTGTAACATGACTCAGAATCCCTCTGTGAAGCATATGAAAGATACAAAGAATTGCTCTGAAAATGTCCTCACCATGAAATTGCAAAGTGGCTTCAAGTCCAAACCTTCTATAATGGACTTTCTGGATTGATGAAAACTACAGTTGATGCTGCTGCTGGAGGAGCTTTAATGGCAAAATGAGAAGATCAAGCTTGAGACTTAATTGAAGAAATAGCTAACAACAATTCTTAGCCAACAGAGAGAAGCATGATCCATAGAATAGCAGGAATCCACGAAGTAGGAACCAACACAGCTGTGAATACCAAGCTGGATCAGATATGCAAATGCCTGGAAACTCTTAGCATGTAAGTTAATGCTGGATCCACAAGTTCACCATATGGAGGAGCACCAGAGACAGAATCTTACAACCAACATGATGAGACTGTGAACTATGTCAGCAACTTCAACATATAGGAAAACAATCCATAATCCAATACCTATAACCCAGGTTGGAGGATTCATCCAAATTTCGCATGGAGCAAGACTTCAGGGCAAAGGAACAATCCACCACCCGAATTCCAATAACAAAATAAAGGCCATGACTATGAAAAAGAACCAAGAATAGTAGAAGTGCTAGCCCATATGAAAAAGCAAGACACTAAATATGACGCTTTAGTAGCTGTGTTTCAAAATCAAGCATCATCTATAAAGGCACTGGAAAATCAATTGGGACAATTTTCCAATGCTCAGAGTTACAGACCGCAAGGTACCCTTTGTTGGATAATATGACCCATAGCGTCACTATTTGTACAGATCACGGTGTTGTTGTACAAATTAACTATGTGACAAGGAAATTGCACTCTCATCATTTGTGATTAGATCACCATAGATGTATAAATGAAGAGAGGTCCATATGATTAGTTCCTGGACTGAGAATGATATGAGACAGTATCAGTCCCCGAAGGATTAATCATTAAATATCCCTAGCCGGAGTATTATCGAGACATGACATAGATAATGCGGAATAGGCTAGTATTGCACTTGTGTGCGTTGTGAGGGCACAACGGCATAGTTCTCATATATATAAGTATTGGATACTTATGCAAGTGCGATAGGAGGTCGTTTGTTCACCGATGGTACGGGAAACAGCTTCGCTCTGGATAAACCCCTCGGAATCCCATTGGTATTATGTTTATGTGTCTATGGGAGGCCGAAATCAAGGTAGGTGTGTATAGTCTTAACCTGAGACTTGCATCGCTAATACTTACGATAATCGATAGACTTTGGTCTTGGTGGTACAGGGTTTTAACCGGTTCTGCGTACACCACTTCTGGGTTTATCAGAGAGTCGTAGTTGTATTGGGTGTGATGTCAAGACGGAAGTATCACTTCAGTCATATTGGAGATGATGTCACGCAGGATATGGTATTAATGCTCTTAAGTGTTGCGCAACCAATCAGGATATTGTGACCAGGTCATGAATATCCGATTATAGAGACTAGTTACCAGACATCCGACATGTGCTTCGGACGGGGCAGACACTTATCCAGCCCCAGCCCTAGCACGTGACTACGATACGGGCCGATATACACAATACTACGGTATACTACGCTTGATACAGATCTATATATTCCTTAAGAATATTTCTGGAGAATTGGGTAGGCATGGCGCTTTGCTAGAAGCCAACCTTGTCTTGTACATCGGTATAAACGTAGTACGAGGTACTTACGTGTTCGGATAATCCGACGACCGTATTTACTGCCAACATATTCGGAGATCTCATGGGTCGCTTCCTGAAGATTCACCGATGATGTATAACTCGCACTTAATTAATCTAGGATTAATTAGAAGAGAGAGAAAATTAATCTGGGATTAATTGCGGAGATATTTTATCTGGGATAAAATATTAATTAAAGAGAGAGAACGATTAATTTGGAATTAATCGATAAAATAATATGTTCGATATATTATAAGAAATTGGATTTCGACGCGGAATTAAAATTAGATTTTAATTCGGGCGAACGAATTAATTAAGAATTAATTCGTTAGCGACGTAAATAGTGATTTCGCTAGGCGTAATCATTTAATTACGACGCGACGGAAAATTCGTTAATTTGGAATTAGCGAACCCGAGCCCGGGATTATTTGCGAGCGCATTCGCATTTCGAATTCGAGTGCGGCACACAAGTCAAATCGTGCGTCATATCGCTAGTCGCATCAATCGCAAATCAAATATCACTTTGAGTGATGTGACATGTTGTCACTTGATTTGAGTGATTGATGTAGAAGTTGAAAAAGCAACTTTTGCTTTTTGCTTTTTGATTTTAGCATTTAAGGAAAAGTAAAAAGAAATGGTAAATGGTTTTATTAATTTTAGAAATATTAAAACCTATTACATTTTATTTTACTTTTACTTTTCTCTCTCTCTTTTTACGCATCTCTTCCTCTCCCTCTCTTTTCTTCTCCCTCTCATTCACGGCTTAGAGCCATTTTCATATTCTTTCATTTTTGGTCACTGCCGAATTGAAAGAGAAGCAAATGAGAGTGTTTTGTTGCAAAACATGAGTGCTAGCACACACATGGGTTATATTATGGTGATAGGGAAACGAATTTGTGAGCTTGGAAAGCTTGAAGCTTGGAGCTTCAATGGTGTTCATCATGGCCGAATATTGAGGTTCAAAGAGGAGCAAAACCGAGCAGTCCACTGCATGAGGAAGCCACTGCCGAGCTTGGAGGGAGGGCAAGAAAACGCAACTTGTTCTTCCTAGCATCAAACCCATCAATGTGAGTATGTATTCCGCCTTACTCCTTGGTGTATTCAACTCGTTTTTATCATGATTTATGATCTTGGGACTTTATTGAAACTCAACAATGGTATCAGAGCTATTGGTTGCATAAAACGAATTTAGGGTTCTTGAGCAAAATTTGGGGCTTTTTGATTTTAAGCATGATTTTGACAAATTGTTTGTTTAAGAATGCTTGTATATGATTAAATTAGAGTTATATGTAATCAATTTGAAGAAAAATTGATTGATTGATTTTTCCCAATTTGCTTATTGTTGGCCAAAACTTTAATTTGGGTAAACTCAATTTGAGCATCAAATGATTAAATGTTTAGTATAGTATGCTTGAATGAGGTTGAATGATGTTGCGCATAATCAATTTCATGAAATTTGGTTGGATCCATTTTTCCTTTTTCCCTAATTTTGGGCATGACAAATTTTGGGTAAACTTGATTTTGAGCATGTTTAATGAAATTGGATGATTTAGAATGCTTGAATGTTGTTTAATTGATGATTGATTAGATCAATTTGATGAAAAGTGTTGGAACAATTTTCCCCCCAATTTGCTTGTGATGGCCGAAAATACGATCCCTAAAATTGTCTTGGTTTTTTGATTTTTTGTTCATTGGATGACTTACAAATCATTTGGGGATGTTGAATTTATGTTAATTTGTTCAATTGGATTGAATTTGATTTGGGCATAATTTTCCTCTTTGGCCGAGACACTTGAAGCATGAAATTGGGTTTGATTTTGATTTAATTATGTTGGACATGATTAATTGATGTTAAGCATGATTATTGGACAAATTGATGTTTTGGAAACTTTGATTTGGCAATTAATAATGCTATACACTTTAGGTAATTTAATTGGAAAATTTAGAATTTTTGAAATTAAATTATTGGGCTTAAAATTGGATTTGGGCTTTTAAAGTTGTTATTGGGTTTATTGGACTTTGTTGTACAAAGTTGGTTTAGGCCAAAATTGGTTTGGATCCAATTAGGCCCAAAACCGCTTCCAAAAGGCCCAAATGCGACTAATGAACCTTTAACGTTTAATTGGGCCTAATGGGCCTAAATTAATTTATGGGCTTATGGGGTAACTCCCGGATTGGACTTTGGTTGCGGGTTTGACCCGAGTTGACCAAAGTCCCGCCTCAAGAAATTAATTAAAAGCCCATTGGACTTTAATTAAATTAATATTGGATATTAATCGGGCTTTGAGACCCGTAACGATTAAATTTGGAATTTAAGTCGTAAAGGTTTATTTTATAAAGTGTAATATTTAATTTGGAATTAAATAATGAATTAGAATTAAATACGTATTAAATTGGATTTAAATCATGTAATTTAATTTAATTAGTAGACGTACTTTGAGTACGTGTTCGCAATACGAGTTTGACTCGAACAAAAATCAAATCTTTGTTTGAACATTGGATGATCACTAATTATCAAGATTAATTAATTGATTAGATTGATTGATAACATGCTTGTATGAATACATGGTTGTGATGTTTGAATAATGTATATCGGATGGATATTAGCCGGGTGGGGCGATTTTAGAAATTGTTGTAATAAATTTGATTTATTAAATTGGACCTGCGTGTCCAGCCTTATCTACTATTTCTTTGTATCTCTTCTCACTATTCCCCTCCATGTAAATGAGGTTTCTTTAGAAGTGTAGTGTAACGGGTAGAAGTAAATACATGTGCTAGCTGGAGAGAGAAAATGAGAGATTTGATCTAGGATCAATGTAAAATATCCATCGGCATATCATTATTATTTTACATATGCGGTTTATTATGTGTTTAGAATGCATGTTTAGGGTGTATGATGATGAGACCTTAACAAAGATAATTAAAATTGGTAGCCAATTTGCACGCGAAAAAACCCTCGTTAAATATCAAGCGTTATTTTCCTTCCATTGAGTGATTTTTACTCAAGATCCGAGATTGGCAGGGGTTGTTGGCCAAAGTCAAGCCCTTGTCCGTCGAAGATGTGTTTTAATCACGAAGCTTTGTTCCATATCGGTGTCGTGTCCAAGTTGTGGTTTGTTGGCCAAAGTCAAGACCACTTCTTGTCCATTGACTTGATTACGAAGCTTCCATGTCAATGGGTTCGTGCTTGACTGGGATCACTAGGTTTGTTGTGCCAAAGCCAAGGCCTAGTTGATTCAGAGGAAAAAGGTTAGGGTATACATTCGATGTATAGGCATATATAAGATATATGTTTGGGACTTGGATGTCCACCTACTGGATCTAGGAGTTGGATGAGATCCAATTGATCTTCGAGATCTACCTAGTTAATTATCATACAATTGTTGGCCAAAGTCAAGATTGTGTGATATTTAACGGGATCCTAGCCCACTAGGAAACCGGTTTCCCGAGTACTCGACAGAGGGTTAGAGGCTCGACGAAAAATTTGGGAGGTAAGAATTGAATTTGCAATACTCGTTCAATTACTCGCCATACGCGCTCATTTAAATTATTTCGTCGTAATATTAAATATTAGTTGGACTAATATTTAAATTGTTGTTTTAATAAACAGTTGGACTGTATTATACTTGATTATATATAATTGGATTATATTAATCAATATATTTGAATTAATTAATTTCAGTTTACAGTTGATTTTATAATTGGATTATAGTAATCAATGTAATTGAGGTTAATTAATTTGGATTATATTTGATTATATAGTTGGACTATTATAATCATTATAATATATATAGTACCACTAATCGTTGATTAAATAGTTGGACTATTGTAATCAAGATAAAATTGAAAAGTTGGATATTTAAAATATAATCTGGGATTAAAATATTTTAATTGATTTAATTTTCAAATTGGGAATAAATAATAGGTTACTTTATTTGATAAAATAACTTATTATACCTTACGCCCAAAATTAAGCAAAATAAGTAGAGCATAAAATCTTTGGAAGATTTATGTGATGATGACTTTAATGCTTAATTTAATATACTTGTCATAAATCTAATTTTAGATTTAAGAAGTATTAAAATTGCAATTTATAATTCTTGGAGAATTAATTGACTATTCTAGAGGAGATAAAGTCAAAGTTTGCAATTGGGCATGTAGCACGAGGTGCACATCGTTTCGATATTCTAAGAACCCAAGGCTTGGCCTAAGGTTTCTGAAATATTGAAAGGATAATTGACATATCCCAAAGTGACTACCATTTAGATATGGCAGACACGAAGGAATTAAAGAAAGGGCGAAGCTCTAACTTTAAAATATTTGTCAAAGTTATGTTCACTACTAGTATTTGAAATTGGATTTTAAATACTTAGTGTGGTACATAAATATATGTATTGATGTTCAGAATCCGCTATGAGCTGCATACTGACTTCAAGCCGAGATTTCTCTGCGAATCGGAAACGGGACGAAAGTCGCTGTTTCGACCGTAGATACCTAAGTTTAGGAACTACCCTTTGGGTATGTACTTAAATTAGGAACTGTTACAATGTAACTAGTTTGACTAGAGACATATCTCTATATCAGTGTTTAATCCGTTACGGATAAACCTTTATATTATAGAACACTAAGTGTTTTATTATATAAAGATGATACTGAGATAAATACATTAGATGTAAATAACAGAATTTATATTTTGAATATAAATAAAATCTCAAACATATAAAATGACAAATAAATAGCTCAAATTGATTTGATCAATAGAGACTTATTTGTGGCATTGTTGTCTGGGACACAATTATACAAGACTCGTATATCCACACTTTTGAAGAGTGGATACCAGGACTGATTTGACTATTCAAATAAAGTCTACGAATCTAGTTTGTTAGGTAAAGTACCTAAAACACTGTTCACTAGGTAATAGTGTAAGTGCCACCGATCTGTTAGCCCTATTCATGGTGAAGTAAGTGGGCCCATATCTAGTTAGGCTAGATGTGAACATGAATATTTCGTGACCTTAACGGATGTGGCATCACGTTATGGTTATGTGTTTCTTTTGAAGAACACAAATCAGAAACTTTTAAAGTTTCGACACGAAATAGACAAACAGATCGGCTATAGTATTATACCGTCACGGTAAGACCGTAATGGAAAATACTTAAGCAATAAGTTTCTTATATACTTGAAAGAGTATAGTATTCTTTCAAATGAGGACTCCTCCCGAGACAACGTCAGTTAGACGGTGTGTCCGAACCAAAAACCAAATTTTGTTGGACATGATATGGTTTATCACGAGTCGCTCTGAGCTACTATTTCCTTCAATGGATAAGTTTTAACAGTGCAATAACTTATTTAGAATAAGGTTCCATATAAATCTGTTTGACAGATGTCATATAGGATATGAACAGGGAAGAAACGAGGTTCTCATTCCTGATAATTTGGGTATGCCAAGCATAACGTTTGGATGATACCAAACTAAGGACCCAAATTGGATAAGTGCCAATAAAGGTTATCCTAAGGGAAACCATAAGTATAGTACTTATAAATCTCACATGAGAACAATGTGATTGTTGCTCACCATGCGGTTTTTCTGAGAGGAATACCGATATGTAGTGGTCAGTGGGAGGATAGTGATACTCGATGTAAATCGTTGTAATACTGTTCAAGGCACAAGGTCCGTAATGGAACACAAATAGTTCATCAATGATGAATCTGTACCATTAATCTTCGAATACACAAGAACTGAGTAGATCGGATAGAGTCAGAAAACGACCTAGGGTATGGGTTTCTGATCTAACCTCATAAAGATGTCAATCTTATGAAGGTATATCCACCGACTACGTTTTGAAGAAGTGATACGAGGTATCGACTCCCTATTATGGCAAAGTGCCATGAATCCGAAATGGATTCCATGTATAAACAACTATTTTGGATACTAGTTGTTGTACCACAGGCATTGCACCTATTGGTACATTAAACGTCTTCAAGGAAGACATACATGGAAGGCAACAAATCAACGTACAAAGCTGGGCTTTTTCACGGAAAGGTATCGTTATCAACATTGTGTTAATAACGGTTCAACCTTTTACCTGTTGCCATGTTAAATCCATTTTGAAGATGCTTGTTGATAACTGCGTATTTCATTTATGAAATGTGTCAGTTATAGATCAAAATCGCTTTCCTGAAAAGGAAACCTTTTGGAGAATGTTTATAACATTCTGACGATTTTGTATAACCAACAAACGAGGTTTGCGGTTATTCGATCCATGTTTGGATTAATGCAAGCATAAGGTTCTTGGAACTGTCGTTTTGAAATAATCATAATGGTTTATGATTTGACTCAAAACGAAATAATCTTGTGTATATAAGGAGGTTAGTGGGAGAGAGCGCACTGACAGTGAAATTCCCATACAACAATTGATGAAAGATTGCTTTCAATAGAAATTCTTCGTAGAATTCTGGGAAGTAACAACCTTTATTCGAGGAATAAAGATCTACTACTGGGATAGATTTGGAGTTGTTAACACACACTCTGGAAATTGTACATTTAAAATGTACTTGTATTGGTGTCTCATACACTTCGAGCATATGGAGTCACGATCAGGTCAATCCAAGTGATAGTCACTGGATTGACATTAAGAACATCTGTTAGTATCTGAGAGAACTAAAGATGTTGTCTTAAACTATTGAGAAGGACAACTTGAAGTGACTGGGATCACCGCTGCAAGTTTCCAAACAATTAACTACTACGGTACTATAAAGTTTGAATAACGGGACAGTAAGCTGGAAATATATTCCGAGCAAGATAACTGTTGCCGAATTAACAACAAATGCGGATTATTGCTGCAGCTGAGGCAGCAAGAAGCCATTTGGATCGAAAATAAATCTAATTAGATTAGATATAGTTCTTTTAGCAGCTGAGCTAGGCGTCAGCACAGGCTAAGGAATTAAAGGTCTCATCGACGATCCAGATATATACTTCGATATTCATCTGATTCGTTCGGATCATACATCATGGCGATGTGATGATCGTGTAAATCGCGTCAGACGATAATCATGCAAATCCGCTGACGAAAACCTTTCCTCAGCAATTTGAGCGAACCGTACATAGTTCGGGTGTTAGACACTCGAGTGACTGGCTATGTGCCAAGTGGGAGATTGTTGGATAATATGACCCATAGCGTCACTATTTGTACAGATCACGGTGTTGTTGTACAAATTAACTATGTGACAAGGAAATTGCACTCTCATCATTTGTGATTAGATCACCATATATGTATAAATGAAGAGAGGTCCATATGATTAGTTCCTGGACTGAGAATGATATGAGACAGTATCAGTCCCCGAAGGATTAATCATTAAATATCCCTAGCCGGAGTATTATCGAGACATGACATAGATAATGCGGAATAGGCTAGTATTGCACTTGTGTGCGTTGTGAGGGCACAACGGCATAGTTCTCATATATATAAGTATTGGATACTTATGCAAGTGCGATAGGAGGTCGTGTTTCACCGATGGTACGGGAAACAGCTTCGCTCTGGATAGACCCCTCGGATCCCATTGGTATTATGACTGTGTCTATGGGAGGCCGAAATCAAGGTAGGTGTGTATAGTCTTAACCTGAGACTTGCATCGCTAATACTTACGATAATCGATAGACTTTGGTCTTGGTGGTACAGGGTTTTAACCGGTTCTGCGTACACCACTTCTGGGTTTATCAGAGAGTCGTAGTGTATTGGGTGTGATGTCAAGACGGAAGTATCACTTCAGTCATATTGGAGATGATGTCACGCAGGATATGGTATTAGTGCTCTTAAGTGTTGCGCAACCAATCAGGATATTGTGACCAGGTCATGAATATCCGATTATAGAGACTAGTTACCAGACATCCGACATGTGCTTCGGACGGGGCAGACATTTATCCAGCCCTAGCCCTAGCACGTGACTATCCGATACTGGGCCGATATACACAATACTACGGTATACTATGCTTGATACAGATCTATATATTCCTGTAAGAATATTTATGGAGAATTGGGTAGGCATGGCGCTTTGCTAGAAGCCAACCTTGTCTTGTAAATCGGTATAAACGTAGTACGAGGTACTTACGTGTTCGGATAATCCGACGACCGTATTTACTGCCAACATATCCGGAGATCTCATGGGTCGCTTCCTGAAGATTCACCGATGAAGTATAACTCGCACTTAATTAATCTAGGATTAATTAGAGAGAGAGAAATTAATCTGGGATTAATTGCGGAGATATTTTATCTGGGATAAAATTTAATTAAAGAGAGAGAACGATTAATTTGGAATTAATCGATAAAATAATATGTTCGATATATTATAAGAAATTGGATTTCGACGCGGAATTAAAATTAGATTTTAATTCGGGCGAACGAATTAATTAAGAATTAATTCGTTAGCGACGTAAATAGTGATTTCGCTAGGCGTAATCATTTAATTACGACGCGACGGAAAATTCGTTAATTTGGAATTAACGAACCCGAGCCCAGGATTATTTGCGAGCGCATTCGCATTTCGAATTCGAGTGTGGCACGCAAGTCAAAATCGTGCGTCATATCGCTAGTCGCATCAATCGTCGTCAAATCAAATATCACTTTGAGTGATGTGACATGTTGTCACTTGATTTGAGTGATTGATGTAGAAGTTGAAAAAGCAACTTTTGCTTTTTGCTTTTTGATTTTAGCATTTAAGGAAAAGTAAAAAGAAATGGTAAATGGTTTTATTAATTTTAGAAATTATAAAAACCTATTACATTTTATTTTACTTTTACTTTTCTCTCTCTCTTTTTACGCATCTCTTCCTCTCCCTCTCTTTTCTTCTTCCCTCTCATTCACGGCTTAGAGCCATTTTCATCTTCTTCTCATTTTTGGTCACTGCCGAATTGAAAGAGAAGCAAGTGAGAGTGTTTTGTTGCAAAACATGAGTGCTAGCACACACATGGGTTATATTATGGTGATAGGGAAACGAATTTGTGAGCTTGGAAAGCTTGAAGCTTGGAGCTTCAATGGTGTTCATCCATGGCCGAATTTTTGAGGTTCAAAGAGGAGCAAAACCGAGCAGTCCACTGCATGAGGAAGCCACTGCCGAGCTTGGAGGGAGGCAGAAAATGCAACTTGTTCTTCCTAGCATCAAACCCATCAATGTGAGTATGTATTCTGCCTTACTCCTTGGTTTCAACTCATTTTTATGCATGATTTATGATCTTGGGACTTGATTGAAACTCAACACCCTTCATAGCAACACATAACCAAATCCAAGGAACAGAGGGAATGAGAAATGCCAAGCCATCACTTTGAAAAGTGGCATTGAAATCAACAAAGATGTTGGAGTCAAGGCATCTACTGAGAAAGTTCCAAAAGAAAACGGTGAAGAAGATCCACAGATAGAGGAAAAAGAGGCAAAAGAAAATGATCAAGAAAGATTTACTCAACCTCCACCTTTTCCACACCGTCTCCAGAAACACAAACTGGACAAGCAATTTGAACAATTCCTGGAGATATTCAAAAAACTGCATATCAATATTACATTTGTAGAAGTGTTGGAGCAAATGCCCAGTTATGTTAAATTCATGAAAGATATTCTGTCAAGAAAGTGAACATTGGGAGATTTCGAGACTGTAGCATTGATAGAAGAATGCATCGCCATCATTCAGAGGAAGCTCCCCCCAAAGTTGAAGGATCCTGGTAGTTTCACCATCACTTGCACCATAGGAGAACATTATTTATGTAAGGCTTTGTGTGATTTAGGTGCTAGTATTAACTTGATGCCTTTGTCTATTTATAGGAAACTGCAGTTTGGAGAAGCAAAGCCCACCTCAGTCACTCTACAACCTGCTGAAAAATAACTCACATTTCCAAGAGGAGTAGTGGAAGATGTGTTTGTCAAAGTCGACAAATTCATTTTCCCAGCAGATTTTATTTTCCTGGATATGGAGGAAGACAAAGACGTACCCATCATCCTCGGGAGACCATTCTTGGCTACTCATCGAACCATCATTGATTTACAAAAAGGTAAACTAACAATGAGGGTGCAGGACCAAGAAGTAACATTCAATGTTTTCAAAGCCATGAAATTTTTAAATGACGAAAGGGAGGATGAATGTTTCAGAGTTGATGTAATAGATAGTATCATCCAGAACATATATGCAATGCAACTTTCCACTGAAAAACTTGAAGCATTCATAACCAATATGACTGACAGAGAATTAGATGATGATATTCTGGAATGCATCAACTATCTTGATGGAGCCTCTCGCTTCAGATCGACACTGCAGGTGGAAAGCTTGGAACTATCAAAAAAAGAGCCAATCAAGCCATCGATTGAAGAACAACCGCAGCTGGAACTAAAGCCACTTCCGAGCCATCTCAGATATGCATACTTGGAAAACTCTTATGATTTACCTGTGATTATTTCTTGGTCGCTAACATGGGTGCAGGAAGATAAGTTGTTGAGAGTGTTACATGAGCATAAAAGAGTTATTGGCAGGACTATAGCAGACATTTGAGGTATCAGTCCATCATTTTGCATGCATAAAATCCTAATGAATGACGAGTACAATGCCACAGTGGAGCATCAACGAAGGTTGAATACAATCGTGAAGGAAGTAGTAAAGAAAGAAATCATCAAATGGTTGGATGCATGCATCATCTACCCCATCTCTGATAGCTATTGGGTGAGTCATATGCAATGTGTACCCAAGAAAGTAGGAATGACTATAGTTATAAATGAAAAGAACGAACTGATTCCAACAAGGACAATGACTGGATGGAGAGTGTGCATGGACTACAGGAAGCTGAACAAAGCCACACAGAATGATCATTTCCCGCTACCATTCATTGACCAGATGCTAGACAGATTGGCGGGGCATGATTTCTACTGCTTTCTGGATGGATACTAGGGGTATAATCAGATTTCCATCGCCCTATAAGATAAGGAGAAAACCATTTTCACATGCCCGTATGGTACTTTTGCATTCTGTAGGATGCCATTTGGACTCTGTAATGCTCCTGCCACATTTCAACGTTGCATGATGGCCATCTTTTCAGACATGATATAACAAAGCATGGAAGTCTTCATGAATGACTTCTCAGTATTTGGAAACTTATTCGACCACTGCTTGTAAAATCTGGAACAAGTGTTACAAAGATGTGAAGATATTAATCTGGTATTGAACTGGGAGAAATGCCACTTCACGGTGCAGGAAGGCATTATCTTGGGACATCGGATCTCACAAAAGAGAATCGAGGTAGACAAAACAAAGATTGAAACTATAAAGAAACTACCTCTACCATCATCAATCAAGGGGATTCGAAGTTTTCTTGGCCATGCAGGATTTTACAGGAGATTCATCAAAGACTTCTCCAAGATTTCTAAACCATTATGAAATCTGTTGGAGAAAGACGTGCCTTTCCACTTCACCAAGGAATGCCACCATGCTTTCGAGATCTTGAAATAGAAATTGGTCTCTGATCCCATCATATTAGCACCAGATTGGACGCTCCCATTTGAAGTGATGTGTGATGCCAGTGATTTTGTAGTAGGTGCAGTTTTGGGACAACGAAAGGCGAAAGTTTTTCACACCATTTACTAAGCCAGCAAAACTTTGAATGAAGCACAACTCAACTACACAACAACTGAAAAGGAGTTGCTTACAGTTGTGTTTTCTTTTGATAAATTCCTCTCATATTTGCTAGGTCCCAATGTGGTGGTCTACTTAGATCATTCATCAATCAAATACATGATTATGAAGAAAGATGCCAAGCCCAGATTGTGTTGGTTTTCTATTAGGTCCCAATGATCAAATCAAGCAATGAAACACATGTGAATACAACAATGAAGAATGGCGGAATCATACTTACATTGATCAGATTTGGGGATGCGAGGAACAAAAAAAACTCATTGAAGCTCTCGGCAATGGTGCTCCTTTGTGCTCCTCCATTTTCGGTCAACTCCATGGATGAATCACCAAGCTCGAAGCTTTATTTGATGATTCCATGCTCATGAAATTATTTCCCTATCACCTTAGGATGACCCTTCATGTGCTAGCATTGGCAAGATTTGCCACAAATCTTCCACTTCCTTCATCTTGTTCTCGGTTTTGTGAAGGAAAAATGAGAGATGAATAAGTTTGGCCCTTGGCCGAAACTTGTGTGAGAAGAAGGAGAGAGAGTGTTTTGTTTTCTTAAAACAAATAATAATGAAAAATCAATTACAAAATTTGGTATAGGGCTTTCAAAAAGTCAAACCAAATTTGGAGCCAAAATTTCATTAATTGTCCACACCAACCAACACCATGAATAATGACTGCATGTCACTCACCAAAAAGGTGACTTGACATCTATCACTAAAGTGACTAGTGATGTGACGCGTGATGTGACTTGTGGGCCGCACTTGATTCGAAATGCGAGTGGGCCCGCAAACACTCCCGGGCTCGGGTACGCTAATTCCAAATTAACGATTTTTCTGTTGCGACGTAATTAAATAATTATGCCTAGCAAAATTACTATTCACGTCGCTAACGAATTAATTCCAAATTAACTCGTTTTATCGGTTTGGAAACTTGCAGCAGTGATCCCAGTCACTTCAAGTTCTCCTTCTCCATAGCTTAAGAAAGCATCATTAATTCATCTAAGATACTTAAGGATGTTCTTAACATCAATCCAGTGACTATCACTTGGATTGGCCTGATTGTGACTCCATTTGCTCAAAGCATATGAGACACCAGGTCACGTACATTTATTTCAATGTACGAGTTCTCGGAGAGTATTAACAACTTTAAATATATCCCAGTAGATCTTTATTCCTAGAATAAAGGTTGTTTCTCCCAAGAATTCTACGGAGAATTTTCATGAAAGCCAAGCTTTCACCGATTGCAATTATGGGAATATCATTTCCAAGAAATGAAATATCATCATATTTAAGACATTCATTGTCAGTGCGCTCCCACTAACCTCCTTATATACACAAGAATCATTTTCGTTTTGAATTAAATCATATACCATTATGATTACATCAAAACGATAGTTCCAAGAACGTAATGCTTGCTTCAATCCATAATGGATCGAATTAACTTGCAAACCTTGTTTGCTCGTTTTGGTACGACAAAACCTCCAGGATGTTGTAAAGATCCTCCAAAAGGTTTCCGTTAAGGAAAGCGGTTTTGGCATTCAGCTGCCATATTTCATAAATGAAACATGTAGCATCAGCAAGCATTATCCAAATGGATTTATCAATGGCAATGAGTAAAAGGTTTCGTCGTAATCGACACAATATTAAAACGATACCTTTTCGCTACAAGCCTAGCTTTGTACGTTGGCATGTTGCCTTCCATGTATGTCTTCCTTGAAGACTCATATAGTACCAATAGGCACAATGCCTTCCGGTACAACAACCAATGTCCAAACTTGGTTGGTATACATGGAATCCATTTTGGACTTCATGGAACCTTGCCATAATAGGGAGTGGATCTTCCTCATACGTAGTCAGTTCGTATTCCTCAATAAGATTGACATCTTTATGAGGTGAGATCAGAAACCATACCTCCCAGGTTGTCTTCTGACTCTCTCCGACTTGCGCGGTTCTTGTGTATTCGAAGATTATTGGTATAGTGTCATCCTTGATGAACTATCTGTGTTCTATTAAGGAATCGGTGCCTGGAATAGTATTACTCCGATTATCATCGAGTTTTACTTTCCTCCCACTTACCACTGCATATAGGTATTCCTCTAAGGAAAACCTCATGGTGAGCAACAATTAAATTGTTCTCATGTGAGTTGTATAAGTACTATACTTTGGTTATCCTAGGATGACCTACAATTAGGAATTTATCTGATTTGGGTTCTAGTTTGGTATCATCCAAAGATATGCCCAGCATTGCTAAATCTTCAGGAATGAGAAAACCCAGTTTCTTTCCTGTTCATATCTAATATGAAGTATGTCTAACAAATTTTTATGGAACCTTATTCAAAATAAGTATTGCACTGTTTATGCATATCCCTTGAAGGAAATGGTAGCTCAGAGCGACTCATGATTAACCTTATCATGTCCAACAAAATTTGGTTTCCCAGTTCGGACACACCGTCAAATTGAGCTGTTCCGTGAGGAGTCCTCATTGAAAGAATACTATACTCTTTCAAGTATTTGAGAAACCTATTGCTTAATTATTTTCCATCATGGTCTAACCATGATGGTTTTAATACTTTAGCCGGTCTATCTGTCTACTTCGTGTCGAAACTCTTTGAATTTATCAAAAGTTTCCGATTCGTGTTTCATAAGAAACACATAACCATAACTGGATGCCACATCCGTAAAGGTTTCGAAGTATTCATATCCACCTCTAGCCTAGCTAGATATGGGCCCACTTACGTCACTATGAACGAGGGCTAACAGATCGGTGGCACTTGCACTTTTACCAAGTAAAAGGTGTTATAGGAAATTTGCCTATTAAACTATATTCGTAGACTTTATGTGATTAGAATCAAATCTGTCCTAGTACTCACTCTTCGAAAGTGTGGATATACGAGTCTTGTTAATTGTGTCCCAGACAACAATGACACAAATAAGTCTCATCTGATTAAATCAGTTTGAGCTATTTGTTTGTCCTGTTATATGTTTGAGATTTATTTATATTCAAAATATAAATACTGTTATTCACATCTAATGTGTTTATCTCAATATCATCTTTATAAAATGAAACACTTTAGTGTTCTAGAATATAAAGGTATATCCGCAACGGATTATACTCTGATATATAGATAATGTTTCTAGTCAAACTAGTTACATTTTAACAGTTTCATAATTTAAGTACACACCCGAAGGGTAGTTCCCAAACTTAGGTCTCTACGGTCAAAACAGCATCTCTTGTCCCGTTTCCGATTCCCAGATCAATCTCATCTGAAGTCAGTATCCTGCTTGTCAGCAGATTCTACACATCAGTACATATTTATGTACCACACTCAGTATCTAAAATGCAATTTTAATACTAGTAGCGTACATGTTTATGACAAATATATTTGAAGTTGGAGCCTTGCCCGTCTTCAATTCCTTCATGTCTGCCTTGTCCATACGGCAGTCACGCTTCCAGTGACCCTGTTTGCCATATTTTAGGCAGACATCTTGGATATATCTTTTGTCTTCCAAGAAGACTGTGATGATTTTGCCTTTGCCCATTTTCCACACCCCATAAAACCTTTGGCCAAGCCTTGGCCTTCTGGGATGTCGAAGTAAGATGCGCATTGCGCTTCTTGCCCTATTGCAAACTCTGGCTTTGTCTCATTAAGTATAGCCATTAACTCTCCAAGATTTTCTATTGCAATTAGTTCTTCTAAGATCTAAGGATAGATCTATGAAGATCCTTCAATTTCATTATCATACTATAAGGATCTAATCCTTAGTTCTGAATAAGAAATTAAGGAGTCTTTGCGGCATGCATAACGGATTAAACACTAAAGTTATAATCACATGAATATTCCAAATATAATGTTCTACTATTTGCTCAACTACGGGCTTAGGCTTGAGACATCACTCTATCAAATAAAGTAACTTCTCGGTCTCCAGGACTATCCTGAGATTTTATTCCCAAGTTGAAAATTAAAGCCGTTTAAAATATTTTCACCCAGGTTTATATTTTAAACACTAATCTTTCAATTATCTTGATTCTAATAGTCCAACTATTTAATAAACGATTGTAGGTACTATTAAATATAATGATTACTATAGTCTAACTATATAATCAACTATAATTTAATAGGTTAAATTCAAATATATAGATTACTATAATCCAATTATATAATCAACTATAATTGAAATGGTTTGAATACAGTCCAACTGTTTAATTAAAACAACATTAAATATTAGTCCAACTAATATATTAATTTATATGACGAAAAATAAAATGAGCGCGTATAGGCAAGTAACTAAACGAATATTGCAAATTTAATACTTGCCTCCCACTATTTTTCGGCGAGCCTCTAACCCTCTGTGGAGTACTCTGGAAACCTTGTTTCCTAGTGGGCTAAGATCCTATTAAATAACACACAATCTTGACTTTGGCCAACAAATTGTATGATAATTAACTAGGTATATCTCTAAGATCAATTGGATCCCATCCAATTCCTATATCCAGTAGGTGGACGTCCAAGTCCGAAACATATATCTTATATATGCCAATATATCCAATATATTACCTAACCTTTTTCCTCTGAATCAACTAAGCATTGGCTTTGGCACAACAAACTTAATGATCCCAGTTAAGCGGAACCCATTGACCATGGAAAGCTTCGTAATCGATGTCGATGGACAAGAAGTGATCTTGACTTTGGCCAACAAATCACATCTTGGACAAGACACCGATATGGAACAAAGCCTTCATGATTCAAACACATCCGCGATGGAAAAAGGTCTGGACTTTGGCCAACAAACCAGTGCCAATCTTGGATCTTGAGTAAGAATCACTCAATGGAAGGAAAAACGCTTAATATATGTTGAGGGTTTTTTGCGTAATTGGCAACCAATTAATTATCTTTGTTAAGGTCTCATCATCATACACCCTTAAACATGCATTCTAAACACATAATAAGGCGCGTAAGTAAATAAAATAATAATGATATGCGGATGGATATTTAACACATTTTTCCTAGAACAAATCTCTCCATTTACTCTCTCCCGCTAGCTCAAGTTTACTTCTACCCGATTACATAACACTTCTAAAGAAACCTCATTTACATTGAGGGGAATAGGTGAGAAGAGAAATACAAAGAGTCAAGAGGTAATAGGCTGGACACGCAGGTCCAATTAATAAATTCTAAATTATTACAACAATTTCCAAAATTGCCCTCACCCATCTAATATCCATCTGATATGCATTATTCATACATCGCATCCATGTATTCACACAAAGCATGTTATTAATCAATCTAATCCAATTAATTAATCTTAAAATTAATAACCATCCAATGTTCAAACAACGATTTGATTTTGCGCGAGTCAAACTCGTTTTACGAATAAGTACTCAAAGTACGAATTCTTGAATTATATTAAACTACAACATTAAATCCAATTTAATTTGTATTTAATACTAATTCTATATTTAATTCTAAATTAAATAATTACACTTTTTAATGTGCCTTTACGACTTAGATTCCAAATCTAATCGTTACGGGGCTCAAAGCCCAATTAACATCCAATGTCAATTTAATTAAAGTTCAATGGGCTTTTAATTAATTTCTTAAGGCATGGACTTTTGGTCAATATAAGTTAAACCCAAATACCAAAGCCCATTTAAGGAATCACTCTTATTTGCCAAGAAACCAATTTAGGCCCAATTAAAATAAAGGTCTATTAAGTCATATTTGGACTTTATGGATATGGTTTTGGGCCCAATTGGATCCAACCAATTAGCCTAAACCAAACTTGGCCCAACCAAGCCCATTAAGCCCAAATACAACTTTTACAAGCCCAATTCCAAATTTGGCCCAATTAATTAAATTACCAAAATTCCAAATTTCATAATTCAATTAACCTAAAGTGTATGCCATAATTGATTATCCAAATTAACATTTCCAAAACACTAATTTACTCAATTAATTATGCTTATCATCATCAATTTATGTCCAACACAATTGAATCAAAAAATCAATCATTTTCATGCTTACAAGTCACAGCAATTTGGAGATTTCTTTGTCCGATTCGATTTTAATCCAATTAAATCCTAAATCAACATTAACCAAATGATTTCAACTCATCCAATGATCAAAATCAAAAAATTCTATGACATTAGGGCACCTTCATGTTTCGGCCAAGCCTAAGATTTGGGGAAAAATTGATCCAATCCATTTTTCACAAAATTGATCACAAACAACCCCAAGTCATCCATATACAAGCATGCTCAAACAAGTAATTTAGTCAAAACATGCTCAAATCCAATTTACCCAAATTTTACCCTAAGTATATTTCATGCTCAAAATGGCTCTGATACCATTGTTGGGTTTCTAGATTAGTCCCAAGATCAATTCAAGCAATGAAATCATGTGTGAATACTCAAGAGGTATGGCGGAATCATACTTACATTGATCGATTATGCGATGCGTCGAACAAAAAACCTTTTGCTCCCTTTAAGCTCACGGTTTTGGACTGTTTTTGTGCTCCTCCAAATTCGGTCAACTCCATGGATGGATCTCCAATCTCCAAGCTTTGTGTTGTGATTCCATGCTCATGAGTTTGTTTCCCTATCACCTTGGATGACTCTTCATGTGCTAGCAATGGAAAATTTGCCACAAATTTTCCATTTTGTTCATTGTGGTCCTCGGCAAAGATGAACCAAAAGAGAGAAAATTGGCCCCTTAGGCGTGAGTGGAGAGATAGAGGAAGAAGAATAGTGTTGGTTGCTTTTGACTCCCTAAATAAATTAATGATATACCAATTTCAAAAAATGGAATATGGCATTTAAGCCATCCAACCACAACCATCAATCACTCAAAAGTGACAAGTTTTCAATCACTGAAAGTGACAAGACATCCATCACTTGATTGACTAGTGCTTTGACGCTTGATGTGACATGTGGGCCGCATTTGAATTCGAAATGCGAGTGCGCCCGCAAACACTGTCGGGCTCGGGTTCGCTAATTTCAAATTAACGAATTTTCCGTTGCGACGTAATTAAATCAAATTTAATTAAATAATTATGCCTAGTAAAATTACTATTCACGTCGCTAACGAATTAATTCGAAATTAACTTGTTCGCCCGAATTAAAATCTAATTTCAATTCCGCGTCGAAATCTAATTTCGTATAATATATCGAATATATTATTTTTATCGATTAATTCCAAATTAATCATTCTCTCTCTTTAAATAATATTTTATCCCAGATAAAATATCTCCGCAATTAATCCCAGATTAATTTTCTCTCTCTTATAATTAATCCTAGATTAATAAAGTGCGAGTCATACGTCATCGGTGAATCTTCGGGAAGCGACCCATGAGATCCCCGGTTATGTTGGCAGTAAATCCGGTCGTCGGACTATCCGAACACATACGTACCTAGTACTACGTTTTTATCGATTTACAAGACATGGTTGGCTTCAAGCAAAGCACCGTGTCTACCCAATTCTCCAGAAATATTCTTAAAGGAATATGTGATCTATATCAGGCGTAGTATACGTATATACGTAGTATTGCGTATTACGATCCAGTATCGGATGTCACGTGCAAGGCCTGGGGCTGGAATTGTGTCTGCGTTGTACGTATGTGTTAATCATTCTCTCTCTTGACATCACACTCAATACACTATGATTCTCAATTTACCCAGGTTAAGACCAAATACACCTACCCTGATTCGGACTTCATAGACACATAGTCATACTACCAATGGAATTCTAAGGGGTCTATCCAGAGCGAAGCTGTTTCCGTACCATCGGTAAACACAACCTTCTATTACATTTGCATGAGTATCCTATACCCAAATATATGAGAACTATGTATTTATGCTCCCACAACGCGCACAAGTGTAATACTAGTATTTTACTCATTATCGATGTCCAATCTCGATAATACTCCGACTAGGGATATTTAATGATTAAACCTTTGTGGATTGATACTGTCTCATATCATCTCAATCCGGAACTAATCATATGGACCTTTTATCATTTATATATATTGGTAATCTAATTACAAATGATAAAAGTGCAATTTCCTTTGTCACATAGTTAATTTGTACAACAACACATGATCTGTACAAATAGTGATGCTATGGGTCATAATTGTCTAACAATCTCTCACTTGGCCTATAGCCAATCACTCAAGTGTCCTACACCTGAACTATGTACGGTTCGCTCAAACTTCTGCTGAGGAAAGACTTTCGTCAGCCGATTTGCAGTGTTATCATCTGATGCGATTTATTCCATCATCACATCGCCACGATGTATGATCCGAACGAATCAGATGAATATTTAAAGTATATATCTGGATCGTTGATGAGACCATTAATTCTTTAGCCTCTGCTGTAGCCTAGCTCAGCTGCTAACAGAACTACTCTTAATCTAATTAGGATTATTATCGATCCAAAAGGCTTCTATTGCTGCCTCAGCTGCAGCAATAATCCACTTTTGTTGTTTATTCGGTAACAATATCTTGCATGGAACATTTACAGCTCACTGTTCCGTTATTCAAACTTTATAGTACCGTTCTTACGACTTATAGTCGTTTTATCGGTTTGGAAACTTGCAGCAGTGATCCCAGTCACTTCAAGTTCTCCTTCTCCATAGCTTAAGAAAGCATCCTTAGTTCATCTAAGATACTTAAGGATGTTCTTAACATCAATCCAGTGACTAACACTTGGATTGGCCTGATTGTGACTCCATATGCTCAAAGCATATGAGACACAAGGTCGCGTACATTTATTTCAATGTACGAGTTCTCGGAGAGTATTAACAACTTTAAATATATCCCAGTAGATCTTTATTCCTAGAATAAAGGTTGTTTCTCCCAAGAATTCTACGGAGAATTTTCATGAAAGCCAAGCTTTCACCCATTGCAATTATGGGAATATCATTTCCAAGAAATGAAATATCATCATTATTTAAGACATTCATTGTCAGTGCGCTCCCACTAACCTCCTTATATACACAAGAATCATTTTCGTTTTGAATTAAATCATATACCATTATGATTACATCAAAACGATAGTTCCAAGAACGTAATGCTTGCTTCAATCCATAAATGGATCGAATTAACTTGCAAACCTTGTTTGCTCGTTTTGGTACGACAAAACCGCCAGGATGTTGTAAAGATCCTCCAAAAGGTTTCCGTTAAGGAAAGCGGTTTTGGCATTCAGCTGCCATATTTCATAAATGAAACATGTAGCATCAGCAAGCATTATCCAAATGGATTTATCAATGGCAATGAGTAAAAGGTTTCGTCGTAATCGACACAATGTTGATAACAATACCTTTTCGCTACAAGCCTAGCTTTGTACGTTGGCATGTGCCTTCCATGTATGTCTTCCTTGAAGACTCATATAGTACCAATAAGCACAATGCGTTCCGGTACAACAACCAGTGTCCAAACTTGGTTGGTATACATGGAATCCATTTTGGACTTCATGGAACCTTGCCATAATAGGGAGTCGATACCTTGTATCACTTCCTCATACGTAGTCAGTTCGTATTCCTCAATAAGATTGACATCTTTATGAGGTGAGATCAGAAACCCATACCTCTCAGGTTGTCTTCTGACTCTCTCCGACTTGCGCGGTTCTTGTGTATTCAAAGATTATTGGTATAGTGTCATCCTTGATGAACTATCTATGTTCCATTAAGGAATCGGTGCCTGGAATAGTATTACTCCGATTATCATCGAGTTTTACTTTCCTCCCACTTACCACTGCATATAGGTATTCCTCTTAGGAAAACCTCATGGTGAGCAACAATTAAATTGTTCTCTTGTGAGTTGTATAAGTACTATACTTTGGTTATCCTATGATGACCTACAATTAGGCATTTATCCGATTTGGGTTCTAGTTTGGTATCATCCAAAGATATGCCCAGCATTCCCAAATCTTCAGGAATGAGAAAACCCAGTTTCTTTCCTGTTCATATCTAATATGAAGTCTGTCTAACAGATTTTTATGGAACCTTATTCAAAATAATTATTGCACTGTATATGCATATCCCTTGAAGGAAATTGTAGCTCAGAGCGACTCATGATTAACCTTATCATGTCAAACAAAATTTGTTTCTCAGTTCGGAGACACCGTCAAATTGAGGTGTTCCGTGAGTAGTCCTCATTGAAAGAATATTATACTCTTTCAAGTATTTGAGAAACCTATTGCTTAATTATTTTCCATCATGGTCTAACCGTGACGGTTTTAATACTTTAGCCAGTCTGTCTGTCTACTTCGTGTCGAAACTCTTTGAATTTATCAAAAGTTTCTGATTCATGTTTCATAAAAAACACATAACCATAACGGGATGCCACATCCGTAAAGGTTTCGAAGTATTCATATCCACCTCTAGCCTAGCTAGATATGGGCCCACTTACGTCACTATGAACGAGGGCTAACAGATCGGTGGCACTTGCACTTTTACCAAGTAAAATGTGTTATAGGCACTTTGCCTATTAAACTAGATTCGTAGACTTTATTTGATTAGAATCAAATCTGTCCTAGTTCTCCGAATTCGTGTGATATACGAGTCTTGTTAATTGTGTCCCAGACAACAATGCCACAAATAAGTCTCATTTGATTAAATCAGTTTGAGCTATTTGTTTATCCTGTTATATGTTTGAGATTTATTTATATTCAAAATATAAATACTGTTATTCACATCTAATGTGTTTATCTCAATATCATCTTATAAAATGAAACACTTAGTTTTCTAGAATATAAAGGTATATCCGCAACGGATTATACTCTGATATATAGATAATGTTTCTAGTCAAACTAGTTACATTTTAACAGTTTCATAATTTAAGTACACACCCGAAGGGTAGTTCCCAAACTTAGGTCTCTACGGTCAAAACAGCATCTCTTGTCCCGTTTCCGATTCCCAGATCAATCTCATCTGAAGTCAGTATCCTGCTTGTCAGCAGATTCTGCACATCATTACATATTTATGTACCACACTCAGTATCTAAAATGCAATTTTAATACTAGTAGCATACATGTTTATGACAAACATATTTGAAGTCGGAGCCTTGCCCGTCTTCAATTCCTTCATGTCTGCCTTGTCCATACGGCAGTCACGCTTCCAGTGACCCTGTTTGCCACATTTTAGGCAGACATCTTGGGATATATCTTTTGTCTTCCAAGAAGACTGTGATGATTTTGCCTTTGCCCCTTTTCCACACCCCATAAACCTTTGGCCAAGCCTTGGCCTTCTGGGATGTCGAAGTAAGATGAGTCTTACGCTTCTTGCCCTATTGGAAACTCTGGCTTTGTCTCCTTGAGTATAGCTGTTAACTCTCCAAGAGTTTTCTATTGCAATTAGTTCTTCTAAGATCTAAGGATAGATCTATGAAGATCCTTCAATTGCATTATCATACTATAAGGATCTAATCCTTAGTTCTGAATAAGAAATTAAGGAGTCTTTGCGGCAAGCATAATGGATTAAACATTAAAGTTATAATCACATGAATATTCCAAATATAATGTTCTACTATTTGCTCAACTACGGGCTTAGGCTCGAGACATCACTCTATCAAATAAAGTAACTTCTCGGTCTCCAGGACTATCCTAATTGAAAGATTAGTGTTTATATTTTAAACACTAATCTTTCAATTATCTTGATTCTAATAGTCCAACTATTTAATCAACGATTTTAGGTACTATTAAATATAATGATTACTATAGTCTGACTATATAATCAACTATAATTTAATAGGTTAAATTCAAATATATAGATTACTATAATCCAATTATATAATCAACTATAATTAAAATAGTTTGAATACAGTCCAACTGTTTAATTAAAACAACATTAAATATTAGTCCAACTAATATATTAATTTATATGACGAAAAATGAAATGAGCGCGTATAGGCAAGTAACTAAATGAATATTGCAAATTTAATACTTGCCTCCCACTATTTTTCGGCGAGCCTCTAACCCTCTGTGGAGTACTCGGGAAACCTTATTTCCTAGTGGGCTAGGATCCTGTTAAATAACACACAATCTTGACTTTGGCCAACAAATTGTATGATAATTAACTAAGTAGATCTCTAAGATCAATTGGATCCCATCCAATTCCTAGATCCAGTAGGTGGACGTCCAAGTCCAAAACATATATCTTATATATGCCAATATATCCAGTATATTGCCGATGACTGCAGTACAAAAGAGCACCAGTTCCGTATCCTACGTGATCATCGTCTCCACTATGACTGGAGTGATACTTTCGTCTTGACATCACACCCAATACACTACGATTATCAATATACCCAGAAGAGGCGTACACAGAACCTGTTAAAGCCCTGGATGACCAAAACCAAAGTATATTGATTGTCGCAAGTATTAGCGGTGCAAGTCTCAAGTTAAGACCAAATACGCCTACCCTGATTCGGACTTCCATAGACACATAGTCATACTACCAATGGAATTCCGAGGAGTCTATCCAGAGCGAAGTTGTTTCCGTACCATCGGTAAACACAACCTCCTATTACACTTGCATGAGTATCCTATACCCAAATATATGAGAACTATGTCGTTATGCTCCCACAACGCGCATAAGTGTAATACTAGTCTTTTACGCATTATCGATGTCCAATCTCGATAATACTCTTACTAGGGATATTTAATGATTAAACCTTCATGGATTGATACTGTCTCATATCATCTCAATCTGGAACTAATCATATGGACCTTTTATCATTTATACATCTTGGTAATCTAATTACAAATGATAAAAGTGCAATTTCCTTTGTCACATAGTTAATTTGTACAACAACACCATGATCTGTACAAATAGTGATGTTATTGGTCATAATTGTCCAACAATTACCCCTTGCTATATCTGTAGATGCATCACTAGAAGAGATTGAGACTTTCAAGAATTGGAAAGATGATGATTTAAGTGTTAAGGCATATATTCTCAGTTATCTGGCTTCTGAACTGAAGAGGCAGTATTTTGAGATGCATGATGCTTATAACATGATGAAATAACTCCGTGAATCATTCATGAACCAAGAACAGGTCTTGGTTCACAGAATAGCAATTGAGTTGTTCCATTCTAAACTTGATGATGGACAGGCTGTGAGCACACATGTGCTTCATTTGATCGATTTGATCGAGCAATTGAGGCACAGTGATTTCCCTCTCAATGATACTCTAGGACGAAGTGTCATTCTTGGTTCACTTCTGGCGTCGTATCGCTAGTTTTTTATGTACTTCAACATGAATTTGATTCATCGCACTTACCGTGAGTTGCATAGGATGCTTCTCACAACAGAGGAGGATTTGAAGAAGGGAGTGCCGACTCGCCTTTCGAAATCCACTTCACTTTCCGCTTCTTCCCACTCCAACTCTAAAAGGAAGAAGACAAAGGGAAAAAAAAGAAAGGTTTCAATGTTCCTCCGCAGACTGAGGTAGCGAAGCCCAAGAGAGCTTCTGAAGATAAGTGCTATAACTTCCAGAAGGTCGGGCACTAGAAGGGGAACTGTCCTGACTACCTTGCCCAGATCAAGAAGGAAGGAGCATCGACATCAGGTACTTTTATTTTTCCCATTCCGAAAGAAAGTAGACAGCTGAAATCTGGAGAGATGCAGTTGCGGTTCGGGAGTGGTGGCTCTCTAGATTTGATTGAAATTGGCTTATTCGAGATTCTCTTACCGAGTGGGAGGCTTTTACTACATGACTGCTATGTTGTACGGGGATGCATAGCAAATATTATATCATTGTTTGTATTAGATAAAGAGGGATATTATATAAATATTAAGAAATTTTCCTTGTATTTATGTGATAGAAATAATATTTAGATCCTTTGTTGTCCAAATGAGTATGGTCATTACATTTTGCACACTTCTCAAGATATTTTGAATACTGTAACTAATAAACGTAAATTATCTGAAATAAATATACTGAACTTTGACATATGAGGTTAGGTCATATAGGCGTGAAACGTCTAACATAGCTGTTTAGGAATGATTTGATTCTGGATCTCACCATTGAACCTTATCCAACCTGTGAATATTGTATTTGGGGTAAAATGACCAAAGCCTCATTTTTGAGTGTTGGACGCCGAGCTACTGACTTATTGGAACTCGTACATTTCGATGTATGTGGTCCTATGAGTCAGACTGCACACAGTGGGTTTTCATACTTCATTACCTTTACCGATGATGTGTCACGGTATGGTTATATTTATCTGATGAACCATAAATCGGAAACCTTTGAAAAGTTCAAAGAATTATAAAACGAAGTAGAAAAAAAACTGGACAATATATTAAATGTCTTCGATCGGATCGAGGCAGTGAATATTTGAGTGGAGAGTTCACTGATTATTTAAAGGAGAATGAGATTCTCGCTCAATATACTCATCATGGTACTCCACAACATAATGGAGTGTCAGAGAGGAGAAATCAGACATTACTGGATATGGTCCGATCTATGTTGAGTTTTAAATATTTGCCCTATTTCTTATAGGGTTATGCTCTTTTAACTGCCGCACATTTTTTGAATAAGATTCATTCTAAAGTTGTTCCTACGACTCTATATAAGATATGGACCGGTAAGAAACTGAATCTTAATTATATTAAGATTTGGGGCTGTCCTGCATACGTCGGGATGGCTCAGCAGAATAAGCTTTTGCCTCGAGGGAAAAAGTTTAGGTTTGTCGGATATCCTTCAAATACGAAAGGATATTTTTTTCTATGATACCGAGCATCGAAATGTGTTCATAGCTCGCATCAGAAAATTTATATAGAGGTAGAATTTTTGACTAAAGGAGGTAATCATAGACAGATTGAACTTGATGAAGTACAACCTGAGACCAACGAACCAATGGAGGAACCTGAAGTTTAAGAAGATTAAGAACCTTCATTACCCACACTCTATAAGTCCAAAATGGTATCTAAACCTCCTGAACGCTTGTATTTGATACAAAAAAAGAATCTTGATGTTCTCTTAGATGAAGAGACTGGCCCTTTTACTATAGAGAAGCGATGTTGGACATCGACTCCGTGAAGTAGCAAGAGGCCATAAAATCAGAGTTAGACTATATGCATCTAAATCAAGTTTGGGACTTGGTTCATCTTCCTGAAGGAATTGTTCCTAGCAATTGTAAATGGGTTTACAAAAGGAAGCGCGGGCCTGACGGAAAGGTTGAAACCCTCAAGGCCCGACTGGTAGCTAAAGGTTACACGCAGCGACTTGGTGTCGACTACGATGAAACATTTTCACCAGGTGCAATGCTAAAGTCTATTAGGATTTTATTATCTATTATCACTTACCATGATTACGAGATTTGGCAGATGGATGTCAAAATGACTTTTCTAAATTGATTTCTTGATGAAGAAATCTATATGGAACATTCGGAGGGTTTTGTATCCAGTGAAAACTCGAGCATGGTATGTAAGCTTAAGAAGTCCATTTATGGACTTAAACAGGCTTCACGAAGTAGGAATCTTCGATTCGACGAGATAATCAAATTGTCAGGTTTTCTCAAGAATTCAGAAGAATCCTGTGTATATAAGAATGTCAGTGGGACTATGGTGGTATTTTTAGTTTTCTATGTTGACGACATCCTGATCATTGGGAATGATATCTGGATGATCAAGGCGTCAAAGCTTACCTCTATAAGAATTTCCCCATGAAAGACCTGGGTGAATCTTCTTATGTCTTAGCCATAAAACTCTATAAAGATAGAGAAATGAAGCTTATTGGGTTATCCCAATCAACATACATAGATAAGATATTAGAACGGTACAATTTTGATAACTATAAGACATCAAATATACCCTCCAGACAAGGCCTATATCTTTCGAAGAAGATGTGCCCACAAACAGAAGATGAAAAGATTATAATGTCTAATCAGCCTTATGCTTCGTGATTGGGCAGCATCATGTATGACATGTTATGTACTAGGTCTGATATCAGCTTCACAGTTAGTGTGACCAGCAGATATCAGTCCAATCAAGGTAATGACCATTGGATGACCATTAAACATATCCTAAAGTATCTTAAAGGTACTAAGGATAAGTTTCTGATTTATGGAAGAAATGAACTGCAGGTTAATGGGAATGCAGATTCAAATTTCTAATCGGATCTTGATGATATAAAGTTTACATCAGGATTCGTATTTACCCTTAACGGAGGTTTAGTTTGTTGGAAAAGTTCCAAACAGGGGTCCACAACTGATTCCACCACAAAGACGAAATATATTGCAGCTTCTGAAGCTGTAAAAGAAGTTGTTTGGGTTAAGAACTTTATCACTGAGTTGGGAGTTGTCCTAAGTATCGAGAATCTGATTCTGTTATATTGTGATAATAATGGAGCCATTACACAAGTAAAGGAACTGAGGGCGCATCAGAAGTTGAAGCATGTGGAACGAAAATACCTCATCATTCGAGAGATTATGTCACGAAGGGAAATTATCGTGTGCAAGGTCACGAGTGAAGATAATGTAGCAGACCCGCTTACCAAGGCCATACCTCCGAAGTTATTTAATAAACATGTGGAGTCGATGGGTGTGAGATACAATCGATATTGGCACTAGAGCATGTGGGAGAATTTGTTAGGGTTGGTGCTCGGAGCGCCAATTTTCTTATGTATTTCCATATAAATACTTATGTAACATTTTATTATGAATAAACTAAACAGTTCTATTATATAACATCTTTTTATATATGGTAAAGATGTAATTGACATTAGAATGATTAGTTATGGTAAAGTTGTAAAAGTATCGCAACTGACATTGAGTTGTATCATAACAGTATCATTTCCTTAACAGTTCATGGTCAAGGTTTACATTACTTGGTCAGTAATTGAGACTGGTAGATATCGTATATTAGAATCTTGGATTCCAATGGTAGATTCTCAATGAACCATGAGTCTTGGAGAATCGTATAGACATGTAGGTGTTTATATTGGATAAACATTTAATGACTCACCGAAGATTCTTAACGGATGCTACACCAACATCAATAAGAATCTTCTTGGGTTGAGTAGCATAATGATTCTTTAACTTGAGATACCAGTGTGGATATATGAGATATCCTCCACATTTTGATGGCAGTCACATCACCTACCTATTAAGGTCACACCTCCGCCTGTTCGTTGGGTGTAGACTGATCCTCAGGATATCATGTGTGTGTCAATATAGAATCTATCAGCTCTGTGTACAGAGCATATGTATTCATTATGGAATTAGCAATATGTTAAATCCATGGGCCCGTGGTACACTGTAGAATTGAGTTCTAAGTTTTATTAAGAGATTGCTAATAGAAACTTTGACGTGATTATATCTATAGAGATTTGATGTTTATATTTGTATCTCTGGAATAATCTGGATACCTGTGACGGAGGGATTATATGTTTGCAATGACCTCGACTTGTATGGTTCAGTGAGTTTATCTATGTTCGTTATAATTTACGGGTAGGTAGATTATGGACACAAAATTGGATTTCGTGACGGATATGCCTGAACCTAGATAGTCTCACTAATGAAATATTCTCTTAGAGCACTAGAGCAACTTTTATGAATAATATTGATTATTTATAAATCGTTTAACCGTTAAATGAAAGATACATGCAAATGGACCTTTTGGTCATTTCATAATTAATGTGTATTTATATTTAATTTATGATTTTATTAAATTCACATAATTAAATGTCAAATTATGATATTTGACAAATATCATTAATATATGTATTTAGTATATTTAAAGTAAATATAATACATATATTTGAAATATTTATATTTAATTAATTATTTAATTGTTAAATGATTAATATAATTAAAATATAAATATATATTATTATGATAAAGTTAGTAAATGATTAACTAATGTAAATTGTTGACTTTACATTAAAGAAAAATGTAGTCAAATGCCATTTGACTTATTAGATATTTGTTTGAAAATTAAAGAAAATTCTTGTTTCTTTTTTTCTCAAATATTCGGCTAAAGCCCTAAGTATTTAAGGTTTTATTTTTTCATTTGCTTCACACTTGTTCAAGCCACCAAAAACCTAAAACAAAATAGACTTGAGAGAAATAGAAAAGAAACCAAGAAGAAATTTATGAAAGCTTGCATTTTTATAAGTATTTCCAACTTTCTATTTGAAGGAAACTTATTCCTTTTGTTCTTTGCAACAACATGTGTAGTTCTGAAGTTTTTCTTTCTTGTGTTTGTGTTTTGATGGCTGGAAGCATGAATGAAAGGTGTATGCATGTATGATTAACAAAGTATGCTTATTAAAGGTGTATAAGCACATTTTTGATCATTTGATGATCTTGTTGCCATTCTAGAGTTGTTAGGCCACTTATTGATGACCTAGAATTGTTCTTTAGTTGTTTCATAGTGGTGAGACTTGTTTGATGTTTAGAGATTAGATTAAAGTGTGGATTTGGTTAATTTTGGTTAATTTATTAATTTGAGAAATTAGGGTTCATAACCTCCACCAAAATTGGGGATTTTCATATATGTGTTTTATAATGATGTAATAAGATGTAAAAATCATTTGGTGTTGATTGGAAATCATTAAAACTTATTTTAAACAAATTTGGACCAAAATATTAAGAGTTGAAACTTTGTGGTGCATTCGGCCATTTCAAGATTTTTGTGTTTTTGTGTTGTGAATTGTATTTTGATGTATATGATATGTAGAAATCATTTTGGTAGTGATTTGAAATCACTTAAATTTGTATTTGAAAAATTCGGACTAAAATGATCAAAATGTAAACTATTGGGGTCTCACGGCAAATATGGTAAAATCTGATTTTTAGGGTAAAAAATTGTAACATCCCCAATTCGAGAGATGTTACCGGCAGAGGATAGACCGTACTAACCCTATAAGCCTCTGACTCTGATAACTACTATTCAATTTCTAATACTCTATTCTTTAATTAAATATTTATAACGTATATCTGTGACCGTGGCCCAAAACTTACAATTTAACATACAAACTTAACTCCAACAATTTTATACATAAAACATCTATTTTTACAATGACTACACATAACTCAAGTACTAGTACATGACTTTTACTTGACTCTGACTGACTCCAATTGAACTTTTACCCTTTGACTTGGACTGGTGGGCTCCAAACCCTAGTAACTGCAACAATATTCGTCCTCTCCGAGAATACCTACAAAACAAGGAAACTGGGAGTGGGGGGGTTAGATCGTCGTATGATCTAAGTGAGTGGATGAAAAACTGGAGAGTGATATAAAAGCTTTTAGTTTCTAAAACCAAAATTCCAAAAAATATCTTTATATGATAACTCTTTTCTAAAAACTTCTTCTGAAAACTCGCCGAACTCTTCTATACCCTTCTTAGATAAGCACAAATCCCAAATCTCTTTATAAAACTTCACCTTTTCTGAAAACTGCTTTCTGAAAATTGTCTCTAAAATCCGATCTCTGAAAATTCTTTTTCTGAAAATCTGATGTCAAAATACTGGTATGTATCTGAAAAAATTGACGTATGAGGGTGTTACGTTTGCAGCAGATTCAACAGTTAGTAGCAGATTTGGCCCAGTTAATTACCCGTCAGCCGCAGCCACCAGGCCCGGAGCCGGGAGCTGTAACACCATAATCCATGTTCCACCTGTTAGACATTATGACCCATAGCGTCACTGTTTTGTAAATGATATTGTATTATTGTACAAAATTAACTATGTAATAATAGAATTGCCTTTTGCCGTTTTGTAATTTATTTATTTGACATATAAATGGCAAAATTCCATATGATTAGTTCCGTATTGAGATGATATGAGACAGTATCAATACATAAAGGTTTAATCATTAAATATCCCTAGTCGGAGTATTATCGAGATCGGACATCGATAATGCGGAATAGACTAGTATTGCATTTGTGCATGTTGTGAGGGCACAATGGCATAGTTCTCATATATTTAAGTATAGGATACTTATGCAAGTGCGATAGGAGGTTGTGTTTTACCGATGGTACGAAAACATCTTCGCTCTGGATAGACCCCGCGGAATCCCATTGGTAGTATGTCTGCGTGTCTATGGGAGGCCGCATCAGGGTAGGTGTATATGGTCTTAACCTGAGACTTGCATCGCTAGTACTTGCGACAATCGGTAAACTTTGGTTTTGGTGGTTGGGGACTTTAACCGGTTCTGTGTTCACCACTTCTGGGTTTATCAGGAATCGTAGTGTACTGGGTGTGATGTCAAGATGGAAGTATCACTTCAGACATATGGAGTTGATGATCGCGCAGACACAGAACTAGTACTCTATAAAAGGTTGCAACCGTCGGGACAATATGACCAGGTCAGGATTGTCCGATTTAAAGAGACTAGTTGTTTGATGTCCGATATATGTTTCGTACGGGGCAACACACTTCCAGCCCCAGGCCTAACATGTGATCGTTCGATACTGGATCGATGTACGCGATACTACGGTATACTACGCTTGATATAGATCTAATATTCCAGTAAGAATATTTCTGGAGAATTGGGTAGGCATGGCGCTTTGCTAGAAGCCAACCTTGTCTTGTAAATCGGTAAAAACGTAGTACGAGGTACGTACGTGTTTGGATTATCCAACGACCGTATTTACTGCCAACATATCCGGAGATCTCTTGGGTCGCTTCCTGAAGATTCACCTATGATGTTTGATTCGAACTTTATTAATCTTGGATTAATAACGGAGAAACTTTATCTTGGATAAAATGCCTTATTAGGAGAGAGAGAGAGATCGATTAATTTGGAATTAATCGATAAAATAATATATTCGATATTATTAAACGAAATTAGATTTCGACGCGAAAATTAAAATTGGATTTTAATTCGGGCAAACGAATTAATTTAGAATTAATTCATTAGCGAACTGAATAGTAATTTCGCAAGGCGTAATTATTTAATTCACGTCGCGACGGAAATTCGTTAATTCGGAATTAGCGAAACCGAGCCCGAAAGTGTTTGCGGACACATTCGTATTTTGAATCGAGTGGTATCCGCAAATCGCATCGCGATATCTCATTACTTGATACGAATAGATGATGGATGTATCTAGTCACCTTTAAGGGATGATACATTGTCTCTAATCTCAAAGTAATGTAATGATGGCAATGATGAATTTTATTTTGGAGGGAAAACCTTTCACGGTTTTTGAAGGGTTTTTGATTAAAAAATTCATTTTGGTATTTGATATCATTTTTTTGCTTGCTTTTCATTTTTTCCTCTCACGGTTTTTGGTAACAAAAGGGAAAAAGAAAACCAAAAGGGTTTACACTCCTCTCCTTCTTCCTTTGCTCACGCCGTGAGCTTCCAACCAAGGCAGAAAATTGTTTTTCATTCTCCATTTTTGCTAGCACAAGCAAGGATCAAAAGAGGTGATAGGAAACCACCTTGGAGCTTGGAACACTTGAAGATTTGCACTTCTCTCTCTTCATCTTCTTGCTTGGCCGAAACTTCTACCTTGGAGGCTCTAGGATCCTCTTCTCCATTTTCATCACAAAGCTTTGTAAGTATGTTTCCGCCATCCTTCAAGCTTTGCATGTATGTTACTTGTATTTCTATGGCTTAATCTTTCTTTGGGACTAATTATAGAAACCAACAATGGTATCATTGAGCCATGTTTAAGCATGAAATACATTAGGGTTAATTTGGGGAAAATTGATTGAAGCATGTTCTTTAAATTGGATGCTAAAGTATGCTTATATGTATGCATGTTATTTGATATTTACATGATCAATTTTAAGAAAAATGCATTGGATGATTTTTCCCCAAAATGTTGTCTTGGCCGAATGTGGAGGTGCTTCCATTGATTTGGAATTTTTCATGCACAAGCTTATTTGATGACTTAAGCATGATTACATGTATGATATATGATATAATACATGATCAATTTTGAGAAAAATGCATTGGATGATTTTTCCCCAAAATGTTCCTTTGGCCGAATGTGAGGTACTTCCATTAAGTTGAATTTTTGCATGCACAAGTTCATTGGATGATTTGAGTGTGCTTAAATGATTGTAATATGATGTATTACATGATCAATTTTGAGAAAATTGTATTGGATATTTTTTCCCCAAAATTGATGCCTTGGCCGAATGTGTAGGTCATTTTATTGATTTGGAATTTTTCATGCACAAGTTTATTAGATAACTTAAGCATGATTAAATGTATGATATTTGATGTAATACATGATCAATTTTGAGAAAAATGCATTGGATGATTTTTTCCCTAAAATTGATGCTTGACCGAAAATGGAGGTCTTTTTACTTTATTGAATTTTTGCTTTTAAGTTCATTAGATGACTTAAAATCAATTGGATAATAGATTAGTGATTCAATTCAATTGATTGAAAACAAATCGAACCGCAAAAATCTCTCTTGGCCTGGCCGAATACAACATGACATGTTAATGGACTTGATTTTTGTTCAAATAAATGTTACAAGTGTTTTGAACAATTGATGATTAATGAATTAAATTGGTGTTTTTGAAATATTTGGTTTAATGAATTAATCATGCAATTACACTTTAATTAATTGAATTTTAAAAATTGGAATATTAAAATTTATTAATGGGCTTTTATGTTTAATTGGGCCTTATGGGCTTGAAATTGATTTTATGGCACTTAAGGGTGATTCCTTATTTGGGCTTGGTAATTGGGTTTGACCCACATTGACCAAAGCCCAAGCCTTTATAAATCAATTGAAAGCCCATCGGACTTTAATTAAACACACATTGGATGTTAGTTGGGCTTGGAGACCCAATTTGATAAGATTTAGAATCTAATCTTTAAAAGCACATTAAAAGTGTAATCATTTAATTTGGAATTAAATAAATTGAATTATATTGAATGCGACTTAAATTGGATTTAACGGTAGTTCGATATAATTCATGAATTCGTACCTTATGTACTTATTCTCAAACGAGTTGGACTCGCGCAAAATCAAACCGTTGATTGAACATTGGATGATCACTTAAACAAAGACTAATTAATTGGATTAGATTGGTTGTATAGCATGTCTTGATGAATATACATGTATGTGATGAATGAATAGTGTATAACGGATGGATATTAGAAGGAAAGGGTAATTTTAGAAATTATTGTAAATTTAGAATTTATAAATTGGACCTGCGTGTCCAGCCTTATCTCTTTTATCTCTTTGTATTCTCTTCTCACCTAATTCCCCTCAATGTAAATGAGGTTTCTCTTTTTGTATTATGTAATTGGGTAGAAGTAGAATATTGCTAGCGGGGAGTGAAAGGGAGTGATTTGTTCTAGGAACAAGTTGTTTTATATATCCATCCGTATATCACTATTAATTTACTTTACGCGCTTTATGATGTTTTAGAAGCATGCTTAAGGGTGTATGTTGATGAGACCTAACAAAGATAATAAATTGGTTGCCAATTACGCAAAAATCCCTCAATCTATATTAAGCGATTATCCTTCCATTGAATGATTCTTGTTCAAGATCCAATTGGCATTGGTTTGTTGGCCAAAGTCAAGACCTTGTCAATTAGGATGTACTTGAATCATGAGAGTTTTGTTCCACATCGGTGTCTTGTCCAAGTTGTGATTTGTTGGCCAAAGTCAAGATCACTTCTTGTCCAACGACATTGATTACGAAACTATCCTTGTCAATGGGTCCCGCTTAACTGGAATCATTAGGTTTGTTGTGCCAAAGCCAAGGCCTAGATGATTCGGAGGATATGGTTAGAAAATGTATTAGATACATTGGCATATGCAATATGTTTAGGACTTGGATGTCCACCTAACCGGATCTAGGAATTGGATTGGATCCAATTGATCTGTGAGATCTACCTAGTTGAATAGCATACACTTGTTGGCCAAAGTCAAGGTTGTGTGTTATTTAACGGGGATCCTAGCCCACTAGGAAATAGGATTTCCCGAGTTCTCAACAGAGGGTTAGAGACTTGATAAAAATAGTGGGAGGCTAGTATTGAATTTGCAATTTCGTTCAGATACTTAGCCTTACGCGTCTTTCAAAATTATTTCGTTTATTAATTAAAATTAGTTGGACTAATTCATTGTTATTTTCTTGTAACAGTTAGACTGTACCCATTTTATCGTTAACTAGATAGTTGGACTATCGTAGTTAAGATGACTAGCAAGGTAAGTGTCCGGGACATCATCATGGGTGACAATGTCTTTAAGGGCACAAACTTCGCTGATTGGGAAATGAACCTAAGGATAGTCCTTGGGGCTGAGAGGATGATGTACACTATACAAACACCTCTCCCGCCTAAGCCCACTGACCCACTTGAGCTGGAGTTATGGAAAACTCACAGCAGTGATTGTGACACAGCTCAGGCTATTATGTTAGCTTCGATGACTCAGCACTTTCGTCGCCAAAATAGGGACTTGGATCCTTATAATATGATGGCTAGACTGCGAGATCTCCACCGCTCCAATAAGCGGATGGAGAGTATGAGTTGGTGAAGAAACTCTTCCGCGCCCGAATGACTGAAGGCGCATCAGTTGAGGCCCACGGGGCTCAAATGATCGCCGATATTGATGAGTTGGCCAATATGGGAATAGTCTTGGAGGCTGAGCTGACTATAGATATGATCTTACAGTCACTTTCCTGATACTTGGAAACAAATCATAATCAACTACAAGTTGATGGATACGGATGACACTCTTGGAGAGCTGTTATCCATTTTGAAGGAGTCTGAAAAAGAACTCCAAAAAGGGGGCAAGCGCGAGGCGCACTTTGCATCGACCTCTCAGAGGCCAAAGGCTGGGCCCAAAGCTACTGGAGGGGTGAGGAAGAAGAAACATAGAAAAAGGGTAAAGGCAAGTTGACAAAAGCTTCTGGGAAGCCAAGGGACAAGTCTCAAGATGTCTGCCTCAACTGCGGCAAGAAGGGTCACTGGAAACGTGACTGCCGAATGGGCAAGGGACACAAGAGGATATCAAGGCAGGCAAGGCACTAGCCTCTGGTATGTTTGTTATTGAGATAAATATGACTACTTCTAGTTTAAAAATTGGATTTTTGATTCTGGTTGTGCTGCTCATATATGTACTGATTTGCAGGATCTGCAGAATAGCAGGATGCTGACTTCAGGGGAGATTGACCTACGAGTCGGAAACGGAACTCCAGTTGCTGTTTTGGCTGTAGGGACTTTTTTTTGGAATTGCCCTCTGGGCATATGCTTAAACTTTTGAACTGTTATTATATACCTAGTTTGACTAGGATATTATATCTGTATCTTTGTTAACCCAGCATGGGTACACTTTTGTATTTAGAAACACTGGGTGTTATTTATATAAAAATGATGCAGAAATTTGCACTGCTGTTGCAAATAATGGCCTTTATATTTTGAATATAAATGAATCTCCTAAACATAAAATAACAAACAAAAGGCTCAAAAGGAGTAATCTAAAAGATGAAGCTTACATATGGCATTGTCGTCTAGGACACATCAACAAGACTCGCATATCCACACTTTCGAAGAGTGGGTACTTGGACGGATTTGATCTTAATTCATATGATGTCTGCGAATCTTGTCTTTTAGGCAAAATGCCTAAATCACCTTTTAATGGTAAAGGTGAACGTGCCACAGAACTGTTAGCCCTCGTTCATAGTGACGTATGTGGGCCCATGTCTAGCCAGGCTAGAGGTGGATATCATTACTTACTTCGTAACATTTACGGATGATGCATCTCGTTATGGTTATGTGTATCTAATGAGACACAAGTCGGAAACTTTTGAGAAATTCAAAGAGTTTCGACACGAAGTAGAAAACAAACAGGCAAGAGTATTAAGACATTGCGGTCGGACCGTGGTGGTGAATACTTAAGTTATGAGTTTCAAGATTACTTGAAAGAAATGGTATTCTTTCACAGTGGACTCCTCCGGAACACCGCAATTAAATGGTGTCTCTGAACGGAGAAACCGTACCTTGTTAGACATGGTAAGGTCGATGATGAGTCGCACTGAGCTACCTATATCCTTCTGGGGATACGCTTTAAACAGTGCAGTACTTATTTTGAATAAGGTTCCGTCAAAGTCTCTGTTGAACAGACTCCATATGAGATATGGACAGGGAGGAAACAAGGTTTCTCTTTCCTGAAGATTTGGGGATGCTGGGCATATGTTAAACGTTTGGAAGGTACCAAACTAGAACCCAAATCAGATAAATGCCTTTTCGTGGGATATCCTAAGGAAACCAAAGGATATTACTTCTATCACCCACAAGAGAACAAAGTATTTGTTGCTCTACATGCATTTTTCCTTGAAAAGGAATTCCTAGATGCAGTGGTAAGTGGGAGGAAAGTAGAGCTCGATGAAAATCGTAGTGATACTGTTCCTGGCAATGAATCAACGACGGAACATGAACAGACCATCCAGGATGAGTCTGTACCACAATCTTCATATACACAAGGACGCGTAGGTCGGAGAGAGTCAGGACAGTACCTGAGAGGTATGGGTACCTGATCTCGCCTCATGTGGATATTAATCTTATTGAGGATAATGAACCGTCTACGTATGAGGAAGCAATACAGGATATTGATTCCGTTTTATGGCAAGAAGCCATGAAGTCCGAGATGGATTCCATGTATGCCAACCAAGTTTGGACACTGGTTGATGCACCAGAAGGTGTAAAACCTATTGGATACAGATGGATCTTCAAGAAGAAGACCGACATGGATGGCAACGTGCAAACATACAAAGCTAGGCTTGTAGCAAAGGGGTATCGTCAACAATATGGTGTTGATTATGACGAAACTTTCTCACCCGTTGCCATGATTAAATCCATTCGGATAATGCTTGCAATAGCTGCATATTTCGATTACGAGATATGGAAGATGGACGTTAAAACCGCTTTCCTTAACGGAAACCTTTTGGAGGATGTTTATATGCAACATCCTGACGGTTTTATCGTACCTAGACTTGCAAACAAGGTTTGTAAGTTAAATCGATCCATTTATGGATTGAAGCAAGCATCACGATCATGGAATCAGCGTTTTGATGAAATCATAAAAGAATATAATTTCGTGCGAAACGAAGATGACCCTTGTGTATACAAGAAGGTTAGTGGGAGAGCACTGACTTTTATTGTCCTTTATGTCGACGATGTATTGCTTATAGGCAATGACATTCCCATGCTAACGTCGGTGAAAGCTTGGCTTTCATTAAAATTCTCCATGAAAGATCGGGAGAAGCAGCCTTTATTCTGGGAAAAAGATCTACCACCGGATAGATCTAGAAAGCTGCTTGGACTCTCCCAGAGTACATATATTGACAAAGTGTTGAAGCGATTCAGCATGGATCAATCCAAGAAGGGATTGATGCCAATGTTACGTGGTATATCTCTATCTATGGACATGTGTCATAAGACACAAGAAGAGAGAGATAACATGAGTCGGATACCGTTCGCCTCGGCAGTCAGATCGATCATGTATGCCATGATATGTACACGACCTGATGTGTCATATGCTTTGAGCATGTGCAGTCGCTATCAGGCCGATCCAGGTGAAGGTCACTGGATGGCAGTTAAGAATATCCTTAAGTATCTTAGACGAACTAAGGATGCTTTCTTAATTTACGGAGAAGGAGAACTTGTGGTATCTGGGTATGCCGATGCAAGTTTCCAAACCGACAAAGACGACTTCAAGTCGCAATCCGGGTACATTTTTTTGTTTGAATAACGGGGCGGTGAGCTGGAAATCTTCCAAGCAAGATACTGTTGCCGATTCAACAACTGAAGCGGAGTACATTGCTGCGTCGGAAGCAGCAAAGGAGGCAGTTTGGATCCGAAAGTTCCTAATTGGATTAGGAGTAGTTCCATTAGCAGCTGAGCCCGTTCCATTGTATTGTGACAATAACGGGGCTATAGCACAAGCTAAGGAAACAAGGTCTCATCAACGATCCAAGCATGTTCTTCTTCGCGTTACCATCTGATTCGGGAGATTATACATCGTGGCGATGTAATGATCGAGAAGGTCGCATCAGATAACAACATTCCAGATCCGCTGACGAAGGCTGTTTATCCGCATGTGTTTGAACGACATATACATAGTTCAGGTATTAGATGCTTGAGTGACTGGCTATAGGCCAATGGGAGATTGTTAGACATTATGACCCATAGCGTCACTGTTTGTAAATGATATTGTATTATTGTACAAAATTAACTATGTAATAATAGAATTGCCTTTTGCCGTTTTGTAATTTATTTACTTTGACATATAATGGCAAAAGTCCATATGATTAGTTCCGTATTGAGATGATATGAGACAGTATCATACATAAAGGTTTAATCATTAAATATCCCTAGTCGGAGTATTATCGAGATCGGACATCGATAATGCGGAATAGACTAGTATTGCATTTGTGCATGTTGTGAGGGCACAACGGCATAGTTCTCATATATTTAAGTATAGGATACTTATGCAAGTGCGATAGGAGGTTGTGTTTTACCGATGGTACGAAAACAGCTTCGCTCTGGATAGACCCCGCGGAATCCCATTGGTAGTATGTCTGCGTGTCTATGGGAGGCCGCATCAGGGTAGGTGTATATGGTCTTAACCTGAGACTTGCATCGCTAGTACTTGCGACAATCGGTAAACTTTGGTTTTGGTGGTTGGGGACTTTAACCGGTTCTGTGTTCACCACTTCTGGGTTTATCAGGAATCGTAGTGTACTGGGTGTGATGTCAAGATGGAAGTATCACTTCAGACATATGGAGTTGATGATCGCGCTGGACACAGAACTAATACTCTATAAAAGGTTGCAACCGTCGGGACAATATGACCAGGTCAGGATTGTCCGATTTAAAGAGACTAGTTGTTTGATGTCCGATATATGTTTCGTACGGAGCAGACACACTTCCAGCCCCAGGCCTAACATGTGATCGTTCGATACTGGATCGATGTACGCGATACTACGGTATACTACGCTTGATATAGATCTAATATTCCAGTAAGAATATTTCTGGAGAATTGGGTAGGCATGGCGCTTTGCTAGAAGCCAACCTTGTCTTGTAAATCGGTAAAAAACGTAGTACGAGGTACGTACGTGTTGGATTATCCAACGACCGTATTTACTGCCAACATATCCGGAGATCTCTTGGGTCGCTTCCTGAAGATTCACCTATGATGTTTGATTCGAACTTTATTAATCTTGGATTAATAACGGAGAAACTTTATCTTGGATAAAATGCCTTATTAGGAGAGAGAGAGAGATCGATTAATTTGGAATTAATCGATAAAATAATATATTCGATATATTATTAAACGAAATTAGATTTCGACGCGAAATTAAAATTGGATTTTAATTCGGGCAAACGAATTAATTTAGAATTAATTCATTAGCGAACTGAATAGTAATTTCGCAAGGCGTAATTATTTAATTCACGTCGCGACGGAAATTCGTTAATTCGGAATTAGCGAAACCGAGCCCGAAAGTGTTTGCGGACACATTCGTATTTTGAATCGAGTGGTATCCGCAAATCGCATCGCGATATCTCATTACTTGATACGAATAGATGATGGATGTATCTAGTCACCTTTAAGGGATGATACATTGTCTCTAATCTCAAAGTAATGTAATGATGGAAAATGATGAATTTTATTTTGGAGGGAAAACCTTTCACGGTTTTTGAAGGGTTTTTGATTAAAAAATTCATTTTGGTATTTGATATCATTTTTTTGCTTGCTTTTCATTTTTCCTCTCCCTCATGGTTTTTGGTAACAAAAGGGAAAAAGAAAACCAAAAGGGTTTACACTCCTCTCCTTCTTCCTTTGCTCACGCCGTGAGCTTCCAACCAAAGGCAGAAAATTGTTTTTCATTCTCCATTTTTGCTAGCACAAGCAAGGATCAAAAGAGGTGATAGGGAAACCACCTTGGAGCTTGGAACACTTGAAGATTTGCAGCTTCTCTTCATCTTCTTGCTTGTCCGAAACTTCTACCTTGGAGGCTCTAGGATCCTCTTCTCCATTTTCGTCACAAAGCTTTGTAAGTATGTTTCCGCCATCCTTCAAGCTTTGCATGTATGTTACTTGTATTTCTATGGCTTAATCTTTCTTTGGGACTAATTATAAAAACCAACACCACCACCACCAGTAGAAGTACCAATGGCTCACCAAATAGTAGCCACTCCAAACATACCAGACCCTACTACATTCCGAGCCAGACCTTCTATTGTGCCACATGAGCCATCTCCAATAACGGTTCAGGTCATGCAGCGACAAGAACTACTGGTATTCTTACATGATTTCTGAAAGCTTCATCCTCCCACATTCTTGGGAGTAGAGACCTCCCTTGATCCTTGTGGTTTCATTGAGGAATCAGATCGGATATGCACAGCTTTGGGGTGTTCTGCGGAGAGAGCAGTGGAGTTAGTCAATTTTCAGCTGAGGGATGTCGCCAACACATGGTTTATGTCATTTCAAGACGGTCGGTGATAAGACTCTTCTCCTCTGACATGGGCTGAGTTTAGTACGGCCTTTCTGTCTAGATTTTTACCACATAGTATCAGGGATGCCAGAGCCCGTGAGTTTGAACAGCTGGTATAGGGCGAACAGATGAAAGTTTTTTAGTATGACATACGGTTTACACGATTGTCTCGCTATGCCCCACATCTTCTCAGTACAGAGGAAATGAAGGTGAAGAGGTTTGTGAATGGGCTACGAGATTATTTATTCCTCTCCATCCATTTCACAGAGACCTATACCCATACCCAAGTTTTAGATGTTGCCTTACGGTTTGAAGCGCGGGTTAAAGAAATACAATCAAAGAGGGAGTCTCGAAAGAAATCTAAATCAGATGAGAGGATTAGGCCACAGCAGAGTGGCCCTTGTAGACAGCAGCATATGTCAACTCCACCTACGACACGCAGAGACATGGGTTCAGTTCCAGGGGTTCAAGATCGTAGGCCGGCTCGGAGTGTCACCTCTCGTGCAGTTTCCTCTCCCTCAGTAGCCCAGCCTGGGCGAACCCTACCACGATGTCTGATTTTTGGACGAGCTCATACTGAGACTTGTAGATCTGGGAGTATAGGTTGTTATCGGTGTAGGCAAATGGGTCATTTGAAGAGAGACTGCCCGGTACGAGCAGAGCAGTTGCCATCTTTCAGTACCGTCCCATATACACCCTAGCCTCAGCCTAACAGAAATGTAGGAGGAGGAGAGCAGAGGCCAGTGAGTAGAGGACGGACAGTAGGAGGAAGGGGTAATCAGTTGGTGATCGAGGACATGTTTTCTCCAACAGAGTTCAGGGTAGGGTGTATACCCTTACTCCCCATGAGGCACAAGCATCCAATACGGTGGTCACAGGTAGACAGCTGATTGATTCTGTATAAGCAAGGGTGTTATTTGATTCTGGTGCTACAGATTCTTTTGTGGTACCGTGTTTTGTAACTAAGATGGGTATGGACATGAAGCCTTTAGACTTCTTTATCATTATAGCTACACCAATAGGAGACCCCTTAGAAGCTGCACAGTGGGTGTGAGGCAGTGTTCTATAGACATTGACGGATATTTTCCTATACCGATTTAGTGGTGTTGGGTATTTTGAGCTTCGATGTCATTCTAGGGATGGATTGGCTAGCTAAGCACCATGTGGTACTTGATTGTCTGGAGAATACCGTTACCCTACATATTCCCGATAGACCAATAAAAGTCTATCAGGGGGATAGAACTGTAGCACCTCATAATTTTATATCAGCCATGCAAGCATTTAAGCTACTTCAGAAAAGAAATATGAGTTACTAGGCATATGTAACAGATAGCAGAGTGGGAAATTTAAATCTTGAGTAGATTCCGGTGGTGAGAGAGTATCCTGATGTTTTCCCATATGAGTTGTCAGGATTACCTCGAGATATAGAGATTGAGTTTTGTATAGACGTCATACCAAGAACCCATCCTATATCGATTCCTCCATACAGAATGGCCCCTGCAAAACTCAGAGAGCTGAAGGCGCAGTTACAAGACTTGCTGGATAAGGGCTTTATTCGCCCAAGCGTGTCCCCGTGGGGTGCTCCGTTTTTTTTTGTGAGGAAGAAGGACGGATCACTACGACTATGTATAGATTATCGGCAACTGAATAAGGTGACGATCAAGAACAAATATCAACTGCCTATGATTGATGATCTATTTGATCAGTTACAAGGGGTGTTGTGTTTCTCAAAAATTGACCTGCGCTCTGGCTATCATCAATTGAAGATTAGAGAGAGTGATGTCCCAAAGATGGCTTTTCGAACCAGATACGGGCATTACGAGTTTTTAGTAATGTCATTTGGTTTGACCAATGCCCCTGCAACGTTTATGGATCTGATGAACAGAGTGTTTAGTCCTTTTCTAGATCGGTTCGTGATAGTCTTTATTGACGATATTATAGTGTATTCGCGTAGTAAGTAGGAACATGTAGAACATTAAGTTCTCGAAGTGTGGGTTTTGGTTGACTAATGTGGTATATTTGGGGTATGTGGTGTCCAAGGAAGGAATTGGGGTAGATTCCCAGAAGATTGCAGCTATTCAGAATTGGCATCGGCCTAAAAGCGTAACAGAGATTCGTAGTTTCTTGGGATTTGCAGGGTATTAAAGGAGATTCATAGAATTTCTTCAGGATAGCTGCTCCACTAATGCGGCTGACTCAAAAGAATGTGAAGTTTGAGTAGTCTGATGCTTGTGAGAAGAGTTTTCAGAAACTTAAGCGCCGATTGACTACTGCTCATATTCTTGCACTGCTAGCGGATAAGGAGGATTTACAGTGTACCGTGATGCTTCTAGAGTGGGTTTAGGCTATGTGTTGATACAGAGAGGGAAAGTGATTGCTTATGCTTCTAGACAATTGAAGCCTTACGAGCAAAATTACCCTACTAATGATTGGAGATGGCTGTAATAATTTTTTCCCTAAAGATATGGCGGCATTATTTATACGGTGAAAGGTTTGAAATTTTCACCAATCACAAAAGCCTTAAGTATATCCAGAGCCAAAAGGAGCTTAATTTGAGACAGAGGATATGAGTGGAATTGTTTAAAGACTATGATTACTCCATTCAATACCATCTGGGCAAAGCTAATGTTGTAGCGAATGACTTAAGAAGGAAGTCTATGGGAAGTTTGGCTCATTTTCCAATTGAGCAATGGCGCCCAGCTAGACAAATGCAGAGTAGTATGCTGGATGGAGTAAACTTTCAGGTGACGACCCATGGAAGGTTGTTGGCACATATTAAAGTTAAATCCACCCCCGTCGATGAAATTAGAGTTGTATAGGAAGCGGATCTTAAGGTGTAACAGATTAAATGTCGATTACAGCCAGGTATAGAGGATGAGTATTGTAGGACATAAAAATCGGCGATGCTGTTCCAGGTTCGCGGCTTAGTCGGGAGTACAGAATAGCCCGCGAGGGAACTAAACCGGAGAAATAACATGGAGTCGCCACCCGGTGTGAACCGGGAAAATGTGATTTAAGGCCGCACTCACCCCTCGCAAGGGAATACCTCAAACCGTTAGGTTCGGAATGGTCCCTTACTTATGCCACTTGTAATGATATGATTTGTGCAATGAATTAAACGAATCTACGCAACATATATGTTCAAGAGTAACTTAGATCTAGTTCACATTCATCAAAGTAAATCCTATGTCTAAGTTTGCATGCTTGAAAAGTAAATCATCATAAAGGCAAGCATACAATATCACATGGCAATCTCATGAACATACTTTAATTATATAATGCGGAAAACAAATAACAACCTAAACATAATGCAAATTCCAAACGCAAAATAAATAACTAATCATGCTTAAGATAAACAACTAAACCATGCATAAAAAGTAACCTAATCATACTTTAAAAAATAAATAACATACTAGACTAAATCATGCTAAATACAAGGTTGGATGAAACAAAATACGTGTGTGTCTCAAGTGGTACGTGGCATTGTATCCCGAGTGCAAACCGCAATACCGTCCATTCAGAATCGGCTCTGGAATTTACGTCCGAGTTTCCATCTGATATACCACAAGAGAGAACACATATTCCGTTCATCCGGAAATCACATCATGTATCAATCCACAATACTCATATGAAATAAAGTACTAAAATAAATAAAAATAAAGGATAATAAATAAAGAAGGTGCCCTTAGATCTAACCTCTTTTGTCGTCTCTCGATAGTGCGTTACACGGCCGTCGGAAGGGGTGATGCTCCGCAACTCCTCCGGTTCACTGGTTCAATGTTTTTCTTCACTGCTTCGCTGTTTGGGCTGCTGTTTTTACTCAATTTTGCGGTGTTTCTGGTCGCGGTATTGGCTCACTACTTTGCGGTGATGTGGGACTATTTTGCACAGTTTTTAGATGCAATTTTGGGTTAATTCGGGGACTGTTTTGGGCAGTGTTAAGTGGGGGCTGGTGCGTGGCTTTGAGGGCAGTTTTGATTTATGAAGTTGAGGGTGGAGGCGTGAAGGAGGAGTTTCGTTACGTGAGGGGGTAAGGATGTGTTAAAGGGGCAGATCTAGGGGGACTGTTGGCGTGAAGGAGGGGCATGTTACGTAGGTAATGGCGTGCGAAGTTAAGCTGCTGGATTGATGGTTGTTATGCGTGAAATTAGGGTGTGTTGAGGGGCTTTTGAAGGGGTTATTTGCGTGAAGGTTGAGGGGCTGTTGAAAGGGTTATTTGCTTGAAGGTTGAGGGGCTGTTGAAGGGGTTATTTGCGTGAAGGTTGAGGGGCTATTGAATGGGTTATTGGTTGCTGCGAGAAGGGCTTGTTGAAGGTCAGTTGGTGCGTGAATCTTGAAGGGCAGTAGCGTGAAGGGTTTGTTGTGAATGGAGGGCTTTTTGTGTGAATAGACTAGGTTATTTTCTTTGTATTTTTCGGGAGAATGAGCTAGGGTTTTGGGTGTGTGATGAAGGGTTCTTTTTATAGGCAAAGGGATGGGGTTTACCTTGTTTGAATAGGAAAGGATTTGTGTAATTAAGGGGATTAGTATTTCATAAGGAAAAATCTTCTTAAATTAGGCAGGTGATTTGATTTATTTGATTTATTCTTTTTTAGTTAGGGATTTGATTTGGTTTAATTAGGCAAGGGATCTATGGGATTTCTTTAATTTAGGAAGTGGATTTGGCTTGATTTATGCATGTGTTTAATGTGTGTTTTATTATTTGGGATGTGTATGGGCGTGTGGCTTAGGGTGATTTGGGAGTGAGTTGCTTTGTCTTGGTGGGCTTGGGTTTTGTTTGGTTTGGTGATGTGTGGGCTTGGTGCGTGTCTTGCGGGGGTTTGGGCTAAAGGTGTGTTTTAAAACAGAGGTCCAACAAGCGAACCCGCAGCTACTCCAGCGAATTAAATCCAACAATGTGTCAATTCTTGACTCTTCCCTTCCGACGTCCGTTTCCCGCGACTTCCACAATAAAAGAGGTAATGTCTCCATGCGAGACTCATCATCGGGACTTATATGAAAAAATGCAGTGCCTACAAGTATTACATAGATTGTGAAAATCTCATCATAAAGCATAATATAATTCTTGTTCCTCCAGTTCCAGAGTTGAAACGCTCGATATTAGAGAATACCCATACTTCATCTTACACCATGCATCTTGGGATCCTAAGATGTATCACTTCCGACGTCTGTTTCCCACGACTTCCACAATAAAAGAGGTAGTGTCTCCAAGCGAGACTCATCATCGGGACTTATATGCCAAAATGCAGTGCCTACAGTCGCCCCCACTTTGATGGGACTTTTGCAGTGTGTGACAATGACAATCCTATCAAAGTTTATGCAATACAATTTTACTTACCTGGCTCGCCAGCTGCCACCTGACTTGCCTGCTGCTTTGAACTGAGTTGATATGGTGGCGAGGTGCTCGACCCCTGGGCTTCGTTCCTGAACCACCAAACGTAGGCTCTATTCCCGAATTATGTTGACTTTGGGCTTTGTTCCCGAACTTTTGATTGTGGGATTTATTCTCTGAGCTTTATTCCCGAACTAAACTGGCGGTGGGCTTTGTTCCCGAGCTATGTTAATGGTGGGCTTTGTTCACCGGGCTTTATTCCTGAACTGTGTTGACCGTGGGCTTTGTTCCCGAACTGTTGATTGTGGCCTTTATTCTCTGGGCTTTGTTCACGATCTGTGTTGATTGTGGGCTTTGTTCCTGAAATGTTGATTGTGGGCTTTATTCCCGAACTGTGTTAAGATAGGGCTTTATTCCCTTGGGATTTGTTCCCGAACAGTGTTGAGTGTGGGCTTGATGAGTGGTAATTATATCACTATTTCCCACTAATTTAACCTAATATTTTGTATAGTTTCTTGAGTCTTGTGAATATTTTGATGTGTTTTATGTTATTTTGTAGATAAATAAAGTTTCAGGACATTCTGGAGGTGATTTGGAGAAAACAGTGAAAATTTGGCAAAAGGGGCATTTTGGTAATTTGCAGCGTCGCGACGCGCAAGCCCTAGGAGTCACGACGCCTAACATGCGCCGAACAGTGCTAACGTGCACCGGGTCTATAAATCAGAATCTGAGAAATTTGACTTTGGTAACGTGCGCCGTGCCATGTGTCACCATCAGAGCCGATCTGCTAACGTGCGCCGTGCCACGTGTCATCATCCTACAGTGCCGACAGTCACCATCGCCACATCTCGCCACGTGTCACTCCACCTGTCAGCCACGTCATCGTCCACATCATCGGTTGACCGAGTCAAACTGCCACGTCATTGCCATGTCATCATCAACCAATCACAGCGTGCCACATGTCGCAATTCTGACACGTGGCGGATAAGAATCTAAGCCGACCAATCAGAAGCTGCCACGTGTCACAATAATTGAGATCCCAAACACCTTGCCACGTGTCACCTTATCACCTTATCCAGAATCTAAGCTGACGAACCAGAGCGTGCCACGTCGATAATGTCCAGCGTCGCGACGCTGGGAGCTTGGCGTCGCGACGCCCGAAGCCGATTTTGCCTATAAATTCAGGCCTTCTTCACTTCATTTGGTGTGCTTTCCTTGGGTGCGTTTCCCTGTTTTTAGAGGATTGCATCTAGTTTTTTTAAATATAAATAATATTTAATTTATGTATTTTAATTTTCAGTAATAATAATAGTTCTTCTTCTTCTCTTTTCTTTTATGTTTTATAGTTAAATTTCTGTTGGGGTAAAAGGTGAAACCTTTAATATAATTATCTAGGTAAATTTCACTTAACTATAATTTATAAATTATAATTTAACTGGATTAATTAATGTCAGATTTTATTACCGCCTATATGGTCGGGTTAAATATAATTTACTTTACCGCCTATATGGCTGGTCTTTATGTGACAGATAATTACCGCCTATATGGCTGGTGTAGTTGGACTAAATGAATTACCGCATATATGGCTGGTTTTAATTGTTTAACACTATTAATTCCTGAGAAAGCAGAACAGAAAATAATTTATATATTATAATAAGTGAGATTCCTAGATAAGAAATATTAAATGTAGATCCTCTAACCCCATCATTTTATTTTTATTCTAGGGAAGTGATGAAACACAATATCCACACTTAATAATTGATTTTCTTTTTATAGGTAATTCTTTAGTTTGTTTATTGAGTCTTAAGCTTAATTCTTCTTGTTGTCTGATCACCAATAAGATTGATGTGGTAAACTTAAAATGAACTAGACATAGGGATTTTAGGTTTCAGCCTTAGATTCAATTGCTCACGATCTTCATTAAGGATAGATAACCCTTTAATAGATTTCCTTACAGGATAGACATATACCTGTCGGACAGGGTAGCCATAATTGGAACTTAATCTTAATGAATCCAGATAATTTGGTTGACATAGACATATGGTTCAATTTGGTTATACTGGGTATTTGCGTCTGACCATCGACAGAGGCTTTTGCATATTTTCGTGTTCCAGGTTAGCAAATTGATTTATTACACATAGATAAGAGAATCAATTCATCTTTATAATAATATTGTGTGGAGTCACGACCCTAGATCCTTGAGTCATTTCTTTTATTTTCCTTAGTATTTTCTTTTGAGTCTGTTTTTATTTTATTTTGCAAAACAACATTCAACCAACCAAAAGCAATCAATTCACTTCTCCCTATAATTAGATACTTGTAAATAAATAGTATCAATAATTAATAACAACAGTAGGAATTACGTCCTCGTGGGATCAATATTTTTATACTACTTGAACGATACGTGCGCTTGCGTTATACGTGTGTGTTTACGCCGGTCAGGGCTTTGTTCCCGAGCTGTACTGAATGTGGGCTTTGTTCCCTGGGCTTTGTTTCCGAACTATGTAGAGAGTGAACTTTGTTCCCGAATTGTACTGAATGTGGGCTTTATTCCCTGGGCTTTGTTCCTGATCTGTGCTGAGAGTGGGCTTTGTTCCCAAACTGTGTAGACTATGGGCTTTGTTACCAAACTGTGGGCTTTGTTCCCTGAATTGTGGGTCTTGTTCCCATGGGTCTTGTTCCCGATTTGAGTTGAGGGTCTTGTTCCCTGAATTGTGGGTTTTTTTCCCGGTTTGTGTTGAGTTGTGGGTCTTGTTCTCGATTTGTGTTGAGTTGTGAGTCTTGTTCCCAATTTGTGTTGATTTGCTTGTGCCATACGCAGCGTACTAAACCCCATACCCAAGGCGTCGCGCTTGCGTCTCCATACCCAGAGTGTCGCAGTAGTGTCTCCATACTCGGAGTGTCATACCCGGCGTGCTAAACCCCATACCCGAGGTGTCGCGGTTGCGTCTCTATACCAAGAGTGTCGCAGTTGTGTATCCATAACCGGAGTGTCATACCCGGCGTGCTAAACCTCGTACATAGGGTGTCGCGGTTGCGTCTCCATACCTAGAGTGTCATAGTGATATCTCCATACCCGGAGTGCCGTACCTGGAAAAATTGATGCTGTGTCTCTATACCCGGAGTGTCATACCTGGCAAAACTGATACTGATGTCTCCATACCCGGAGTGCCATACCCGAAAAAATTGATATTGATGTCTCCATACCCGGAGTGCCATACCTGGCAAAACTGAAACTGATGTCTCCATACCCAGAGTGCCATACCCGGCAAAACTGAAACTGATGTCTCCATACCGGAGTGCCATACCCGGAAAAACTGTTACTGATGTTGATGTGGGCCTCGCCCACAGAGTGCCATACCCGGCCAGACTGATACTGATAATGATGTGGGCCTCGCCCCCAGAGTGTCATACCTGGCAAGACTGCTACTGATGTTGATGTGGGCCTCGCCCCTAGAGTGCCATTCCTGGCAAGACTGATACTGATATTGTGATGGTTCGTTATCGAACCATGCTGTGAGGTGGTCCATTCCCGAACAGTTACTATGTTAGGTGGTCTATTCCCGAACAGTTACTATGTTAGGTGGTCTATTCCCGAACCGTTACTCTGTGAGGTGGTCCATTCCCGAACCGTTACTGTAAGGTGGTTCATTCCCGAACCGTTACTGTGATGTGGTTCATTCCTGAACCGTTACTTTGATGTGGTCCATTCCCGAACCGTGCTCTATTCTCGGAAACCATTTTCGACTTGTTCATTCTCGAACTATGCTCCATTCTCAGAGTGCCATTCCCGGCTTGTTCATTCCCGAACCGTGCTCCATTCTCAGAGTGCCATTCTCGGCTTGTTCATTCCCGAACTATGCTCCATTCTCGGAGTGCCATTCCTGGCTAGTTCATTCTCGAACTGTGCTTCATTCTAGGAGTGCCATTCCTGACTAGTTCATTCTCGAACTGTACTGATGATGCAGTGGGCCCTCAACCCTGGGACGCATCCCGGAACTGCAACCGATAATGAGGGCGTTGGACGCATCCCAATACCGTTGACAATGTGAGCCTCGTCCTCAAACTGATGACGTAGTGGGTCCTCGACCCTGGGACGCATCCCTGAACTACAACTGATGATGCTGTGGCCCCTCGACCCTGGGACGCATCCCGAAACTGCAACCGACAACGGGGGCCTCGACCTTGGGACGCATCTTCATACCGCTGACAATGTGGGCCTAGCCCTCAAACTGATGATGTAGTGGGTCATCAACCCTAAACTGGTATTGATGTGGGCCTCGCCCTCAAAAATGATACTGATGTGGGCCTCGCCCCCAGACTGATACTGATGTGGGCCTCGCCCCAAACTGATACTGATGTGGACCTCGCCCCAAACTGATATTGATGTGGGCCTCGCCCCATGACTGATCCTGATGTTGGCCTCACCTCCTGACTGATACTGATATGGGCCTCGCCTCAAACTGATACTGATGTGGGCCTCGCCCCCAGACTGATATTGATGTGGGCCTCGACCCTGAGACTCATCCCCAAAATTGATACCGATGTGTGGGCCTCGACCCTGGAACTCATTCCCAAAACTGCTGCTGATGTGGGCCTCGACCCTAGGACTCATCCCCAAAAACCGATGCTGATGTGGGCCTCGGCCCTGGGACTCATCCCCAAAACTGATGCTGATGTGGGCCCCGGCCCTAGGACTCATCCCCAAAACTGATGCTGATGTTGGCTGGGATTCATTCCCGGATTCATTCCAAAACTCTGACGATGTGGGCCTCGACCCTGGGACTCATCCCTAAAATTGATACCGCTGTGTGGGCCTCGACCCTGGGACTCATTCCCAAAACTGCTGCTGATGTGGGCCTCGACCATGGGACTCATCCCCAAAAACTGATGCTGATGTGGCCCTCGGCCCTGAAACTCATCCCCAAAACTGATGCTGATGTGGGTCTCGGCCCTGGGACTCATCCCCAAAACTAATGATGATGTTGGCTGGGATTCATTCCCGGATTCATTCCAAAACTCTGACGATGTGGGCCTCGGCCCTGGGACTCATCCCCAAAACTGATGCTGATGTTGGCTGGGATTCATTCCGGATTCATTCCAAAACTCTGACGATGTGGGCCTCGACCCTGGGACCCATTCCCGGATTCATTCCAAAACTTTGACGACATGGGCCTCGACCCTGGGATGCATTCCCGGATTCATTCCAAAACTTTGCTGATGTGGATTCATTCCCGGATTCATTCCAAATTTCTGCTGATGTGGGCCTCAACCTGGGATTCATTCCCCTGAGATTCATTCCTGAAACTGCTAATAATGTGGGCCTCGACCTTGGGATTCATTCCCGAAACTCTGACGATGTGGGCCTCGACCCTGGGATTCATTCCCGAAACTTTGCTGCTGTGGATTCATTACCGGATTCATTCCAAATTTCTGCTGATGTGGGCCTCAACCCTGGGATTCATTCCCGAAACTGCTAATAATGTGGGCCTCGACCCTGGAATTCATTCCCGAAACTGCTAATAATGTGGGCCTCGACCCTGGGATTCATTCCTGAAATTCTGACGATGTGGTCCTCGACCTTGGGATTCATTCCCGGATTCATTCCAAAACTCTGATGATGTGGGCCTCAACCCTGGGATTCATTCCCGGATTCATTCCAAAATTCCGACGATGTGGGCCTCGGCCCTGGGATTCATTCCCCAAACTGCTGATAGTGTGGGCCTCGGCCCTGGGATTCATTCCCGAAAATGATATTGCTATATTGCTGTTTCTGGTTGGCTTGCATTTGCCGCTTTCTATTTTTCTTTAAAACTTGTGAACAAAAACAAGAGAAAGATTTTATGTATATGACGTGTATGCATGCATGCATGAATGTGTTTCCTATTCCGATGGGTTTTCCTTGTACTCCCCGGTGCTTCTTGCCTTCAAATGTCTTCGGTCGGCCCATGGGTCTGCTTACAATTTCCTTCTAACCGTTCTCTTCCGGTAATTTGCTCTGTTCTATCTGGTCTCATGGCTCAATTTCTCGTTGTGTCCCTTATTTTTTGGGTGGTAGACTGGTCGCCCCCAGTCTTGATTTAGCTTTCTGCTTTTCGCTGTTTGCACTTGGTCAAGATGAACCACATGGTGGGGCCTTTCATATCATCATATTATATTACATGCTACGAAATAGTCCCCATAGTTATACATATCATTGTCCTCAAAGAATGCTCAGTAATGAAGCCAGAGAACCTTCAAAACACTCAATGCAACTCAAATCCAAGTCTTTGAATAAACGATCTAAGCCAGACTCAAAGTGTGTGTGTGCAAAGGTTCTTTCACAGCTTAATCCTTAGGTAGGCCAACTCAATGATTTCGTCAAAAAATTGGGATCATGGGTCAAACCAACCTAGATATCTCAATTATGCCTGCAGTTGTTTTTATGTGCTCAATGTGGTATGGTTTTCTTTCTTTTTTGTCTCTCTTTTTTTTCTTTTCATTTTGAACTTCTTCTTTTTTCTTCTTTTTTTCAACACACCTACCCTTTAAGGTATCATTTCTCCTTATGGTGGTCCTAATACTCGCCCATGGGTAGCTTCACGCTTATCGGTTATAGGTGGTTCAATTCTTTTCTTTAAAGACTTTTCTTTCATTTTCAACCATACCACACATCATAACATAAGCAAATCAAGATAGACATCTAAGCAAACGGTCATTCACCAACCTACAATTTCTTCAACTAGTCACTTGATAACTACTCAGGTTTTCACTGCTAAGAACCTATAGTGAAGTGCTTACGAGTCTAACATAGATCAATTACTCAAATTATCAGATAAAAGCACGTCAAGGGTTTATCGTTTCTAAGGTTTCACCCTAAAGCAATAAATTTCATCATCGGACTTATGTCTAACTATCAAGGACTAGAAACAAACAAATTTTTTTTTCGGGCCCACAATGGTATTTCTATCCTTGCCGTAAAATTTTCTATTTCTCGGCTTCTTTTTCTCGATATCCATGTTTGCTAAACTCTTCTTGACAAATCTTTTTTTTTTCTAACCCAACAGATATCTATGATGGCTTTTAAGACACAGGGTTAACATGATGTGTGTATACGTGAGATGCATGAAATGCGTGCGATGCATGAGATATAATATGTATATGGTTATCAAAAGAATAAAGGGGCAATTTCCATGGGATGTATGACTATGGTTCATATGCGGGTTTATATGAGTATAGAACAAAGGCTCTCGCTGACGAAGGATTACCCACAACTAGGACTCCTCACTCAAGGGTTCGAGCGACCAAGTGAGCGCACCTTTTTTATACCTTAAGGTACGTGCCAACGAGTTATGGTGTGTGACTAACTGTCAAATGGATTTCCTATTGTAGATTACCCAGAGGGAGGGTGGAGCGAACTCTCTTAAATACCCAAGCCTTTTAGGCTCTTATCGCTTGGTGACAGGAATAAACAATGAGTCCTCCAAATTAGTCTATCACAGTAAGCTACGAGTACATGATTATCTAGGTGTCTTCACAGCTTTTCCTTATAGAAAGGTAGTGAATGAAGGAGACACCAAACCATTACCAAGCTTTAATAGTATCTTGATTAAACCCCTTTCAACCCACTATAGACACGATTAACTAAAGCACAAATCATAAACATCACAAGACATGATTTCAGGGCCAATTCTCTATCCAGTGCAGTCGCCAGACTGTAGGACACAGAAATCGGTGACGCTGTTCTAGGCTCGCGGCCTAGTCAGGAGTACGGAATAGCCCGCGGGGGAACTAAACTGGAGAAATAACATGGAGTCGCCACCCGGTGTGAACCGGAAAAATGTGATTTAAAGCCGCACTCACCCCTCGCAAGGTAAGACAACAAACCGTTGGGTTTAGAATTGTCCCTTACTTATGCCACTTGTAATGATATGATTTGTGCAATGAATTAACCGAATATACGTAACATATATGTTCAAGAGTAACTTAGATCTAGTTCACATTCGTTAAAGTAAATCCTATGTCTAAGTTTGCATGCTTGAAAAGTAAATCATCATAAAGGCAAGCATACAATATCACACGGCAATCTCATGAACATACTTCAATTATATAATGCGGAAAACAAATAACAACCTAAACATAATGCAAATTCCAAACGCAAAATAAATAACTAATCATGCTTAAGATAAACAACTAAACCATGCATAAAAAGTAACCTAATCATACTTAAAAAAATAAATAACATACTAGACTAAATCATGCTTAAATACAAGGTTGGATGAAACGAAATATGTGTGTCACTCAAGTGGTACGTGGCATTGTATCCCGAGTGCAAACCGTAATACCGTCCATTCGGAATCGGCTACGGAATTTACGTCCGAGTTTCCATCCGATATACCACAAGAGATAACACATATTCCGTTCATCCGGAAATCACATCATGTATCAATCCATAATACTCATATGAAATAAAGTACTAAAATAAATAAAAATAAAGGATAATAAATAAAGAAGGTGCCCTCAGGTCTAATCTCTTTTGTCGTCTCTCGGAAGTGCGTTACACGGCCGTCGGAAGGGTTGATGCTCCGCAACTCCTCTGGTTCACTGGTTCAATGTTTTTCTTCACTGTTTCGCTGTTTGGGCTGCTGTTTTTACTCTGTTTTACGGTGTTTCTGGTCGCGATATTGGTTCACTATTTTACGGTGATGTGGGATTGTTTGGGCAGAGTTTTTAGATGCAGTTTTGGGTTAATTCGGGGACTGTTTTGGGCAGTGTTAAGTGGGGGCTAGTGCGTGGCTTTGAGGGCAGTGTTGATTTATGAAGTTGAGGGTGGAGGCGTGGCGTGAAGTAAGAGGCTTGTTACGTGAGGGGGTAAGGATGTGTTAAAGGGGCAGATCTAGGGGTCTGTTGGCGTGAAGGAGGGGCCTGTTACGTAGGTAATGGCGTGCAAAGTTAAGCTGCTGGATTGATGGTTGTTATGCGTGAAGTTAGGGTGTGTTGAGGGGCTGTTGAAGGGGTTATTTGCGTGAAGGTTGAGGGGCTGTTGAAGGGATTATTTGCGTGAAGGTTGAGGGGCTGTTGAAGGGGTTATTTGCGTGAAGGTTGAGGGCATGTTGAAGGGGTTATTGGTTGCTACGAGAAGGGTTTGTTGAAGGTCAGTTGGTGCGTGAATCTTGAAGGGCAGTAGCGTGAAGGGTTTGTGGTGAATGGAGGGCTTTTTGTGTGAATAGACTAGGTTATTTTCTTTGTGTTTTTCGGGAGAATGAGCTAGGGTTTTGGGTGTGTGATGAAAGGTTCTTTTTATAGGCAAAGGGATGGGGTTTTACCTTGTTTGAATATGAAAGGATTTGTGTAATTAAGGGGATTAGTATTTCATAAGGAAAAATCTTCTTAAATTAGGGAGGTGATTTGATTTAATTTGATTTATTCTTTTTTAGTTAGGGATTTGATTTGTTTTAATTTGGCAAGGGATCCATGTGATTTCTTTAATTTAGGAAGTGGATTTGGCTTGATTTATGCATGTGTTTAATGTGTGTTTTATTATTTGGGAAGTGTATGGGCGTGTGGCTTAGGGTGATTTGGGCGTGAGTTGCTTTGTCTTGGTGGGCTTGGGTTTTGTTTGGTTTGGTGATGTGTGGGCTTGGTGTGTGTCTTGCGGGGGTTTGGGCTAAGGGTGTGTTTTAAAACAGAGGTCCAACAAGCGAACCCGCAGCTACTCCAGCGAATTAAATCCAACAATGTGTCAATTCTTGACTCTTCCCTTCCGACGTCCGTTTCCCGCGACTTCCACAATAAAAGAGGTAGTGTCTCCATGCGAGACTCATCATCGGGACTTATATGCAAAAATACAGTGCCTACAAGTATTACATAGATTGTGAAAATCTCATCAGAAAGCAGAATATAATTCTTGTTCCTCCAGTTCCAGAGTTGAAACGCTCGATATTAGAGAATACCCATACTTCATCTTACACCATGCATCTTGGGATCACTAAGATGTATCACGACCTTAAGGATCTTTATTGGTGGGATGGTATGAAAAATGATGTGGCTGAATTTGTCACAGGGTGTCTCACTTGTCAGCAGGTTAAAGCTGAACATCAGAGACCAGCGGGGAAGTTGAAGAGATTATAGATTCTGGAGTGGAAGTGGGAGAAGATCACAATAGACTTTGTCGTTGGGCTTCCACGTACCTTGAAAAGGTGTGATTCTATATGGGTGATTGTTGATGGATTGACCAAGTCTACACATTTTCTTACAGTTAAGACTAGTTTCACAGCAGCCTAATAGGAGGCTTTGGGTTCACAGTTACGCTTTAGCACAGCCTTTCACCCTCAGACTGATGGTCAGTCAGAACGTACCATACAGACTTTAGAGGACATGCTTCGAGCTTGTGTGATTGATTTTGAGGGTAGTTGGGACCAGTATTTGCCACTTATAGAATTCGCTTATAATAATAGTTATCAAGCAATCATTCAAATGGAACCATTCGAGGCTTTGTATGGGCGGAAGTGCAGATCGCCAGTTGGATGGTTTGAAGTCGAGGAGCAAAAGTTATTGGGACCGGATTTGGTACAAGATGTCGTGGAGAAAGTAAAGCTGATTAAGGAAAGGTTGAGTACGGCTCAGAGTCGCCAAAAGAGTTATGCAGATCACGGGAGGAAGGATTTGGAGTTTCATGTGGGAGATTTTGTGTTTCTGAAGGTATCTCATTTCAAGGGAATTACAAGATTTGGAAAAAAGGGTAAACTCAGCCCTAGATTTATCGGGCCGTTCCAGATACTTCTGAGAGTTGGAGGAAGAGCATATGAAATGGCACTTCCACCCAACATGGACATGATACATCCGGTGTTTCATGTATTTATGTTACGGAAGTATTTGCGTGATGAATCTCATGTGTTGGAGCCTCAGACGGTTGATATCCATCAAGATTTATCTTATTCAGAACAACCAGTAGCTATTGTGGGAAGAGTGACAAGGAAGCTACGATCTCGATGGGTTCATTCGGTTAAGGATCATAATGAACAAGAGGCCACATTGGAACCGGAAGAAACCATAAGAGATCAATACCCCGAACTATTCACGGATGAAGGTACACACCTTATCCTTTAAATATTTCGATTCGAGGACGGATCATTTTTAAGGGGGGGAGAATTTGTAACGACCCCAAATTTTTTGTTCAGCTAGGGACGCTATGGATTTTTTCAGGATCGGCTTAGAGACAATAATCTAATACTTGAATTTTAGCCCAACTTTCCTTATTCTTTTTCTAGGCCCAACAATAAATTTAAAAAAAAATGAAGATAGAAGACCAAAGGCCCAATAAGCAAAATTAACTGACTTTTCTAGAAATGGTTAAGTAAGAAACAAAAAGGGAAATGCATCCATTTCTTCCCTTTTTTGGTCGTAGGATTGAAAGAGATGGAGAGAGAGCTTGCAATTTTTTTTCTCTGTCAAAAACTTAAAGCCAAACAAAGTAATCCATTCAAGCTAAGCCCTAAAAGAAGATTAAAGAGATTCTTGGTGCATTGTTAAGGAAGAAAGGAGTTGAAATAAGGTCAGCTTACTTAACCCAAATTGTGATGTTTTGAATTTTGATAGTTGGTTGAGTGAAGTGTGTTGTTGACTTATTGATAATGTAGTTTGGGTGATTTTTGAGTGAAGAAATTGATGTATGGGAATGTTTTCATGTCTTGTTTTTAAATGAAATATAGGAAATGATGATAGAATTTTGGGTGAAGATGAGAGGTTGGGAGTGTGATTTGATGATTAGGATGTGTTTTAAATGTAGTATTTGTTTGGGGATTGTGTGGAAATGGATTTGGGGATAATTATGGGAGAAGCAAATCTGGCCCTGGAATCGGCGTCGCGTCATGATGCGAGAATGAGGCAGAGACGTGCAATCAATTTGCATGGGCGCGTCGCGACACGGATAGGACCGGCGTCACGACGCGGGCCCAAAAATCAGAAATTTTTTCGGTAGATGTGATGCGTGACGAAGGGTCTGAATTTTATTTAACATTTCTTTTAAGGGATAGAAATGTTCTAAGGAAGTAATCCAGCTAGATTGAGGAATTTAATTTGATTTCGAACCGTATTTTATAACTAATGATTCTAACTCAGTGTATTCTATAGAGATACTTATCAGGAGCCGCGTTCGCCCCCAGCGACGTGAAGAGAACTTGACTGGACTTCAAATCTGTGAGTGTGAGTGGATGTTTTTTCTTTCAAAGTTGTTTGAGTTCACTTGTTATTATTTCATATTTATTTTAAATGTTTTAGGGCGTTAGCCTTATTGATTATCAGTTATTTCTTGTAAAAATAAGTTTAGAAATCTTAAGTTTAAAAGCATGATTTTTATGATGTTTTTCGAGACATGGGGGGAAAACCCACCTCAGCTCTTACTTATAGTATTGACGGACAGAGACCATGTGCACACGTAGTTTAGGGCTAGGGGGACGGCGATACGTAACGCCCTTAGACCCTAGTTCCAGGGTCAGGTAGTAGCATGGATCAGCACTACCGGTTCTAGTTCAGTGGCTTGGGGGACGACGATACGTAACACCCCAAGTCCACTAGTTTCATGGATATGAGTGGCATGCTTTGGGGGACGGCGATACATAACGCCCCAAAGTTATGGATTTGCACTTCTGGCTCCATTGGACGTATGGGGGACGGCGATACGTAACGCCCCCATGCGTTATGTTTTTCCACAGTACCAGAGATGTTTTTCACAGAAAGTATTCAGAAAAAGGTTTTCTCTAGTTTAAAAGAAAAGAATCAGTTTCCAAAGAAAGTTTTCAGAAGAACTTTAAGTATAAATGATTTCACACAGATGTTCTGATTCAGTTTCTTATTTTGTAGCTCCACTCACTGAGATCTTCAGGACTCACCCCTGACCACTTCTCAGTTCTTTTGCAGGATTCTTCTTTTGGTGAGCCATGTGTCACTTTTGCCAGTTCAAGGACAAGTGTTACACTACAGTCACTAGTAATCGGGTCCTTCATTCTAGATCTATGTTCATGCAGAATGTAGATCTCTAGGATGTCATTTTGTCATATCACAAATAAGTATTTGATGATGTACATATATTATATACACTTTATATATTCTCAGACACGTATTTATGCATATACTTTTTATCATGATCTAGCATTTAAGTTTATTTAAGTTATTAAGTTGAATGTATGATTGAATAAGCATGGCAAGACATTAAGATAAGAGCAAAAGTTATAGTATATGAGTTAGAGGCTTGGGCGACAGTGGGATCTGTTGCTTGCTGGTAACATTCCCGTATTGGGGATGTTACAAAGAACAAGTGCATCAACGGGAGTTGGAGTTTGAAGTCGAATACTATAAAAGAGAGTTTTTTTTTTCTTCCCTTTTCTCTTTAGCTTTATCTTTTTATAAGATCTTGGCTTGAAACAATGATTAGCTCATTTTTATTGAATATTATGAGTATCTAATTTATAAAATCTAGGTTTGTAATGGATCTCAAGCATGTTTAATTAACTATTTGCATATTTTTATTCTTTTAGGATTGTTATTGATTATTTATTATTCTCTATGCTTTGATGCTTATTTTATTGTTTGCCAACAATAAAATAGTATTGGTAAATCCTTATAAACTCGACGGAGGGAATTTGAGTTAGTTGTGGGAATAAATGTGTGTGATCTTATTCATTGAATAAATTTCCATGTAGGATAAACATATACCTAAAGGGCATATGTAACCAAGATTAGAATCTGACCTTAATGAATTCCGTTTAATTTAATTAATATATACATATAGTTAATTGATTTATTCTAAATATATTACATGACTATCGAAAGAGGCTTGTGAATATTTTAGTGTTACAGGTTAAAAATTAGTAACAACAACCCAATTGATGAAAAGTGCATGAGCTTATCGTCTGCGTACTTAGGTGAAGATGCAACCCTAAATTCTTTTATCTATAAAATTTTTCCAACGTGTCTTATTTACTTTTCAATTAAATCATTAAATCAATTCTCTTCTCAATTGTTTAGTTTAAGTTAAGTAGGTTAATCTTGATATTAATAACATAAATATTAAGTCATTATGGGTAAAATATCTGACTTTTGTCACTATATTACTTGAGCGATATGCGTGCTTGAGTGTTAGATTTATAAAATCGCAATCAAGAGGCCAATTATGTACTTTAGGTCTAGATTATTCTGGATCGTAAAAGACGACTTTCAGCTATGTCTCACGCATCCTATATCAACAAGATCTTATTTTTAGGTTGCTATTGAATAAAATTATGTGATAGGATAAGAATATGCATGCATGAAATAGTATGTGTAACCCTAATTAGAATTTGTTCTTAATGAATTGTTTTACATCAATTGACATAGGAATATACTAAACTAAATGAGATATATATGTTTATTTTATCATTGGAATATGCTTATAGACAGTTTCATGTTTTGGGTTAATAATCTACACTTATTGCTCAATTATAAGAGGAAACACTTGATTCATATAACGTGTTAGAGGAAATTAAATCCTAGGTCTGTCTTTCATAAGCTTTCATCAAAGTTTCTTATTCACAAGTTTTGCGAAATCGATTGTTTTAAATTAGTTTATTTTTAATTTAATAATTGATTGATTAGATAATAGTAGGATTAAGACAGCCTTAATACGCAGTGAGATCAATAATAAGTTTCTTTAGGATCGATAATCTTATTTATTAGATGTATGATATGTGTGTTTTTGTGTTATATAAAATAATATTCAAGAATTTATTACCTTATTATAATTTACAAATGGGATATGATATTTTAAATAATGGCCAACAAGTGTCGGAACTAAAAAAAAAAAAATCTCTTTTGACTTCAAATTGAAGACATGACGGGTCTACTTAGATACTATTAGCAACTCCCTATGTAAATGCAACTGAAGCCTTACCTCTCTCTGTAATTCTGTATCCTTCTATTTTGTTTTTTAAAATAATAACTGAAACCTAAGAATGGGTTAGAAGCACCCCACTAGCCATTCTTAGTCTGCCATGTGGAAAAACCTCAAGCATCCATGTGTGTACTATTTATTGAGTCTCTTACTTACAAGAGATGACACCATAGATTGGTGTTGTTGCTGTAGTAGCATGCAGCTGCTGATGATTAGCTATCATAGTATTAAACTTGCAAGAAGAGAAAAAGAAATTCTTTGAATAGAGTGTTATAGAGAAAGATAAAAGGGTATTAAAATTTTACCTACCATTTAGCGGAGAATATTGATTAAGAATGTAAGTTAGTTTATAAGTATTGCAATGAGAGTATAAACTAGCTTATAAGCTCACCAAATTCTACATCAAACACTACATTAATGCCCAAAGTTTGAAATTTTGTTCGGTATGAGATAAAAGAATTTATGAATTATTATCATATAAAATGTAGTTCATATTCAAAGTTTGAGATCTGTTTCTGCTACCGGTATAATATATTATTATTTGTTAAGTTTCGGGTGTTTCCGGTGTATACATCCTCCCCATTTCTTATATATACCTCTTAACAAAATTATATGAAAGTAAATACACTTATGGTAACTTTTAACAACAGAATTTTAACTTTTAGCGTCGCCAAATATTGACTTTTAGCGACGATAATTTGATGACGCTAAAAGTCAAAATTAAAAAATAATTAATATTCATTTTAATTTATTTTTAATTTATAGTAACTTATTTTCTTAAATTTTAATATATTTATTTATAAATTATACAAATATAATATATTTATTAAAAATTAATCAAAAAAGGAACAATAACAAAAAAATTTATTGATATTAAACATAAATTATAAAATTTATTACTTTAAACAAAAATAAATGATAAATTACATATATGAAATACTTAAATACAAAATTAATGTTCTTCATCTTCATGTAAATTAATATTCTTTATCTTCATTTCATCTTCAATTTCATCATCTCAACTTTTCTCATCTTCATTTTCATCTTCATCTCTATCTGCAATTTCTTCACCTTAACTTTCCTCATCTTTATCTTCATGTTTATTTTCATTATCTTCATCTTACTTTTTCTACAAACAAAAATATAAGATGTTGATATAAAACACAAAACTGAAACAATAAAACTAAGAAAAAATGAATATGAGAGAAAAATAGAGAGAATGAATGCAAATGAAAGAAGAACGAATATTTATAGAAAAATATGACTTAATTTGGCGACGCTAAAGGTTTTCACTAAATGGGAATATTTGCGTCAAAATTTTAACATTTAGCATCGCCATTATCGACTCTAAAAGTCAAAATTTTATGTTTAATTCTTAAATGCGAGAAATATTTGACCAAATTTTTTAAAAAGTTTGTTCTTCAGCGTCGTAAAAATTTTGGAGACATTAAAAGTCAAAAAAATTATGATTTTTACTGACTTTTTAGCATTGTCAATTTATTGGGACGCTAAAAGTCAAATATTTCTAAATTAAAATAATTTGTGATATTTATTGAATTTTTAGCGTCGCCACTAAATTGGCGACGCTAAATCATACTTCCCATGTCGCCAAATTTTAGTGACACTAAAAATCATGACATTCAACGTCGTAAAATTTGGCGACACTGAAAGTACCTTTTGCGACGTTAAAAAATTGGACCCTAAATGTCCTTTTTTTGGTGTTTCCTCTTAGAGAAATTTCAAATTCTATCATCTAAAATCACATTGTTGGTATCAATTCAGCAGCGCAGTTTAAAGTATTTATCATATAAAAAAGAATGATAGTCAAAAGTCAAAACCAATCTACTTATCTACAGAAATAAAGGTAAAAAGAAAGTATAATACATTGCACAACCAAGAGAGACACTGACTCACACACAATGTGTTTAAATGTAATAAAAAGCAAATAAACACCAAAGTTCTTTTTTCAGAGGCTAACACAAAAGTTGGAGAAAAAAAAAGGACAAATGGATACAAATGGGAAATCATTATTATAATGGTGTGTTTTTGCGTCATTTCCTGCCAAACACAGTGGAAAAAAAACTCATGAAAAAGCCTAGGACTCTTCTTCAATCTCAGAAAAAATAATACCCAAAACTTTTTTTTCCCTGCTAATTTTTTCTATTTTTGCTCACGCCCGGAAACCTACCTGTTCATGGATCCCAAGGCCTCTAACGAGTCTAACCATCCCTCACAACAACAACAAGAAGTACCCAACTCCTTGAACATACCACAGCAGCCACAACAAGAAGTGAATATGAGTGAGAACAAGCCGGCTGAGATCAAAGATTTTCAGATTGTGATAGCAGATAGTAAAGAGGAACAAACCAAGAAACAATTAGCACCCAAAAGAAGCTCAAACAAAGATAGACACACAAAAGTTGAAGGCAGAGGTAGGAGGATTAGGATGCCTGCTTTATGTGCTGCAAGAATCTTTCAGTTAACAAGAGAATTGGGTCACAAATCTGATGGTGAAACAATTCAATGGTTGTTACAACAAGCTGAGCCATCTATAATTGCAGCCACTGGGACTGGGACAATACCAGCATCTTTTTTGGCAGCTGCTGGTGGTTCCTTTTCTCAACAAGGAGCATCTCTGGCTGCTGGTTTGCATCAAAAGGTTGATGATTTCGGTGGAGGAGGGTCCAGTAGGACCAGTTGGGGGGGCATGGTTGGTGGCAATTTAGGAAGGTCTCATCAAATGGCAACAGGGTTATGGCACCAAACTGAAAGTGGGTTTGGGTTTCAGTCATCTATTTCTGGTCCATCAACTGGGAATTTAGGGACTGAAAATTCTAGTTATTTGCAAAAAATGGGGTTTCCAGGGTTTGACTTGCCAGGTACTACTAACATTGGTGCTATGAGTTTTACTTCTATTTTAGGTGCTGCTAGTAATCAGCAGTTACCTGGTTTGGAGCTTGGCTTGTCACAAGATGGTCATATTGGGGTTTTGAATCCACAAACTTTGAGTCAAATTTATCAGCAGATCGGTCAGGCTAGGGTGCATCAGCAACAGCAGCATCAGAATCAGCAACAATCACCTGTTAATAAGGATGATTCTCAAGGGTCAGGCCAGTAGAATGAAGGAGTAGCATTGTTGAGAGACTGAGGTGTGTTCTTTTTTGTAATGGTTTAAAGTATTGTATAACTGGGAAAACAGATTGATTCTGGAGAGAGAATTCAATAGGGACTGGATTTGGTTTGCCCCTTCTTTTGATATTCTCCGCTGCTTGATCAGCCCCAAGTCTCATTATACAGGTGCTGCTTTGGATTTTCTTTTTTCTTATTTCATTTGCTTTTGGTTGTATAAATTGTAGAGATGTAAAATGTTGTGATGTGGAATGTGCAGATGGAGCTATGCAATGCCTAATAGAGCTTGGTTTGGGCTTAGCTTCTTGTATAATCAGAATTCAGAATGTTGTTTATAGTGTAAGTCATCTTTTGATTATTTTTGTTCTTCTGTAAGTATGAATGGAGTGGCAAATGGGTTTGTTTGCTAATTTGAACATAGAATTTTACACTCATTCGTATCGATTTTCTTCCAAGATCTAGTAGGAGTTATCAATCATCTAATAGAAATTTTTTTTACAAACAAAGGAGCAGTTTCTTTTGGCTGTTCAAATGATACATTTTTTTTTTGCAATGTATCTCTATTCAAAATGAGTTCCCTGTCATCACTTGAGGTAAACACAACATTTTGGCTCAATTCCTTCAAGTTAGTTCTCCAGAAATTCATACCTCTTCATGTTCCTTCTCTTTGAATTTTATTTCAATGAATGACTCTATACCAGGGATCAATATCCACCATTGACTTTGTATTGAGAGAAGCACAAAAGTATTCTCCTTTACTCAGTCAGTTGAAAATCAGTTCCAATTATGGAGCCAAACATGTCTCCCTGATAAAAGGGATACAAATTCATTTGGAATAATCATAGTTGTTTGTATGATTTTCTTATAGCTGAGCCAGTCAAATCCAAGATTACAAGAGTCCCTCTCAAAAATATCGCCAGCCCGACAACAATGCAGTTGTAGAAATTCTTCATTTCTTGGACAATCATAAGTTGTTTGTTTACTTACTCTAGCAGAATACTTAAGACTTTGATGAAGGGCCTTGTTCTGATAGTAGACAAGAACTAGTAATTGGGAAGCAAGGTCTTCCAAGCTCATGCTTCTCATTATGCACCACTTAATTTCTGTCGGCTATTCTAGTCTGCCAAAGTTAATTCTCTGTGGTCTGCATGATTCCACAGGGTCTGCTTTCACAGTTGGGGAACATTTTTGAAATGTGAAGTTTGCAATTTTAGCTAGATACTGCTTATATGAGCATTTAATAGGTCTGTTAGTCAAAGATGCCACTTTGTCATATTTGACTTGGAAATCTGGTTTTCAGTCTCAGAGATTTAATACTGACTATGTATGTATTCAATACATATAGTGCCAACTAATATTGCCTTGGCACATGGCCCTGGGGCCTGTGCTCCAAGTGATCTAGGTGGACAGAAGACTTTAATTTTGAAATCAAGGCTGATCACTAGAACTTCTTAATTATCACATGATAGAACAATGGTGCATTTTATGTTGTGACTCCTTGGATGGGAAGTATCAAGTGATCACAGTTGTTGAGCAGTTGTCTGCACATCTCTAGTAGCATCGCTGTTGGAAAATATGTTATATTTGATGTACCCTTACATGTGAGGAACTCTGTATGTGAATTGGCCAGCTTTGCCACTTCCACTTATAGTGTGTTGATGTTTCTCACCATCTTTTTATTGCTTTTGTTCGGATTCAATCTTTACAAATTGACTTATAGGTCTCTCTGCTAAAATCAAACACTTTCCTGACTCATAGGCCAACCTTATTTGGCATGGGTAATTCACCGAGTCTTGAACATGTTAATTATATTAAATGAAAAATAAGTTTTAGAGCGTGAAGGAAAGGTTACAGGGAAAGAAGACAATGACTACATTTAAGGGCAAAAAAGCCTGGGCCATGTCCGGCCCGCCGGGGCTTTGGTCCAGCTCGGGGGTAAAAAATGCCCGGCCCGTGCTAAAAAAATATTATATAAATTTATATTTATATTTATATAATAAATTATATATATAAATATTTATATAATAAATTAAAAATATATTTAAAATTTTTATTAATAAAAAACGAGCCGGATAAACCTCGGTAGACGCTCGGCCAGGATTTCCCAGACCCGGACCAAAATAAGCCCATGCCCTGTCCGGCCCAGCCTATTGCCACCCTTGACTACATTTTCAACACAATCACAAAATCTATAAAAATACACTGTGAAAAATTTCATCTGAATTTCAAATTTTTTTGGAACTTAAAGGGCTAATTGGTTGTTTACAAATTGCGTTCAAGGCATGTGTCCCCCAAGGGGTGTGGCTTTGTGGCAAATGACTTAGGACTTAGTTGTCAGGTCTTGAGTTTCGAGTTTAGGAGGTGCATTTCTTGTAAGAGCATAGGGCAACCGGTGGTTTTTTATGCTCCGCTTAAGCTCGGGTCAGATAGTTTGGCGGTGGAGTTTCTAATGTTTGAAAAAAAAATTAAAAATTAAGGCATGTGGTTGGGCATGAAGTCTCTCTTACCATATGTTCTCTTTGTAGTCTATTTCTAGTTGTGTTTAATCTTCACCCGTTCATTGTCACTCACCTATAGTGGGCATCCTTTTAGAATTTGTAGGTTATTTGGGCCCATCTACAGAACCTCAAGTGTATTTCATACCCTTAGTTCAAATTGTTGGTTTCTATTAAGGTCCCAAGATCAATAATAAGCATGAATCAAGTGCGAATACACATCGAAGAAGTTACGGAATACTCACATCGATCGGTTGAGCGAAGCGGCAAGCAACGAAACTCCATTTTCTGCCTTGGACTGCATTCGACAGTGAGCAGAATTTCCTCACTGTTTTGGCTTCGTTTTTGGTCCTTCGTCAAGCTCCAAGCTTCCTCGAATGGTTCCCGGCTCATGGGTGGACTTCCCTATCACCTTCGCATGTCTCGTAAGTGTGATAGCACTTGTGACGGAAAAACAGTGAACAAAATGCCACCATGGGCGTGTAGAAGAGGAGAGAAGAGGAGAGAGAAGGAGAGAAGTTGTGTATTGAATTAATTTGATTTCCAAAATCAAATAAAAACATATACCAATTTTGTGTAAGGCTTTCAAAAAGTCAACACAATTTTTGGCTCCAAAATAGCAATAAATGCTAGCCATCAACTTCCATCAACTCACATCAAGTCACATCAATCAATCAATGGTCACATCACTCCAAGTGACATGATTTGACGCTTGATGTGACGCTAGATGCGACTAGCGATTTGACACTTGATTTGACGTGCCGCACTCGCATTTGAAATGCGAATGCGCTCGCAAATAATCTCGGGCTCGGGTTCGCTAATTCCAAATTAACGAATTTTCCGTTGCGTCGTAATTAAATGATTACGCCTAACGAAATCACTATTCACGTCGCTAACGAATTAATTCTAAATTAATTCGTTCGCCCGAATTAAAATCTAATTTTAATTCCGCGTCGAAATCCAATTTCGTTTAATATATCAAATATATTAATTTCTTGATTAATTCCAAATTAATCGTTATCTCTCTTTTAATGATATTTTATCCCAGCTAAAATATCTCTGTAATTAATCCCATATTAATTTTCTCTCTCTTCTAATTAATCCTAGATTAATTTAGAGTGCGAGTCATACATCATCGGTGAATCTTTGGGAAGCGACCCATGAGATCCCCGGATATGTTGGTAGTAAATTCGGTCGTCGGACTATCCGAACACGTAAGTACCTAGTACTACGTTTATACCGATTTACAAGACAAGGTTGGCCTCTAGCAAAGCGCCATGCCTACCCAATTCTCTTGAAATATCCTTACAGGAATAAAGGATCTGTATCAGGCGTAGTATATGTGGTATTGCGTATTTATGTCCAGTATCGGATGATCACGTGCTAGGCCTGGGACTGGAATTTTGTCTGCCCCGTACGAAGCACATGTCGGATGTCTGGTAACTAGTCTCTATAATCGGATAAACATGACCTTGTCATTTTATCCCGATAGCTGCAGCATTTAAGAGAACCAGTCCCGTATCTTACGTGACCATCATATCCATATGACTGGAGTGACACTTCCATCTTGACATCACACCCAACACACTACGATTCTCAATATACCCAGAATTCGAAATTATTTTGTCTTTCAAAGTTGTAGATCTTTGAGTCTTCTTTAATCTGGAACTTGAATCAGCTCAATCCGATATCTGAGTAAAAAGTTATGCCCAAAATACGACAGATGCGCAAAACTGGAATTTCCAAAACTGCACTTCGTCAAAACGCCCTATCAAGTCCAATAATTGCCCTTATTTGACCCATATTTCGTCCTAAATGATTTCATTAAGTCCCAATATTATTTTATCTGCAAAATAAACTAAAACACATCAAAACTTTCATCAAACCCGAGAAACTAAACAAAATATTAAGTAAAAGGGGCGGTAAATATTGATATATTTTCCGCTCATCATATTCACACAAGCATGTTATCAATCAATCTAATCAAATTAATTAATCTGATAATTAGTGATCATCCAATGTTCAAACAACGATTTGATTTTGCTCGAGTCAAACTCGTTTTGCGAATAAGTACTTAAAGTACGAATTCTCGAATTAATTAAACTACATAATTAAATCCAATTCAATTTGTATTTAATTCTAATTCACTATTTAATTCCAAATTAAATACTACACTTTATTTAACGAACATTTACGACTTAAATTCCAAATTTAATCGTTACTGGTCTCAAAGCCCGATTAACGTCCAACGTCAATTTAATTAAAGTCCAATGGGCTTTTAATTAATTTCTTCAAGGCGTGGACTTTTGGTCAACTCGGGGTCAAACCGAATAACCAAAATCCAATCTGGGAGTTACCCCATAAGCCCAGAAATTAATTTAGGCCCAATTAAACTTTAAAGGTCCATTAAGTCGCATTTGAGCTTTATGGAAGCGGTTTTGGGCCAATTGGATCCAATCCATTTTGCCTTAACCCAACTTTGTACAACAAAGCCCAACAAGCCCAATTACAATACTTAAGCTCAATTTCACTAAATAGGCCCAAAATAATTAAATCACAAAATCCAATTTCCAATTTAATTACACTAAAGTGTATAACACAATTAATCACCCAAATTAACATTTCTAAAACATTAATTTACACAATCAATCATGCTGATTTTCATCATCACATGTCCAACACATTTTGATTAAAATCAAACCCATAATTACATGCTCAAAGTCTCGGCCAAGGGAGGGGATTTTTGTTCGATTAGAATTCAATCCAATTAATTCCACAATCGACATTAAATCACATTCCCGAATGATTCTAACTCATCCAATGGATCAAAATCAAAAAAATCCAAGACTAATAGGGCAACTCTACATTCGGCCAACATAGAAAATTTGGGGAAAATTATTCCAAATCAATTTTCTTGAAATTGATCCAATCAAACTTCAATTCAACATGTATTAAGCATACTCAAACATCCATTTTATTCAAATCATGCTCAAATACAAATTACCCAAATTTTAAGCCCTAAACATTTCATGCTCAAACCTTGCTCTAGATGTCATTGTTGGTTTCTATTAAGGTCCCAAGATCAATAATAAGCATGAATCAAGTGCGTATACACATCGAAGAAGTTGGGGAATACTCACATCGATCGGTTGAGCGACGCGGCAAGCAACGAAACTCCATTTTGTGCCTTGGACTGCATTCGGCAGTGAGCAAAATTTCCTCACTGTTTTGGCTTCGTTTTTGGTCCATCGTCAAGCTCCAAGCTTCGTCGAATGGTTCCCGACTCATTGGTGGACTTCCCTATCACCTTCGCATGTCTCGTAAGTGTGCTAGCACTTGTGATTTTGCCACAAAATCACACTCTTGCTTCCCTCACTGCTCACGTTTTTGTGACAGAAAAACAGTGAACAAAATGCCACCATGGGCGTGTAGAAGAGGAGAAGAATGAGAGAGGAGAGAAGTTGTGTATTGAATTAATTTGATTTCCAAAATCAAATAAAAACATATACCAATTTTGTGTAAAGGCTTTCAAAAAGTCAACACAATTTTTGGCACCAAAAATAGTATTAAATGCTAGCCATCAACTTCCATCAACTCACATCAAGTCACATCAATCAATCAATCAATCAATCAATGGTCACATCACTCCAAGTGACATGATTTGACGCTTGATGTGACGCTAGATGCGACTAGCGATTTGACGCTTGATTTGACGTGCCGTACTCGAATTCGAAATGCGAATGCGTTCGCAAATAATCTCGGGCTCGGGTTCGCTAATTCCAAATTAACGAATTTTCTGTTGCGTCGTAATTAAATGATTACGCCTAGCGAAATCACTATTCACATCGCTAACGAATTAATTCTAAATTAATTCGTTCGCCCGAATTAAAATCTAATTTTAATTCCGCGTCGAAATCCAATTTCGTTTAATATATCAAATATATTAATTTCTTGATTAATTCCAAATTAATCGTTATCTCTCTTTTAATGATATTTTATCCCAGCTAAAATATCTCTGTAATTAATCCCATATTAATTTTCTCTCTCTTCTAATTAATCCTAGATTAATTAGAGTGCGAGTCATACATCATCGGTGAATCTTTGGGAAGCGACCCATGAGATCCCCGGATATGTTGGTAGTAAATTCGGTCGTCGGACTATCCGAACACGTAAGTACCTAGTACTACGTTTATACCGATTTACAAGACAAGGTTGGCCTCTAGCAAAGCGCCATGCCTACCCAATTCTCTTGAAATATCCTTACAGGAATAAAGGATCTGTATCAGGCGTAGTATATGTGGTATTGCGTATTTATGTCCAGTATCGGATGATCACGTGCTAGGCCTGGGCTGGAATTTTGTCTGCCCCGTACGAAGCACATGTCGGATGTCTGGTAACTAGTCTCTATAATCGGATAAACATGACCTTGTCATTTTATCCCGATAGCTGCAGCATTTAAGAGAACCAGTCCCGTATCTTACGTGACCATCATATCCATATGACTGGAGTGACACTTCCATCTTGACATCACACCCAACACACTACGATTCTCAATATACCCAGTATTGGCGTACACAGAACCTGTTAAAGCCCTGGACGACCTCAACCAAAGTATATTGATTGTCGCAAGTATTAGCGGTGAAATTCTCAGGTTAAGACCAAATACACCTACCCTGATTTCGGACTTCATAGACACATAGTCATACTACCAATGGAATTCCGAGGGGGTCTATCCAGAGCGAAGCTGTTTCTCGTACCATCGGTAAAACACAACCTTCTATTACACTTGCATGAGTATCCTATACCCAAATATATGAGAACTATGCCGTTGTGCCCTCACAACGCGCACAAGTGTAATACTAGTCTTTTACGTATTTATCGATGTCCAATCTCGATAATACTCTGACTATGGATATTTAATGATTTATCCTTCGTGGACTGATACTGTCTCATATCATTCTCCGTCCAAGAACAAATCATAGGGACCTCTCATCATTTATACATCTAGGTGATCTAATCACAAATGATAAGAGTGTAATCTCCTTTGTCATATAGTTAATTTGTACAACAACACATGATCTGTACAAATAGTGACGCTATGGGTCATAATTGTCCAACAATCTCCCACTTGGCCTATAGCCAGTCACTCGAGTGTTTGACACCCGAACTATGTACGGTTGGCTCAAACTCTTGAGAAAAGCTTTCGTCAGCGGATTTGCATGATTATCATCTGATGCGATTTATTCGATAATCATATCGCCATGATGTATGATCCGAACGAATCAGATGAATATCGAAGTATATATCTGGATCGTTGATGAGACCATTAATTTTTAAGCCTGTGCTGACGCCTAGCTCAGCTGCTAACAGAACTATTCCTAATCTAATTAGGTTTGTTATCGACCCAAATTGCTTCTATTGCTGCCTCAGCTGCAGCAATAACCCGCATTTGTTGTTTAATCGGCAACAGTATCTTGCTTGGAAGATTCCCAGCTCACTGTACCGTTATTCAAACTTTGTAGTACCGCTTGCGACTTATAGTCGTTTTATCGGTTTGGGAAACTTGCAGTAGTGATCCCAGTCACTTCAAGTTCTCATTCTCCACAGATTAAGACAGCATCATTAGTTCTCTAAGATACTAACGGATGTTCTTAACAACAATCCAGTGACTATCACTAGGATTGGCCTGTTTGTGAATCCATATGATCAAAGCGTATGGACACCAGGTAAAATACATTTTTCAATGTACGAATTCTCGAAGAATTTTATCGAAAGCCAAGCTTTCACCGATAGTTATTATGGGAATATCATTTCCAAGAAATGACATGTTATCATTATTTATAGGACAGTCACTGTCAGTGCGCTCTCACTAACCTCCTTATATACACAAGAATCATTTTCGTTTTGAATTAAATCATACTCCATTATGATTACATCAAAACGATAATTCCAAGAACCTATGACTGCTTCAATCCAAACATGGATCGAATAACCTGCAAACCTTGTTTGCTTGTTATGGTACGACAAAATCGTCAGGATGTTGTAAACATCCTCCAAAAGGTTTCCTTTTCAGGAAAGCGATTTTCCCGTTAAGCTGACATATTTCATAAATGAAACATGCAGCTTTAGCAAGCATTATCCAAATGGATTTACCGTGGCAACAGTTAAAAGGTTGAATCGTAACCAACACAATGTTGGTAACGATACCTTTCCGCTAAAAGCCTAGCTTTATATGTTGGTATGTTGCCATCCATGTATGTCTTCATTGAAGACTTATAAGTACCAATAGGCACAATGTCTTGCGGTACATCAACTAGTATCCAAACTTGGTTGATATACATGAAATCCATTTCGGACTCATAACACTTTGTCATAATAGGGAGTCGATACCTTGTATCACTTCCTCATACGTAATCAGTTGGTATACCTCAAAAGATAGACATCTTTACGAGGTGAGATCAGAAACCCATACCCCAGGTTGTTTTCTAACTCTCTCCGACTAACGCGGTTCTTGTGTATATGAAGATTAATGGTAATAGTTTCATCCTTGATGAACTATTTATGTTCCATTAAGAATTGGTGCCTTGGACAGTATTACTCTGATTTTCATCGAGTTTTACTATCCTCCCACTTACCACTGCATATCGGTATTCCTCTTAGGAAAACCACGTGGTGAGCAACAATCTAATTGTTCTCTCGTGAGTTGTATAAGTACAATACTTATGGTATCCCTAAGATAACCTATAGTAGACACTTATCCAATTTGGGTTCTAGTTTGGTATCATCCAAACGTATGCCTAGCATTCCCAAATTTGTTTTTTCATGAATGAGAAACTCAGTTTCTTTCCCGTTCATATCTAATATGATATCTGTCAAACAGATTTTTATGGAACCTTATTCAAAATAAGTTCTTGCACTGTTAAAGCTTATCTGTTGAAGGAAATGGTAGCTCAAAGCGACTCATGATTAACCTTATCATGTCCAACAAAATTCGGTTTATCCGTTCGGACACACCGTCAACTTGATATGTTCCGGGAGGAGTCCTTATTTGAAAGAATACTATACTCTTTCAAGTATATAAGAAACTTATTGCTTAAGTATTTTCTATTACGGTATTACCGTGACAGTATAATACTTTAGCCGATCTGTTTGTCTATTTCGTGTCGAAACTGTAAAAGTTTCCGATTTGTGTTCTTCAAAAGAAACACATAACCATAACGCGATGCAACATCCGTAAAGGTCACGAAATATTCATATCCACATCTAGCCTAGCTAGACATGGCCCACTTGCTTCACTATGAACTAGGTCTAACATGTCGGTGGCATTTGCACTTTTACCAAGTAAATAGTGTTATAGGCACATTGCCCAATAAACTAGATTCGTAGACTTTATTTGATTAGAATCAAATTAGTCCGAGTACCCACTCTTCGAAAGTGTGGATATACGATTCTTGTTCAATTGTGTCCCAGACAACAATGCCACAATTAGTTTCACCTGATCAAATCAGTTTGAGCTATTTGTTTGTCATGTTATATATTTGAGATTTATATTCAAAATATAAATTCCGTTATTCACATCTAATGTGTTTATCTCAATATCATCTTTATATAATGAAACACTTAAGTGTTCTAGAATATAAAGGTTCACCCGCAGCGGGTCAAACACTGATATAGAGATAATGTTTCTAGTCAAACTAGTTACATTATAACAGTTTCCTAATTTAAGTACGCACCCGAAGGTAGTTCCTAAACTTGGGTTTCTGTGGTTAAAACAGCGACTTTCGTCTCATTTTCGATTCGCAGATAAATCTTGATTGAAGTCAGTATCCTGTTCAAAACAGATTCTGAACATCAATATATATTTATGTACCACACTAAGTATTTAAAATCTAATTTTAATACTAGTAGTGAACATAATGTTGACAAACATATTTGATGTCAGAGCCTTGCTCGTCTTCAATTCCTTCATGTCTGCTTTGTCCAAACGGCAGTCAAGCTTCCGCGATCCCGTTTGCCACATTTAGGCAGACATTTTGGGATATGTCATTTATCTTCCCAGAAGATTATAATGATTTTGCCTTTGCCAGTTTCAACACTCCAGAAGCCTTTGGCCAAGCCTTGGCCTCTAGAATATCGAAGTAAAGTACGTCTTGCGCTACTTGCCTAATTGCAAACTTTGACTTTATCTCATTGAGAACAGTCATTAAATCTCCAAGAGTTATTATTGCAATTTTAGTACTTCAAAAATCTAAGTATAGATTTATGAAGATCCTTCAATTTCAGTATCATACTTTAAGGATCTAATCCTTAGTTCTGATTCAGAAATTAAGGAGTTAACTGCGACAAGCTTAATGGATTAAGCACTAAAGTTATCATTACATAAATCTTCCAAAGATTATGCTCGACTATTTGCTTAACTCCTAGCTTAGGCATAATACGTTATTTTATCAAATAAAGTAACTTATTATTTTCCAGGACCATCCTGAAATTTAATTCCCAATTTGAAAATTAAACCATTTAAATACATTTTCCCTAGGATATGTTTTAAATGTCAATCTTTCAATTTTATTTTGATTTAATAGTCTAACTATTTAATCAACGATTTATGTACTATTTATTATAATGATTACAATACTCCAACTATTTAATCAATTATAATTTAATAGATTAAAATCAGTTATATTGATTACTATAATCCAATTATAAAATCAACTATAAATGAAATAGTTTGAATATAGTCCAACTATTTATTAAAACAACATTTAAATATTAGTCCAACTAACATTTAATTTATTTGACGAATGATATTTGTTTGAGCGCGTATGGCGAGTAATTGAACGAGTATTGCAAATTCAATTATTGCCTCCCACTATTTTTCGGCGAGCCTCTAACCCTCTGTCGAGTACTCGGGAAACCGTGTTTCCTAGTGGGCTAGGATCCCGTTAAATATCACACAATCTTGACTTTGGCCAACAAATTGTATGATAATTAACTAGGTAGATCTCTAAGATCGATTGGATCCAATCCAATTCCTAGATTCGGTAGGGGGACATCCAAGTCCGAAACATATATATTATATATGCCAATATATCCAATATATTACCTAACATTTTTCCTCTGAATCAACTAAGCCTTGGCTTTGGCACAACAAACTTAGTGATCCCAGTCAAGCGTGACCCATTGACCATGGAAAGCTTCGTAATCAATGTCGATGGACAAGAAGTGGTCTTGACTTTGGCCAACAAACCACAACTTGGACAAAACACTGATATGGAACAAAGCCTTAGTGATTCAAACACATCATCGACAGACAAAGGCCTTGACTTTGGCCAACAAGCCAATGCCGTCTTAGATCTTGAGTAAGAATCACTCAATGGAAGGAAAAACGCTTAATATTTTGCGAGGGTTTTTCGAGTGCAAATTGGCAACCAATTTATTATCTTTGTTAAGGTCTCATCATCATACACCCTTAAACATGCATTCTAAACACATAATAAAGCGTATATGAAAAATAATAATGATATGCGGATGGATACTTTACACAATTGATCCTAGATCAAATCTCTCCATTTCTCTCTCCCGCTAGCACATGTATTACTTCTACCCGTTACACTACACTTCTAAAGAAACCTCATTTACAGTGAGGGGAATAGGTGAGAAGAGAATACAAAGAAATGAGAGGTAATAAGGCTGGACACGCAGGTCCAATTTAATAAATCAAATTTATTACAACAATTTCTAAAATTGTCTCACCCATCTAATATCCATCTGATATACATTATTCATGCATCACAACCATATATTCTGATGATCTGTTCTTTTTCCTTTGCTTCTTTTTCCTCCATCTGTTGCTTTGTTTCTTTTGGAACTTCTTCTTGGGACATCTTGATTCCAACATCTTTGTTGATTTCAGTACCGCTTTTCAAAGTAATGGCTTGACATTGCTCCTTCCATCGGTTCCTTGGATTGGGTTCTGTGTTGCTGGGAAGATTTCCTGGTGGTCTGTAACTCTGAGCATTGGCCAGTTGGCCGATTTGATTCTCCAGTGCTTTGATGGAAGCTGATTGGCTCTGAAAGATGGCATCGTACTTTTTTAACTGAGCCAGGACTTCTGCTATTCCTGGTTCATTTGCCTGCTCCTGGCCTTTGTTCTGTTGCTGGAATCCAGGTGGTGGATAGTTCCGCTGTTGGCCTGAATTGTTGCTCCATGAAAAATTAGGATGATTCCTCCACCCTGGGTTGTAGGTGTTGGAATATGGATTGTTCCCCTGCCTGTTGAAATTGTTGACAAAATTCACCGTTTCTTCAAGTTGGTTTGACTCTGGTACTCCTCCATATGGTGAACTTGTGGATCCAGTGATGTTCACAACTTGCGTGCTAAGTGTTTCTAGACATTTGCATATCTGATCCAGCCTGGTATTCACTGTTGTGTTTGCTCCAACATCATAAATTCCTGCAATTCTTTGGATCATGCTCCTTTCTGTTGGCCACAAGGAATTGTTGTTGGCCATTTCTTCGATTAGGTCCCAGGCTTGATCTTCTCCTTTTGCCATTAGTGCTCCTCCAGCAGCAGCATCAATTGTGGTTCTCATTATTCCAGAAAGTCCATTGTAGAATGTCTGAACTTGTAGCCACTTTGGAATCTCATGGTGAGGACATTTCCGGAGTAAATCTTTGTACCTTTCCCAAGCTTCGCAGAGGGATTCTGAATCTTGTTGTACAAAGGATGTGATGTCATTCCTCAATTTTCCGGTTCTGGCTGGTGGAAAGTACTTTGCAAGAAATTTGGTGGCTAAAGTGTTCCAAGTTGTGATAGAACCTGCTGGTAGTGAATGTAGCCAAGCTTTAGCTCTGTCCTTCAGGGAATATGGAAAAACTCGCAGTCTCATTGCTTCTTCTGATGCTCTGTTGTAGTTAAAAGTGCCGCAAACTTCCAGGAAGTTGCTGATGTGGGAATTAGGATCTTCAGTTGCATTCCCCCCGAACAGAACTGACTGCTGAATCATCTGAATGCATGTTTTGATGTCACATGCATTTGCTGGTAAAGGAGGAAGTACAATACAGGAAATGAGTCTGTCAACCACCGGAATGGTTCTGTCTCGAATGGGAATTGGTGGTGCAACGTTCAAAGGTTCAGGTTCCATGTTGACTAAAGCTTCTTGGCCTTCTCGCCTTTCCCTTCTCAACTGTCTGATGGTTCTTTCAATTTCTGGGTCAAGCGGTCGGAGTTCAAAGCTTCTGGTTCGTCTCATGAAGTTTCTGAGAACCTGAAACACAAGAAAACAAAAATAATAAGTAAAAATAAATTAGATACAAGTAACATATCTAACCCTTAAACTAATAGTAAAAGATAAATAAGTCCCCGGCAACGGCGCCAAAAACTTGACCGGCGTAAACACACACGTATAACGCAAGCGCACGTATCGTTCAAGTAGTATAAAAATATCGATCCCACGAGGACTTAATATCTAATCTATTAATTTTATGAGGTCAAATGATTACTAGTATCTAACAGGTTGTTTGATTGATTTGAAATGGTGACGATTCTAAATTTAAAAACAAGTAAATAACATTGTTCGAAAGTAGATTTTAAGAAAATTTAATATTAAAAACTATCTAGGGTTGTGATTTCTTCCAATATCATTTTAAAGATGAAGTGGTTATCTTAAAGTTGGGTAATATATTGATTTATTAACCTGGAACACTAAATTATGTGTAAGCCTCTGTCGATGGTCAGACACAAATATCCAGTTTAACCCAATTGAACCATATGTCTATGTCAACCAAATTATCTGGATTCATTAAGTTTAAGTTCCAATTATGGCTACCCCCACCCGACAGGTATATTCCTATCCTGTAAGGAAATCTATTAAAGGGTTATCTATCCTCAAGGAAGATCGTGGGCTATTAAGTCTAAGGTCTTAAACCTAAAATCCCTATGTCTAGTTCATTTTAGATTTACCAGTTCAATTTTATTAATGGACAGTTAATAAAAAGCATTAGGTTTAAGACTCAATAAATAAACGTTTATATTACCCAAACTATAATTTAACCCCTTATAAACCGGTGATATTGGATTTCATCACAACCCCAGATAACTGGCTTAGTTACGACACATATTTACAGGTAGTAAAAACTTAAATAAAAGAAAAGACATAAAGTAAAATACTAAAAATTAAATACTGAAAAGTAAATTGCTGAAAAGTAAAATGCTAAAAGTAAATGCTGAAATTAAATACTGAAAATTAAATGCTGAAAAGTAAATAAATTAAAGGTACAATAAAAGAAAATGCTGAGGTAAAAGGATCCGCTTTTATTACTTCTATTTTAGTTATCTCCCTTAATATAATATATTAACTTTGCATGATAATTACCAACCAGCCATATAGGCGGTATCCAGATTAAGTCAAATTAATAATTAATTACCAACCGACCAATCAGGCGGTATCCAGTTTAGTCAGGTTAAAACCAATTTAAATAATTACCAACCGACCAATATGGCGGTATCCTCGTTAAGTCAGGTTTTAACTAGTTTATATATTATAATTAAGGGAGATTAATCTAAATATTAGTAATAAAAGTTTTACCTTTTACCCCAGCAAAGGGGAGTTACCTCCTCATTACTGAAAAGTAAAAACTGAAAATTAAATAAAGAAAAGTATTGTGCGTAAAAGTAAATTGCGGAAAGTAAAAACTGAAAAGTAAAGAAAAGAAAGTGCGAAAGCGGAAATTAATTACTGAAAGCTATAAATAAACAAACAAGATACAATCTTCTTAGTATTCTTAAGGAATTCCTTAGAAGAAAGTATGAATTTTACAAATGAAATGGCTTGGTATTTATAGGCAAAATTTTGCCTCCATCAAATCATCCACCAAATCAATTATTAATTACTCCACTAATTACTCCACTAATTGCTCCACCAAATCCATTATTAATTGATCCACTAATCTCTTATCATGTTTGGTGATGATTTGATAATTTTTATTATTTATTTATTAATTTATTTTTTGCTTTGAAAATGATTGAAAGTGACTTTAATAATTACACACTACACACTTCTGGATGGTTCATCAATTTCGGGCATGCAATCTTCAGAATTAGAAATTATTTTGTCTTTCAAAGTTGTAGATCTTTGAGTCTTCTTTAATCTGGAACTTGAATCAGCTCAATCCGATATCTGAGTAAAAAGTTATGCCCAAAATACGACAGATGCGCAAAACTGGAATTTCCAAAACTGCACTTCGTCAAAACGCCCTATCAAGTCCAATAATTGCCCTTATTTGACCCATATTTCGTCCTAAATGATTTCATTAAGTCCCAATATTATTTTATCTGCAAAATAAACTAAAACACATCAAAACTTTCATCAAACCCGAGAAACTAAACAAAATATTAAGTAAAAGGGGCGGTAAATATTGATATATTTTCCGCTCATCATATTCACACAAGCATGTTATCAATCAATCTAATCAAATTAATTAATCTGATAATTAGTGATCATCCAATGTTCAAACAACGATTTGATTTTGCTCGAGTCAAACTCGTTTTGCGAATAAGTACTTAAAGTACGAATTCTCGAATTAATTAACTACATAATTAAATCCAATTCAATTTGTATTTAATTCTAATTCACTATTTAATTCCAAATTAAATACTACACTTTATTTAACGAACATTTACGACTTAAATTCCAAATTAATCGTTACTGGTCTCAAAGCCCGATTAACGTCCAACGTCAATTTAATTAAAGTCCAATGGGCTTTTAATTAATTTCTTCAAGGCGTGGACTTTTGGTCAACTCGGGGTCAAACCGAATAACCAAAATCCAATCTGGGAGTTACCCCATAAGCCCAGAAATTTATTTAGGCCCAATTAAACTTTAAAGGTCCATTAAGTCGCATTTGAGCTTTATGGAGGCGGTTTTGGGCCAATTGGATCCAATCCATTTTGCCTTAACCCAACTTTGTACAACAAAGCCCAACAAGCCCAATTACAATACTTAAGCTCAATTTCACAAAATAGGCCCAAAATAATTAAATCACAAAATCCAATTTCCAATTTAATTACACTAAAGTGTATAACACAATTAATCACCCAAATTAACATTTCTAAAACATTAATTTACACAATCAATCATGCTGATTTTCATCATCACATGTCCAACACATTTTGATTAAAATCAAACCCATAATTACATGCTCAAAGTCTCGGCCAAGGGAGGGGATTTTTGTTCGATTAGAATTCAATCCAATTAATTCCACAATCGACATTAAATCACATTCCCGAATGATTCTAACTCATCCAATGGATCAAAATCAAAAAAAATCCAAGACTAATAGGGCAACTCTACATTCGGCCAACATAGAAAATTTGGGGAAAATTATTCCAAATCAATTTTCTTGAAATTGATCCAATCAAACTTCAATTCAACATGTATTAAGCATACTCAAACATCCATTTTATTCAAATCCTGCTCAAATACAAATTACCCAAATTTTAAGCCCTAAACATTTCATGCTCAAACCTTGCTCTAGATGTCATTGTTGGTTTCTATTAAGGTCCCAAGATCAATAATAAGCATGAATCAAGTGCGTATACACATCGAAGAAGTTGGGGAATACTCACATCGATCGGTTGAGCGACGCGGCAAGCAACGAAACTCCATTTTGTGCCTTGGACTGCATTCGGCAGTGAGCAAAATTTCCTCACTGTTTTGGCTTCATTTTTGGTCCATCGTCAAGCTCCAAGCTTCGTCGAATGGTTCCCGACTCATTGGTGGACTTCCCTATCACCTTCGCATGTCTCGTAAGTGTGCTAGCACTTGTGATTTTGCCACAAAATCACACTCTTGCTTCCCTCACTGCTCACGTTTTTGTGACAGAAAAACAGTGAACAAAATGCCACCATGGGCGTGTAGAAGAGGAGAAGAATGAGAGAGGAGAGAAGTTGTGTATTGAATTAATTTGATTTCCAAAATCAAATAAAAACATATACCAATTTTGTGTAAAGGCTTTCAAAAAGACAACACAATTTTTGGCACCAAAAATAGCATTAAATGCTAGCCATCAACTTCCATCAACTCACATCAAGTCACATCAATCAATCAATCAATGGTCACATCACTCCAAGTGACATGATTTGACGCTTGATGTGACGCTAGATGCGACTAGCGATTTGACGCTTGATTTGACGTGCCGTACTCGAATTCGAAATGCGAATGCGCTCGCAAATAATCTCGGGCTCGGGTTCGCTAATTCCAAATTAACGAATTTTCTGTTGCGTCGTAATTAAATGATTACGCCTAGCGAAATCACTATTCACATCGCTAACGAATTAATTCTAAATTAATTCGTTCGCCCGAATTAAAATCTAATTTTAATTCTGCGTCGAAATCCAATTTCGTTTAATATATCAAATATATTAATTTCTTGATTAATTCCAAATTAATCGTTATCTCTCTTTTAATGATATTTTATCCCAGCTAAAATATCTCTGTAATTAATCCCATATTAATTTTCTCTCTCTTCTAATTAATCCTAGATTAATTTAGAGTGCGAGTCATACATCATCGGTGAATCTTTGGGAAGCGACCCATGAGATCCCCGGATATGTTGGTAGTAAATTCGGTCGTCGGACTATCCGAACACGTAAGTACCTAGTACTACGTTTATACCGATTTACAAGACAAGGTTGGCCTCTAGCAAAGCGTCATGCCTACCCAATTCTCTGGAAATATCCTTACAGGAATAAAGGATCTGTATCAGGCGTAGTATATGTGGTATTGTGTATTTATGTCCAGTATCGGATGATCACGTGCTAGGTCTGGGACTGAAATTTTGTCTGCCCCGTACGAAGCACATGTCGGATGTCTGGTAACTAGTCTCTATAATCGGATAAACATGACCTTGTCATTTTATCCCGATAGCTGCAGCATTTAAGAGAACCAGTCCCGTATCTTACGTGACCATCATATCCATATGACTGGAGTGACACTTCCATCTTGACATCACACCCAACACAATACGATTCTCAATATACCCAGTATTGGCGTACACAGAACCTGTTAAAGCCCTGGACGACCTCAACCAAAGTATATTGATTGTCGCAAGTATTAGCGGTGAAATTCTCAGGTTAAGACCAAATACACCTACCCTGATTTCGGACTTTCATAGACACATAGTCATACTACCAATGGAATTCCGAGGGGGTCTATCCAGAGCGAAGCTGTTTCTCGTACCATCGGTAAAACACAACCTTCTATTACACTTGCATGAGTATCCTATACCCAAATATATGAGAACTATGCCGTTGTGCCCTCACAACGCGCACAAGTGTAATACTAGTCTTTTACGTATTTATTGATGTCCAATCTCGATAATACTCTGACTATGGATATTTAATGATTTATCCTTCGTGGACTGATACTGTCTCATATCATTCTCCGTCCAGGAACAAATCATAGGGATCTCTCATTATTTATACATATAGGTGATCTAATCACAAATGATAAGAGTGCAATCTCCTTTGTCACATAGTTAATTTGTACAACAACACTATGATCTGTACAAATAGTGACGCTATGGGTCATAATTGTCCAACACAAACATGCAACTTTTAATATTAAACATGCAACTTAAACCATTAAACATGCAAATTCTGCCAATACACATGAAATTTTTCAAAACATTAAATACATTAATTAGTTGCATGTTTATTGGTAGAATTTACATGTTTAATGGTTTAAGTTGTATGTTCAATGCTAAAATTAGCATGTTTGTACCCGAGGGTATTTGACACCCTTGGATACCATAGTAGTGGCGAGGTTATAATTGTCGACATGCTTTCCACGCCACGTCACCTTGGCTGTCTCCGTATATTTCATTTAAACATTTGTCGTTATCATGGTTGTCAAAAAAGCTTTTTAACTCGTTGTCGACATGCTTTCCACGACACGTCACCTTGTCTTTCCACGATGCGTTATCATTTTTGTAATCCCCCCTGTAATCAGCAGTCTTGACAATATGACTCCAGCAAAATTAGATTTGGTGTGTGTTGCTCCTTCCAATAGAATGTGGTCAGTCTGAACAACCGTTGTTAAAGTTTAATTTGGTAGCTTGATTTGTTGAACTTGAATTACACGTCAATTCAGCTACATCAAGTTTATATTTTACTATTGTATTGAATAGATGTAGTCTTTCTCCAAACAAGTCACAAATTAATACTTTGATGAAGCCATCAACTTTCAATTAGTGACTAGTTGTGTTTCTTAATAAATCACAGTGAATTGATTTAAACATCTTAGTAAAGTTCGATTTGTTTGTCTATAAATTCTTTGCATTTGATCCGTTTTCACCTGTAAGTATCGTGCCTGAGATATATGAAACAGGAACAAAAATAGAAGATGAAATTTGTCTAATTTCAGACATTAAGGCTCTGAAGATTTCATCTCACGGTTATATGAACTGGGACATTTGTATTCATAAAATCTCTCATTGCTGCTTTAGCTGTATTCATTCGTGTTTGTTCCTAGCCTGATTGGCTACTTTTACTATGGTCAAACAGTAGCATCTTATACGATTACTATACTTAACGGTCTGCAGTTTCTAGCAATGTATATATGCATATGAAACTGGGTTTAGTCAACCTTGGTTGTTTTTGTTACTGGGTTAGTTTGAATTTTGATTGTATTCAATCTTAGAAAGCTATATTGAAGCAATTATAATGCATATGTTTTAGGTCAACAATATCAATGTCACAAGCAGCTGAAATTGCAGGTACAAGAAAGATGCAAATCCTTTGCTATAATTATTTCCAGGAAAGTTCTGAATGGATTGTCCATTCACATAAACCTCATTGGAATATCTTTGCTTTGCTTGTTTACTGATATTTGTGAGACAGAACAAGTAGAAATAAAAATTCCTGGGAATCTCATAGGGAGCGAAAGTATCTTATGTTTGTTTGTAATCTCTTTGATGTATCCAATGAAAGAAGCACCCATTTGGAGTTGTACATTCGATGGAGTATAATTAACAAATTGAAGCATTTCAAGTTTTTTAAACCACACCGAATAAAGTCTTTTTCCATCTGTTGGAATCGATTACATAGATTCTTGACGTCATTATACTCTATTCCTAAGTAAAGTTTATATTAATTTTTATAATTTTTATCCATGTTAATTTAGGCTTTTCTCTTATATTGCATAATATTAGCCATGGGTAATCCGATCCGATTCGATTAACATGAATAAATTAAATCCGATAGGGTTCGACACTGTTATCAAACTCGAACCGATCCGATCCGATACGATAAGTTATTCGATCAGATAAATTCGATTTGATAAAATAACCGAATTTGAAAATTTATCCGATTTTGATAAGGGATCTGAATTTGATAAGGGATCCGAATTTGATAAGGGATCCGAATTTGATAAGGAATCCGAAACTGAAATATCAAAAGTTCTACACATGGACACTGGACATATACTAAAAACAGTTGAAACTTGAAGTAACAAACATGAAGTTTGGCAAATAAATCAAAGAAGTTACAAACACAGTTGAAACTTGAAAGACGAGACAATTAAAATCTAAGCCTTCTTTAGGGACTTGGTGGCCTATTGGATTCTCTAAAGTCCAAGGATCATTATCAAACAATGAAAACAAGTGAATACACAAAGGAGAATGGCGGAATCATACTCACAATGAATGAATTGGATGCTACGAAGATAAAAACTTTTTCTCCCTTCCATGGTGCTCCAAGGCTCACGGCAGTGAGGTGAAAATAGTCCACTGTTTTCGGCTTTGGGTGGTCCTCCATGCAAGCTCCAAGCTTGTGTTGATTCCTTGCTCATGTAATGAGTTCCCTATCACATTTGTATGGACTCATTTGTGTGTGCTAGCACCTTTGATTTTGCCACAAAATCATCAATTTCTTCACCTTGTATTCGGTCAAACCAGAAAATAAGAAGAGAAGAACTGGCATGTTTGGCCTAGAGAGAGGAAGCAAATTTGGCTCCCAAAAACGTGAGCAATAGAGAGAGAATGGAATTTATGTATTTGTTTATCATTTTGTGTATCTAATACACAATATTCCATTTTCAAAAAATCAAATAATGATTTAGCAAATACAAAAAGTCAAGCCATAATTGCCAACCACTTCCATCACTATTCACATCAACTCACATCACTCAATCAAGTGACAACTTGTCACATCACTCAAAGTGATATTTGATTTGACGCTTGATGTGACTAATGATTTGACGCTTGATTTGACTTGCGTGCCGCACTCGAATTCGAAATGCGAATGCGCTCGCAAACAATCCCGGGCTCGGGTTCGTTAATTCCAAATTAACGAATTTTCCGTTGCGTGGTAATTAAATGATTACGCCTAGCGAAATCACTATTCACGTCGCTAACGAATTAATTATAAATTAATTCGTTCGCCCGAATTAAAATATAATTTCAATTCCGCGTCGAAATCCAATTTCGTTTAATATATCGAATATATTAATTTAATCGATTAATTCCAAATTAATCGTTATCTCTCTTTAAATGATATTTTATCCCAGATAAATATCTCCGTAATTAATCCCAGATTAATTTTCTCTCTCATCCAATTAATCCCAGATTAATAAAGTGCGAGTCATACATCATCGGTGAATCTTCGGGAAGCGACCCATGAGATCCCCGGATATGTTGGCAGTAAATACTGTCGTCGGACTATCCGAACACGTAAGTACCTCGTACTATGTTTATACCGATTTACAAGACAAGGTTGGCTTCTAGCAAAGCGCCATGCCTACCCAATTCTCCAGAAATATGCTTACAGGAATAAACGATCTAAATCAGGCGTAGTATACGTAGTATTGCGTATGTCGATCCAGTATCGGATGATCACGTGCTAGGCCTGGGGCTGGAATTGTGTCTGCCCCGTACAAAGCACATGTCAGATGTCTGGTGACTAGTCTCTATAATCGGATATACATGACCTTGTTGGACAATTATGACCCATAGCGTCACTATTTGTACAGATCACGGTGTTTTTGTACAAATTAACTATGTGACAAATGAGATTGCACTCTTATCATTTGTGATTAGATCACCTCGATATATAAATGATGAGAGGTCCCTATGATTTGTTCCTGGACTGAGAATGATATGAGACAATATCAGTCCACGAAGGATAAATCATTAAATATCCCTAGTCAGAGCATTGTCGAGATTGGACATGATAAATGCGTAAAAGACTAGTATTACACTTGTGCGCGTTGTGAGGGCACAACGACATAGTTCTCGTATATTTGGGTATAGGATACTCATGCAAGTGTAATAGGAGGTTATGTTTCACCGATGATATGGGAAACAGCTTCGCTCTGGATAGACCCCCTCAGAATTCCATTGGTAGTATGACTATGTGTCTATGGAAATCCGAAATCAGGGTAGGTGTATTTGGTCTTAACCTGAGACTTGCACCGCTAATACTTGCGACAATCAATATACTTTGGTTGAGGTCGTCCAGGGCTTTAACAGGTTCTGTGTACGCCAATGCTGGGTATATTGAGAATCGTAGTGTGTTGGGTGTGATGTCAAGATGAAAGTGTCACTCCAGTCATATGGAGTTGATGATCGCGCAGGGATATAGAACTGGTTCTCTAAATAAGGTTGCAACCGTCGGGATAATATGACTTGGTCATGATTATCCGGTTTTAAAGAGACTAGTTGCTCGTTATCCGATATATGCTTCGTATGGGGCAGACACTGTACCAGCCCCAGGCCTCACATGTGATCATCCGATACTGGACAGAAATACACAATACTACGTATACTACGCCTGATATAGATCCTTTATTCCTGTAAGGATATTTCCGGAGAATTGGGTAGGCAAGGCGCTTTGCTAGAGGCCAACATTGTCTTGTAATTCGGTATAAACGTAGTAAGAGGTACTTACGTGTTCGGATAGTCCGACGACCGAATTTGCTGCCAATATATCCGGGGATCTCATGGGTCGCTTCCCAAAGATTCACCGATGACGTATGACTCGCACTTTTAATTAATCTGGGATTAATTAGATGAGAGAGAAAATTAATTTGTGATTAATTGTGGAGATATTTTATCTGGGATAAAATATCATTAAAGAGAGATAACGATTAATTTGGAATTAATCGAGAAATTAATATATTCGATATATTAAACGAAATTGGATTTCGACGCGGAATTAAAATTAGATTTTAATTCGGGCAAACGAATTAATTTAGAATTAATTCGTTAGCGACGTGAATAGTAATTATGCTTGACATGATTATTTAATTAAATTAGATTTAATTACGACGCAACGGAAATTCGTTAATTTGGAATTAGCGAACCCGAGCCCGAAATTATTTGCGAGCGCATTCGCATTTCGAATTCGAATGTGGCAAATCAAATCAAGCGTCAAATCGCTAGTCGCATCTAGCGTCACATCATTCGTCAATCAAGTGATGAATGTCTTTCACTTTGAGTGATTGACGCCAGTCACTATTCATGATTGATGGATTGATGTGAGTTGATTTGAGTAGATGGAAAGCATTTAAGGCTTTGTTTTGGAGGGAAAAATTGGTGTATATGTTTTTTGGAAAATCATTTACCATTTTTCACTTAACAAACACATATCTCTCTCTCCTTATTTCTTCCTCATCTCACTCCCACAGTGGGCTATTTTTCTTCTGGTTCTTGGCAGTTCACTGCCGTGGAAATGGAGGAAAATGGAAGCAAAGTGCTTGGTTTTTGCGGCAAAAATCAGAGAGCTAGCACTCCGAGAGACATGCGAAGGTGATAGGGAAGTCTATCCATGAGCCGGGAACCATTCGACGAAGCTTGGAGCTTGACGAAGGAACTCAAAATGGCCAAACCAGTGAGCTTGGACTGCTGCAGTTGCCGTGAAACCAGTGAGCAGAAACTGAAATTTTTGTTCGTCAAAGCGTCGCTGAACCGATCGATGTGAGTATTCCGCGACTTCCTCGAATGTATTCACACATGTTCATAATGATTTATGATCATTGGGACCTAGATAATCTCCAACAGTGGTATCAGAGCGCTTGGTTAAAAGCATGAAAATTATTTAGGGCTTAAAATTGGGCAAACTTGATTTTGAGCATTATTAATGAAATTGGATGGATTAATATGCTTAAATGTGTTTGAATTAAGGATTGATTGGATCAATTTGTTGAAATTATGTTTGGAACAAATTTCCCCAATATTTTGGTCATGGCCGAAAGTTTAGTGCCCTAAAATGTCTTGGGATTTTTTGATTTTTGACAATTGGATGTGTTGGAAATCATTCGGGAATATGTTATTTAATGTCGATTGTGGGTTTTAATTGGATTGAAACCGAATCGGACAAAAATTAATCCTATATTGCCGAGAGCATAAGAGCATGTAATTGGGTTTGATTTTTGTTAAAATGTGTTGGACATGTTTTAATGTTGATGCATGATTAATTAGTACTAATTTGGTGTTTTGGAAATATTGATTTGGGTGATTAATTATGTTAATACACTTTAGTTTAATTAAACATTAAATTTGGAATTTTGTGTTTGATTAATGGGCCTTAAATGGATTTGGGTTTGTTGTGTTGTAAATGGGCTTATTGGGCTTTGTTGTACAAAGTTGGGTTAAGGCAAATTGGATTGGATCCAATTGGGCCCAAAACCGCTTCATAAAGCCCAAATACGACTCAATGGACCTTTAAAGTTTAATTGGGCCTAATGGGCCAAGATTGATTTCTAGGCTTATGGGGTAACTCCCGGATTGGATTTTGGTTATTCGGTTTGACCCGAGTTGACCAAAAGTCCATGCCTTAAGAAATTAATTAAAAGCCCATTAGACTTTAATTAAATTAACGTTGGACGTTAAACGGGCTTTGAGACCCGTAACGATTAAATTTGGAATTTAAGTCGTAAAGGTTTATTAATAAAGCCTAGTATTTAATTTGGAATTAAATAGCGAATTAGAATTAAATGTGTATTAAATTGGATTTAATTATGTAATTTAATTTAATTCGATAATTCGTACTTTAAGTACTTATTCGCAAAATGAGTTTGACTCGAGCAAAATCAAATCGTTGTTTGAACATTGGATGGTCACTAATATCAGATTATTAATTTGATTAGATTGATTGATACATGCTTGTGTGAATACATGGTTGCGATGCATGAATAATGTATATCGGATTGATATTAGATGGGTGGGAAAATTTTAGAAATTGTGTAATAAATTTGATTTATTAATTGGACCTGCGTGTCCAGCCTTATCACCTCCTATTCTTTGTATTCTCTTATCACATAATTCCCCGTAAATGTAAGGTTTCTTTAGAAGTGTAAGTGTAACGGGTAGAAGTGATACATGTGCTAGCGGGAGAGAGAAAGGGAGAGATTTGATCTAGGATCAATTGTGTAAAATATCCATCCGCATATCATTATTACTTTTCATATACGCTTTATTATGTGTTTAGAATGCATGTTTAAGGTGTATGATAATAGACCTTAACAAAGATATAATTGGTTGCCAATTTGCACGCGAAAAACCCTCGCTAAATATTAAGCGTCATTCCTTCCATTGAGTGATTCTTACTCAAGATCTAAGACGACATTGGTTGTTTGCCAAAGTCAAGGCCTTTGTCTGTCGAGATGTTTGGAATCACGAGAGCTTTGTTCCATATCAGTGTCTTGTCCAAGTTGTGGTTTGTTGGCCAAAGTCAAGACCACTTCTTGTCCATCGACATTGATTACGAAGCTTTCCATGGTCAATGGGTCACGCTGACGGGATCACTAAGTTTGTTGTGCCAAAGCCAAGGCTTAGTTGATTCAGAGGAAAAAGTTAGGTAATACATTGGAAGTATTGGCATATATAAGATATATGTTTCGGACTTCGATGTCCCCCCCGGATCAGGAATTGGATTGGATCCAATCGATCTTAGAGATCTACCTAGTTAATTATCATACAATTTGTTGGGCAAAGTCAAGATTGTGTGATATTTAACGGGATCCTAGCCCACTAGGAAACACGGTTTCCCCCCAGTACTCGACAGAGGGTTAGAGGCTCGCCGAAAAATAGTGGGAGGCAAGAATTGAATTTGCATATTCGTTCAATTACTCGCCATACGCGCTCAAACAAATCTCATTCGTCAAATAATTAAATGTTAGTTGGACTAATATTTAATTGTTGTTTTTTTAATTATTAGTTGGACTGTATTATAGTTGATTATATAATTGATTATAGTAATCAATATATTTGAATTAATTAATTTCAATTAATAGTTGATTTTATAGTTGGACTTAGTAATCAGTATAATTGAGGTTAATTGATTTAAATTATATTTAATTGTATAGTTGGGCTATAATAATCATTATAATATATATACCCACAATCGTTGATTAAATAGTGGACTATTAAAATCAAGATAAATTGAAAGATTGACATTTGAAACATAATCCTATGGAAAATGTGTTTAAATGATTTAATTTTCAAATTGGGAATAATTTCATGATGGTCTTTGAAAAATAATAAGTTATTTTATTTGATAAGATAATATATTAGGCCTAAGCCCGGAGTTAAGCAACAGTAGAGCATAATCTTTGGAAGATTATGTGATGATAGCTTTAGTACTTAACCATATACTTACCGCAGTAGACTCCTAATTTCTGAATCAGAACTAAGGATTAGATCCTTAAAGTATGATAATGAAATTGAAGGATCTTCATAATTCTATCTTTAGATTTTAGAACTACTAAATTGCAATGAATAACTCTTGGAGAGTTAATGACTATTCTCAAATAGATAAGTCAAATTTGCAATAGGCAGTAGCGCAAGGCACACCTTACTTCGATATTCTAGAAACCCGAGGCTTGGCCAAGGCTTCTGGAATGTGGAAAAGGGCAAAGGAAAAATCATTATAATCTTCTGGGAAGATAAAGGACATATCCTAAAATGTCTGCCTAAATTGTGGCAAACGGGATTCGCGGAAGCGTGACTACCGTTTGGATAAAGCATACATGAAGGAATTGAAGACGAGCAAGGCTCTGACTTCAAATGTGTTTGTCATAATATATTCACTACTAGTATTAAAATTGGATTTTAGATACTTTGTGTGATATATATATATATATATATATATATAGATATATATATATATTATATATCTATATATTATATATATATATTGATGTTCAGAATCTGCTATCTGCTATGAGCAGGATTAGGAAACTGTTATAATGTAACTAATTTGACTAGAAACATTATCTCTATATCAGTGTTCTTAACCCGCTGCGAGTGAACCTTTATATTTTAGAACACTAAAGTGGTTCATTATATAAAGATGATATTGAGATAAACACATTAGATGTGAATAACATCATTTATATTTTGAATATAAATAAAATCTCAAACATATAAAATGACAAACAAATAGCTCAAACTGATTTGATCAGTTGAAACTTAAATGTGGCATTGTTGTCTGGGACAGAATTAAACAAGAATCGTATATCCACACTTTTGAAGAGTGTGTACTCGAACTCTTTTGATTCCAATCAAATAAAGTCTACGAATCTAGTTTATTTGGCAATGTGCCTAAAACACTATTTACTTGGTAAAAGTATAAATGCCACTGATCTGTTAGCCATAGTTCATAGTGAAGCAAGTGGACCCATCTCTAGCTAGGCTAGAGGTGGATATGAATATTACGTGACCTTAACGGATGTGGCATCGCATTATGGTTATGTGTTTCTTTTGAAGAACACAAATCAGAAACTTTTACAGTTTTTACACGAAATAGACAAACAGATCGGCTATAGTATTATACCGTCACGGTGAGACCGTAATGAAAACACTTAAGCAATAAGTTTCTAGTATACTTGAAAGAGTATAATATTCTTTCAAAGAGGACTCCTCCCGGAACACGTCAATTTGACGGTGTGTCTGAACTGAGTAACCGAATTTTGTTGGACATGATAAGGTTAATCATGAGTCGCTCTGAGCTACCATTTCCTTCAACGGATAAGTATAAACAGTACAGAACTTATTTAGAATAAGGTTCCATAAAATCTGTTTGACAGATATCATATTAGATATGAACGGGAAGAAACCGGTTTCTCATTCCTAATAATTTGGGAATGCTGGGCATATGTTTGGATGATACCAAACTAGAACCCAAATTGGATAAGTGTCAAATTGTATTATCCCAGGGATACCAAAGTATAGTACTTATAAAACTCACAAGAGAACAATTAGATTGTTGCTCGCCATGTGGTTTTCCTAAGAGGAATACCGATATGCAGTGGTAAGTGGGAGGATAGTAAAACTCGATGAAAATCGAATAATACTATTACAGACACAGGCACCGATTCCTAATGAACACATATAGTTCATCAATGATGAAACTATTCCAATAATCTTCGAATGCACAAGAGACCGCGTATGTCGGAGAGAGTCAGAAAACAACCCGGGGTATGGGTTTCTGATCTCACCTCGTAAAGATGTCAGTCTTTTGAGGTATACTAACTGACTAAGTATGAGGAAGTGATACAAGGTATCGACTCCCTAATTATGACAAAGTATCATGAGTCCAAAATGGATTCCATGTATATCAACAAGTTTGGATACTAGTTGATGTACCGCAAGGCATTGTGCCTATTGGTACTTTATAAGTCTTCAAGGAAGACATACATGGATGGCAACATACCAACGTATAAAGCTAGCCTTTTAACGGAAATGTATCGTTATCAACATTTTGTTGATTACGATTCAACCTTTACCTGTTGCCACGGTAAATCCATTTAGATAATGCTTGCTAAAGCTGCATGTTTCATTTATGAAACATGACAGCTTTACGGGAAAATCGCTTTCCTGAAAAGGAAACCTTTCAGAGGATGTTTACAACATCCTGTTGGTTTTATCGTACCAAAACTAGCAAACACGGTTTGCGGGTTATTCGATCCATGTTTAGAGATTGAAGCAAGCATTAGGTTTCTTGGAATTATCATTTTGATGTAATTATAATGATTTATGATTTAATTCAAATGAAAAGGATTCTTGTGTATATAAGAGGGTTAGTGGGAGCGCATTGACAGTGGCTGTCCTACCAAATAATGATAATATGTCATTTCTTAGAAATGATATTCCCATAATATAATCGGTGAAAGCTTGGCTTTCGAGAAAACTCTCCGAGAACTCGTACATTGAAAAATGTACGTGACCTGGTGTCTCATATGCTTTGAGCATATGGATTCACAAACAAGCCAATCCAAGTGATAGTCACTGGATTGATGTTAAGAACATCCGTTAGTACTTAGAGATCTAAGGATGCTGTCTTAATCTATGGAGAATGAGAACTTGAAGTGACTGGGATCACTACTGCAAGTTTCCTAAACCGATAAGACAACTATAAGTCGCAAACGGTACTACAAATTTTGAATAACGGTACAGTGAGATGGAAATCTTCCAAGCAAGTTACTGTTACCGAATAAACAACAAATGCGGGTTATTGCTGCAGCTGAGGCAGCAATGGAAGCCTTCTGGGTCGATAAACAAATTTAATTAGATTAGAAATAATTCTGTTAGCAGCTGAGCTAGACATGAGCACAGGCTAAAGAATTAATGGTCTCATCAATGATCCAGATATATACTTCGATATTCATCTGATTCGTTCGGATCATACATCATGGCGATGTGATGATCGTATAAATCGCATCAGATGATAATCATGCAAATCCGCTGACGAAAGCTTTTCTTAGCAATTTAAGCCAATCGTACATAGTTCGGGTGTCAGACACTCGAGTGACTGGCAATAGGCCAAGTGGGAGATTGTTGGACAATTATGACCCAAAGCGTCACTATTTGTACAGATCACGGTGTTGTTGTACAAATTAACTATGTGACAAAGGAGATTGCACTCTTATCATTTGTGATTAGATCACCTTGATATATAAATGATGAGAGGTCCCTATGATTTGTTCCTGGACTGAGAATGATATGAGACAATATCAGTGCCACGAAGGATAAATCATTAAATATCCCTAGTCAGAGCATTGTCGAGATTGGACATCGATAAATGCGTAAAAGACTAGTATTACACTTGTGCGCGTTGTGAGGGCACAACAACATAGTTCTCGTATATTTGGGTATAAGATACTCATGCAAGTGTAATAGGAGGTTGTGTTTGACCGATGGTATGGGAAACAGCTTCACTCTGGATAGACCCCCTCGGAATTCTATTGGTAGTATGACTATGTGTCTATGGAAATCCGAAATCAGGGTATGTGTATTTGGTCTTAACCTGAGACTTGCAACCGCTAATACTTGCGACAATCAATATACTTTGGTTGAGGTCGTCCAGGGCTTTAACAGGTTCTGTGTACGCCAATGCTGGGTATATTGAAATCATAGTATGTTGGGTGTGATGTCAAGATGGAAGTGTCACTCCAGTCATATGGAGTTGATGATCGCGCAAGGATACATAACTGGTTCTTTAAATAAGGTTTCAATCGTCGGGATAATATGACTTGGTCATGATTATCCGATTTTAAAGAGACTAGTTGCTCGTTATCCGATATATGCTTCGTACGGGGCAGACACTGTACCAGCCCCAGGCCTCGCATGTGATCATCCGATACTGGACATAAATATGCAATACTACATATACTACGCCTGATATAGATCCTTTATTCCTGTAAGGATATTTCCGGAGAATTGGGTAGGCATGACACTTTGGTAGAGGCCAACCTTGTCTTGTAATTCGGTATAAACGTAGTACGAGGTACTTACGTGTTCGGATAGTCTAACGACCGAATTTACTGCCAACATATTCGGGGATCTCATGGGTCGCTTCCCAAAGATTCACCGATGACGTATGACTCGCACTTTTAATTAATCTGGGATTAATTAGATTAGAGAGAAAATTAATCTGGGATTAATTACGGAGATATTTTATCTGGGATAAAATATCATTAAAGAGAGATAACGATTAATTTGGAATTAATCGAGAAATTAATATATTCGATATATTAAACGAAATTGGATTTCGACGCGGAATTAAAATTAGATTTTAATTCGGGCAACGATTAATTTAGAATTAATTCGTTAGCGACGTGAATAGTAATTATGCTTGGCATGATTATTTAATTAAATTAGATTTAATTACGACGCAACGGAAATTCGTTAATTTGGAATTAGCGAACCCGAGCCCGAAATTATTTGCGAGCGCATTCGCATTTCGAAATCGAATGCGGCAAATCAAATCAAGCATCAAATCGCTAGTCGCATCTAGCATCACATCATTCGTCAATCAAGTGATGGATGTCTTTCACTTTGAGTGATTGACGCCAGTCACTATTCATGATTGATGGATTGATGTGAGTTGATTTGAGTAGATGGAAATCATTTAAGGCTTTGTTTTGGAGGGAAAAATTGGTGTATATTTTTTTGGAAAATCATTTACCATTTTTCACTTAACAAACACATATCTCTCTCTCTTTATTTCTTCCTCATCTCACGCCCACAGTGGGCTATTTTTCTTCTGGTTCTTGGCAGTTCACTGCCGTGGAAATAGAGGAAAATGGAAGCAAAGTGCTTGGTTTTTGCGGCAAAAATCAAGAGAGCTAGCACTCCGAGAGACATGTGAAGGTGATAGGGAAGTCCACCCATGAGCCGGGAACCATTCGACGAAGCTTGGAGCTTGACGAAGGAACTCAAAATAGCCAAACCAGTGAGCTTATACTGCTGCAGTTGCCGTGAAACCAGTGAACAAAACTGAAATTTTTGTTCGTCAAAGCGTCGCTCAACCGATCGATGTGAGTATTCCGCGACTTCCTCGATGTATTCACACATGTTCATAATGATTTATGATCCTTGGGATCTAGATAATCTCCAACGACCTTGTCATAATATCCCAATAGCTGCATCATTTAAGAGAACCAGTCCCGCATCCTACGTGACCATCATCTCCACTATGACTGGAGTGACACTTCCGTCTTGACATCACACCCAACACACTACGATTCTCGATATACCCAGAAGAGGCGTACACAGAAACCGGTTAAAGCCCTGGACGACCAAAACCAAAGTATATTGATTGTCGCAAGTATTAGTGGTGCAAGTCTCAGGTTAAGACCAAATACACCTACATGATTTCGGACTTCCATAGACACATAGTCATACTACCAATGGAATTCCGATGGGGTATATCCAGAGCGAAGCTATTTCCCGTACCATCGGTAAAACAAAACCTCCTATTACACTTGCATGAGTATCATATACCCAAATATATGAGAACTATGCCGTTGTGCCCTCACAACGCGTACAAGTGTAATACTAGTCTTTTACGTATTTGTTGATGTCCAATCTCGATAATACTCTGACTAGGGATATTCAATGATTTATCCTTCGTGGAATGATATTGTCTCATATCATTCTCAATCCAGGAACAAATCATAGGGACCCCTCCTATCATTTATACATCTTGGTGATCTAATCACAAATGATAAGAGAGTAATCTCATTTGTCACATAGTTAATTTGTACAACAACACCTTGATCTGTACAAATATGGACGTTATGGGACATAATTGTCCAACAATCTCCCACTTGGCCTATAGCCAGTCACTCGAGTGTCTTACACCCGAACTATGTACGGTTGGCTCAAACTCCTGAGAAAAGGCTTTCGTCAGCGGATTTGCATGATTATCATCTGATGCGATTTATTTGATCATCACATCGCCACGATGCATGATTCGAACGAATCAGATGAATAGTCGAAGTATTTATCTGGATCGTTGATGAGACCATTAATTCTTTAGCCTGTGCTGAAGCCTAGCTCAGCTGCTAATAGAACTATATCTAATCTAATTAGATTTATTATCGACCCAGAAGGCTTCTATTGCTGTCTCAGCTGCAGCAATAACCCGCATTTGTTGTTTATTCGGCAACAGTAACTTGCTTAGAAGATTTCCAGCTTACTGTACCGTTATTCAAACTGTATAGTACCGTTTTGTGACTTGTAGTCATTTTATCGGTTTAGGAAACTTACAGTAGTGATCCCAGTCACTTCAAGTTCTCCTTCTCCACAGATTAAGACAGCATCCTTAGTTCTCAAAGATACTAACGAATGTTCTTAACATCAGTCCAGTGACTATCACTTGGATTGGCCTGTTTGTGAATCCATATGCTCAGAGCGTATGAGACACCAGGTCGCGTATATTTTTCAATGTACGATTTCTCGGAGAGTTTTACGAAAAGCCAAGCTTTCACCGATTATTTTATGGGAATATCATTTCAAGAAATGACATATTTTATCATTATTTTATAGGACAACGATTGTCAAGAGCGCTCCCACTAACCTTCTTATATACACAAGAATCATTTCGTTTTGAATTAAATCATAAACTACTATGATTACATCAAAACGATAATTCCAAGAACTTTATGCTTGCTTCAATCCAAAAATTGATCGAATAACCTGCAAATATTGTTTGCTCGTTTAGATACGACAAAACCGACAGGATGCTGTAAAATCCTCCAAATGGTTTCCTTTTCAGGAAAGCGATTTTCCCGTTAAGCTGAAATATTTCATAAATGAAACATGCAGCATTATCAAGCATTATCTAAATGGATTTACAGTGGCAACAGGTAAAAGGTTGAATCATAATCAACACAATGTTGATAACGATACCTTTCCGCTAAAAGCCTAGCTTCATACGTTGGTATGTTGCCTTCCATGTATGTCTTCCTTGAAGACTTATAAAGTACCAGTAGGCACAATGCCTTGCGGTACATCAACTAGTGTCCAAACATAGTTGATATACATAGATCCATTTCGGATTATATGGCACTTTGCCATAATAGGGAGTCGATACCTTGTATCACTTCCTCATACGTAGTCAGTTAGTATTCCTCAATAAGATAGACATCTTTATGAGGTGAGATCATAAACCCATACCCCAGGTTGATTTCTAACTCTCTCCGACCTACGCGGTTCTTGTGTATTTGAAGATTATTGGTAATAGTTTCATCCTTGATGAACTATTTATGTTCCATTAAGATTCAGTGCCTGGAATAGTATTACTCCGATTTTCATCGAGTTTTACTATCCTCCTACTTACCACTGCATATAGGTATTCCTCTTAGAAAAACCGCATGGCGAGCAACAATTACATTGTTCTTTATTTATGGTATCCCTAGGATAACCTACAATTGGGCATTTATCCTGTTGGTTTCCTCTAAGGTCTCAAGATCAATAAAAAGCAATGAAAATAACATGTGAAAACATTCAAAGGAGGTGCGGAAAACTCACAATGATCGGTTGGGTGCGACGAAGAACAAAAACATTCTGCCCTTGGGTGAATCTCGGCAGTGGATCAGCAGTGGACTGCATGGCAGTGGGTGGTTTTCCTCCTCCAAGAATCGGCCATGGATGATCCTCCATGGAAGCTCCAAGCTCCAAGCTTCACAAGGTGATTCCAAGGTCATGAAATCACTTCCCTATCACCTTGGTATGGCTCTTATGTGTGCTAGCACCCAAGAAATTTGCCACAAATTTCTTTAGCTTCTCCAACATCACTCGGTCAAAACCAGAAAAAAGAGGAGAAGAAACGTGAGAGAGAAGAAAGCTTTTTGGCTCCAAAACGTGAAACCGAGAGAGAGAGAAATAAAAAGTGTAAATGGGTTTTATAATTTCAAAATTATTTAACCATTTACCATTTCTTTATTTCAACAAATCAAGCATTAAATGCTTTCAATCATCTCACATAAAAACTCAGATCAAGCTGTCAATTGTCACATCACTCAAAGTGACATGTGATTTGACGCTTGATGTGACTAATGATTTGATGCTTGATTTGACTTGCGTGCCGCACTCGAATTCGAAATGCGAATGCGCTCGCAAATAATCCTGGGGTCGGGTTCGCTAATTCCAAATTAATGAATTTTCCGTTGCGACGTAATTAAACGATTACGCCTAGCGAAATCACTATTCACGTCGCTAACGAATTAATTCTAAATTAATTCGTTCGCCCGAATTAAAATCTAATTTTAATTCCGCGTCGAAATCCAATTTCGTATAATATATCAAATATATTATTTTATCGATTAATTCCAAATTAATCGTTCTCTCTCTTTAATTAATATTTTATCCCAGATAAAATATCTCCGTAATTAATCCCAGATTAATTTTCTCTCTCATCAAATTAATCCCATATTAATTAAAGTGTGTGTCATACATCATCGGTGAATCTTCGGGAAGCGACCCATGAGATCCCTGGATATGTTGGCAGTAAATTCGGTCGTTAGACTATCCGAACACGTAAGTACCTAGTACTACGTTTGTACCAATTTACAAGACAAGGTTGGCTTCTAGCAAAACGCCATGCCTACCCAATTCTCCAGAAATATGCTTACAGGAATAAGCGATCTATATCAGGCGTAGTATACATAGTATTGCGTATTTTTGTCCAGTATCGAATGATCACGTGCTAGGCCTGGGGCTGGAATTGTGTCTGCCCCGTACGAAACACATGTCGGATGTCTGGTAACTAGTCTCTATAATCGAATAAACATGACTTTGTCATTTTATCCCGATAACTGTAGCATTTAAGTGAACCAGTCCCGTATCCTACGTGACCATCATCTCCATATGACTAGAGTGACACTTCCGTCTTGACATCACACCCAACACACTACGATTCTCAATATACCCAGCATTGGCATATACAGAACCTGTTAAAGCCCTGGACGACCGCAACCAAAATATATTGATTCTCGCAAGTATTAGCGGTGCAAGTCTCATTTTAAGACCAAATATACCTACCCTGATTTCGGACTTCCATAGACACATAGTCATACTACCAATGGAATTCCGAGGGGGTCTATCCAGAGTAAAGCTGTTTCCCGTACCATCGGTAAAACACAACCTCCTATTACACTTGCATGAGTATCCTATACCCAAATATATGAGAACTATGCCGTTGTGCCATCACAACGCGCACAAGTGTAATACTAGTCTTTTACGTATTTATCGATGTTCAATCTCGATAATACTCTGACTAGGGATATTTAATGATTTATCCTTCGTGGACTGATACTGTCTCATATCATTCTCAGTCCAGGAACAAATCACAAGGACCTCTCATCATTTATACATCTAGGTGATCTAATCACAAATGATAAGAGTGCAATCTCCTTTGTCACATAGTTAATTTGTACAACAAGACCATGATTTGTACAAATAGTGACGCTATGGGTCATAATTGTCCAACAATCTCCCACTTGGCCTATAGTTAGTCACTCGAGTGTCTTACACCCGAACTAGGTACGGTTTGCTCAAACTCCAGAAAATGCTTTTGTCAGCGGATTTGCATAATTATCATCTGATGCGATTTATTTGATCGATCATCACATTGCCACGATGTATGATCCGAACGAATCAGATGAATTATCGAAGTATATATCTGGATCGTTGATGAGACCATTAATTCTTTAGCCTGTGCTGACGCCTAGCTCAGCTGCTAACAGAACTATATCTAATCTAATTAGATTTGTTTATCGACCCTGAAGGCTTTTATTTCCACCTCAGCTGCAGCAATAACCCGCATTTGTTGTTTATTCGGTAATAGTATCTTGCTTGGAATATTTCCAGCTCACTGTACCGGTATTGAAACTGTATTGTACCGTTTGTGACTTATAGTCGTTTTTATCGGTTTGGAAACTTGCAGTTGTGATCCCAGTCACTTCAAGTTCTCATTCTCCACAGATTAAGACAGAATCCTTAGTTCTCTAAGATACTAATGGATGTTCTTAACATCAATCCAGTGACTATCACTTGGATTGGTCTGTTTGTGAATCCATATGCTCAAAGCGTATGAGACACCAGGTAACGTACATTTTTCAATGTACGAATTCTCGGAGAGTTTTATCGAAAGGAAAGCTTTTCCCGATTGTATTATGGGAATAATCATTTCCAAGAAATGACATATTATCATTATTTTATAGGACAGCCAGTGTCAGTGCGCTCCCACTAACCCTCTTATATACACAAGAATCATTTTCGTTTTGAAATAAATCATATACCATTATGATTACATCAAATCGAAAATTCCAAGAACCTATGCTTGCTTCAATCCAAACATGGATCGAATAACCCGCAAACCTTGTTTGTTAGTTTTATTACGACAAAACCGACAGGATGTTGTAAACATCCTCTAAAAGGTTTCCTTTTCAAGAAAGCGATTTTCGTATAGCTGACATATTTCATAAATGAAACATGCAGCATTAGCAAGCATTATCCAAATGGATTTACCGTGGCAACAGGTAAAAGGTTGAATCGTAATCAACATAATGTTGATAACGATACCTTTCCGCTAAAAGCCTAGCTTTATACGTTGGTATGTTGCCATCCATGTACGTCTTCCTTGAAGACATATAGTACCAATAGGCACAATGCCTTGCGGTACATCAACTAGTTCTAAACATGTTGATATACATGGAATCCATTTCGGACTCATGGCACTTTGCCATAATTAGGGAGTCGATACCTAGTATCACTTCCTCATACGTAGTCAGTTGGTATGCCTCAAAAGATTAACATCTTCACGAGGTGAGATCAGAAACCCATACCCCAGGTTGTTTTCTGACTCTCTCCGACTACATGGTTCTTGTGTATTCGAAGATTATTGGTATAGTTTCATCCTTGATGAACTATATGTGTTCCATTAAGGAATGTGTGCCTTGAATAGTATCACTCCGATTTTCATCGAGTTTTACTATCCTCCCACTTACCACTGCATATCGGTATTCCTCTTAGGAAAACCGCATGGCTAGCAACAATCTAATTGTTCTCTGGTGAGATGTATAAGTACTATACTTTGTTATCCCTAGGATAACCTACAATTGGCACTTATCCAATTTGGGTTTTAGTTTGGTATCATCCAAACATATGCATAGCATACCCAAATTATCAGGAATGAGAAACCCGTTTCTTTCCTGTTCATATCTAATATGACATCTGTCAAACAAATTTTTATGGAATCTTATTCTAAATAAGTTCTTGCACTGTTTAAAGCTTATCCGTTGAAGGAAATGGTAGCTCAGAGTGACTCATGATTAACCTTATCATGTCCAACAAGATTCGGTTTATCCTGTTCGGACACACCGTCAGAATGATGGATTGAGTGATGTAAGTGGTTGGTGCCATTATTATTTGACTTTTTGAAAGGCAAATGCACATGAAATGAATTTGAAATTCAAATTATTGTATAAGATACACAAATTTCACAAACCAAACATAACTCTCTCTCTCTCTCCATTCTCTTCTTCTCTCTCCAGGCCTTGGGGCCAAAATTGCTCACTGGTTTTTGAAAATGCCGAGCAGTGAAGGAAGCAAGAGTGGGCTTTTGTGGCAAAATCTCAAGTGCTAGCACACTACCGAGACATGCGAATGTGATAGGGAAGTCCACCCATGAGCCGGAAACTAATCGACGAAGCTTGGAGCTTGTTCGAGGAGCTCAAAAATAGAAAATGGAGGAGCATGGACTGCTCACTGCCGAGTTCACTGTCAAGAGACAGAAAATTAATTTTGTTACCTCCGCGTCGCTCAACCGCTCTATGTAAGTATTCCGCAACTTCTCGATTGTTATTCACACATGCTTTCATGCTTATTATTGATCTTGGGACCTTAATAGAAACCAACACATGAATCTTTCAAAGATCATGTTCTACTATCTGCTAAACTCCGGGCTTAGGCCCAAGAGGTTGTTCTATCAAATAAAATAACTTCTCAATTCCGAGGACTATCCTGAGGTTCTATTCCCAATCTGAAAATTAAAGCCGTTTAAAGACATTTTCACCCATGATTATGTTTTAAACGCTAATCTTTCAGTTATCTTGATTGCTATAGTCCAACTATCCAATCAATGATTTCAGGTACTATTGATTATAATGATTACTATAGTCTAACTATATAATCAACTATAATTTGTTTGGTTAAATTCAAATATATTGATTACTATAATCCAATTATATAATCAACTATAAATAGAAGTAGTTCGAATACAGTCCAACTGTTTAATTAAAACAACATTTAAATATTAGTCCAACTAATATATATAAATAATGACAAAAAAAATAAATGAGCGTGTATTGGCAAGTATCTAAACAAAATTGTAAATTTAATACTTGCCTCCCACTATTTTTCGGCGAGCCTCTAACCCTCTGTTGAGTACTCGGGAAACCTTGTTTCCTAGTGGGCTAGGATCCCGTTAAATAACACACATCCTTGACTTTGGCCAACAAATTGTATGATATTTAACTAGGTAGATCTCTAAGATCAATTGGATCTCATCCAATTCCTAGATCCAGTAGGTGGACATCCAAGTCCGAAAGATATATCTAATATATCCAATATATTTCCTAATCTTTTTCCTCTGAATCAACTAAGCCTTCGCTTTGGCACAACAAACTTAATGATTCCAGTTAAGTGGGACCCACTGACCTTGGAAAGTTTCGTAATCGATGTCGATGGACAATAAGTGATATTGACTTTAGCCCAAAAATCACAACTTGGACAAGACATGCGATATGGAACAAAGCCTTCATGATTCAAACACATCAGCGATGGACAAAGGTCATGACTTTGGCCAACAAACCAGTGCCAATCTTGGATCTTGAGTAAGAATCACTCAATGGAAGGAAAAACGCTTAATATTTGTTGAGGGTTTTTTCGCGTAAATTGGCAACCAATTTATTATCTTTATTAGGTCTCATCATACACCATTAAACATGTATTCTAAAAGCATAATAAGGCGCGATAAATAAATAATTATGATATGCGGATGGATATTTAAAACAACTTGTTCCTAGAACAAATATCTCCCTTTCCACTCTCCCGCTAGCACAAATCTTACTTCTACCCAATTACATAACACTTCTAAAGAAACCTCATTTACATTGAGGGGAATAGGTGAGAAGAGAAATACAAAGAGTCAAGAGGTAATAGGTTGGACACGCAGGTCCAATTTAATAAATTCTAAATTTATTACAACAATTTCCAAAATTGCCCTCACCCATCTAATATCCATCTGATATGCATTATTCATACATCACATCCATGTTTTCACACAAAGCATGTTATCAATCAATCTAATCCAATTAATTAATCTGAAATTAATGACCATCCAATGTTCAAACAACGATTTGATTTGCTCGAGTCAAACTCGTTTTAAGAATAAGTACTTAAAGTACGAATTCTCGAATTATATCAAACTACAACATTAAATCCAAATTAATTTATATTCAATACTAATTCTTTATTTAAATCCAAATTAAATAATTACACTTTATTAATGAGCATTTGCGACTTATATTCTAAATCTAATCTTAACGGGTCTCAAACCCAATTAACATCCAATGTCTATTTAATTAAAGTCTAATGGGCTTTCAATTAATTTATAAGGCATGGACTTTGCCAACCAAAGCCCAATAAGGAATCACCATTTGCCAAAAATCAATTTAGGCCTATTAGGCCTAATTAAAATATTAAAGGCCCATTTAATCATATTTGGACTTTACGGAAATGGTTTTGGGCCCAATTGGATCCAACTAATTAATATAAACCAAACTTGGCCCAACCAAGCCCATTAAGCCCAATACAACTTTATTAGCCCAATTCCAAATTTATCCCAACCATTTAATCACAATATTCCAAATTTCACAATTAAATTATTTAAAGTGTATAAGCCATAATTAATTAGTCAAATTAACATTTCCAAAATACCAATTTACATAATTAATCATGCTTATCATCATCAACACATGTCCAACATTATTGAATCAAAAAATCAATTCATTTCCATGCTATATAGGTCACGGCAATTTGGGGATTTTAATCTGATTTCGATTTTAATCCAATTAAATCCTAAATCAATTTATCTCAAGTTTTTCAATTCATCTAATGATTAAAAAACAAAAATCACCATGACTTTAAGGCACTTCAAACTTTCGGCCAAGCCAAAATATTGGGGAAAAAATAATCCAATTATATTTTCATCAAATTGATCACATATAACTCCAAGTTATCATCATTCAAGTATACTCAATCAAACAATATCATCAAATCATGCTCAAATCAATTTTACCCAAATTTTACCCTAATTCAATTTCATGCTTAATCAAGGCTCTGATGCCATTATTTGGTTTTCTAGGTCAAAACAAGATCAATTAATCATATAAACGTGTGAATACATCAAAGTAAAGTTGCGGAATACTCACTTTGATCGGCTTTGCGATGCGAAGAACACAAAAAATTTTTGCTCATTGAGACTCTCGGCCAAGCCTCCTTTTGTGCTCCTTGTGTTTCAGTCAACCCCTCTTTGTGTGCTCCAAGCTCCAAGCTTTATGTGTGGATTCCATGCTCATGAATGAGTTTCCCTATCACCTTTGTAAGACACATTTGAGTGCTAGCTCTTGAGATTTTGCAACAAAATCATGAAGAAAATTAGCCATAGGCTCACGGTTTTGGGAGAGAAAATGAGGCCAATTTTCGGCCAAGGAGAGGAATGAGAGAGAGAGAGTTGTATTTTGGTTTCTAAAACCTAATACCAAAATCCTAATGCCTAAAAGTGTTACCAAAAAATTGATAAAGCTTTTCCAAAAAGCAAAATCAATTTTGGAGGTAAAATGACATTTATTGCCTACAACCACCAACATCATGAATAGTGACTGGTTGTCAATCATCAAAAGGTGACTTGACATCCATCACTAAAGTGATAGGTGATGTGACGCGTGATGTGACTTGTGGGCCGCACTTAAATTCAAAATACGAGTGGGCCCGCAAACTCTCCCGGGCTCGGGTTCGCTAATTCTGAATTAACGAATTTTCCGTTGCGACGTAATTAAATCAAATCTAATTAAATAATTATGCCTAGCAAAATTACTATTCACGTCACTCGCGAAGTAATTCTAAATTAACTCGTTCGCCCGAATTAAAATCTAATTTTAATTCCGCGTCGAAATCTAATTTCGTATAATATATCGAATATATTATTTTATCGATTAATTCAAATTAATCGTTCTCTCTTTAAATATTAATTATCCCAGATAAAATATCTCCGTAATTAATCCTAGATTAATTTTCTCTCTCTTATAATTAATCTCAGATTAATTATGTTTGATTCATACGTCATCAGTGAATCTTCGGGAAGCGACCCATTAGATCCCTGGATATGTTGGCAGTAAATCCGGTCGTCGGACTATCCGAACACGTACGTACTAGTACTACATTTTTACTGATTTACAAGACATGGTTGGCTTATAGCAAAGCATCGTGCCTACCCAATTCTCCAGAAATATTCTTAAACGAAAATGTAATCTATATCAGGCGTAATATACGTAGTATTGCCTATTACGATCCAGTATCTGATGTCACGTGCTAGGCCTGGGGCTGGAATTGTGTCCTGCCCCGTACGAAGCACATATCAGATCTCTGGTAACTAGTCTATATAATCGGATAAACATGACCTAGCCATATTATCCTGATAGCTGCAGCATATAAGAGCACCAGTTTCGTATCCTACGTGACCATCATCTCCATATGGCTAAAGTGATACTTCCATCTTGACATCACACCCAATACACTACGATTCTCAATATACCCAAAAGAGGCGTACACAGAACCTGTTAAAGCCCTGGACGACCAAAAACCAAAGTATATTGATTGTCGCAAGTACTAGCGATGCAAGTCTCAGGTTAAAACCAAATACACCTACCCTGATTCGGACTTCCATGGACACATAGTCATACTACCAATGGAATTCCGAGGGGTCTATCCAGAGCGAAGCTATTTCCGTACCATCGGTAAACACAACCTCATATTACACTTGCATGAGCATCCAATACCCAAATATATGAGAACTATGTCGTTATGCTCCCATAACACGCACAAGTGCAATACTAGTCTATTCCGTATTATCGATGTCCAATCTCGATAATACTACGACTATGGATGTTTTAATGATTAAACCTTAGTGGGTTAATCATATGGACTTTTATCATTTATGTATCTTGGTAATCCAATTACAAATGATAAAAGAGTAATTCCCTTTGTCACAGAGTTAATTTGTACAACAACACCATGTTCTGTACAAATAGTGATGCTATGGGTCATAATTGTCCAACAAATTAATCTAGGATTAATTATGGAGAATTTTATCTGGGATAAAATTCAATTTAATAGAGAGAGAACGATTAATTCGGAATTAATCGATTAAAATAATATATTCGATATATTAAATGAAATTAGATTTAATAACGAAATTAAAATTGAATTTTAATTCGGGCGAACGAATTAATTTAGAATTAATTCGCGAGCGACTTTAATAGTAATTTTTCTAGGCATAATTATTTAATTAAATTGATTTAATTAAGTCGCAACGGAAAATTCGTTAATTCAGAATTAACGAACCCGAGCCCGTAATGTGTTTGCGGGCCTACTCAGATTTTGAATCAAGTGGGGCCCACACAAGTCACATCACCTAGTCACTTTAATCAACTTTTAGTTGATGGGATTTGGTGGGTGGTTGATTGTGTGTAAAACACACAAGTGTGAAAGACTTGAAAGACTTTTACCAAACTTTGATTTGGTATATGTCTTTTAATTTTTTGAAAATTAAACAAGTCAACACTTCACATTTGGCTCCTCTCTCCTTGCAAAAACCGAAACCTCTTCTCCTCTCTTCCTTGGTTTTGCTGTGAGCCTAGGGCTCATTGTTCTTGATTTTGTTTCAAAGTAATGAGTGCTAGCACATACAAGGATTCATTCAAAGGTGTTAGGGAAACCTAATCCATGAGAACGCACTTCAAATGAGAAGCTTGGAGCAACTTCTCAAAGGCAAAAGTTTTGAACTCTCCGCCAACATCCAAGCCGATCAAAGTGAGTATTTCCGCTACTTCTTTGTTTATTCACACCATTTTATGCTTAATATGATCTTGGTTTGACCTAGAAAACCCAACAATGGTATCAGAGCCATAAATTGAGCATGAAATGAATTAGGGTTCATACACTTTAATTTGGGGCTTTTATGATTTATGCATGATTTCTTCAAATTGAGGTTTTGGTTGAGCTTGGATGATGTTAAATTAGATTTGTGCATCTTAGGAATTGATAAATTGAATTGGATAAAATTTCCCAAAATTCCATATGCTTGGCCGAGAGTTTGAACCTTTTAATGTCATGGTGATTTTTGAATTTTAGACAATTGGATGTGTTTAAAATAAATGAATATATTGATTTGTGAATTAATTGGATTGCAATCAAAATCGGATATAAAAATCTCATGATTGTCGTGACTTTATGAGCATGTTGGATTGATTTTGCTTTAATTTATGTTAGACATAAATTGATTAGTTAAAGCATGATTAATTAGTATAATTGGTGTTTTTGAAATATTAATTTAACTAATTAATTATGGATATACACTTTAATTAATTAAATTGTGAAATTTGGAATATTAGAATTTAATTAATTGGGCTTAATTTGGAATTGAGCTAAAAATGTTGTATTTGGGCTTAATGGGTTTGGTTGGGCCAAGTATGGTTTAGGATAATTGGTTGGATCCAATTGGGCCTAAAACCATTTCCATAAAGTCCAAATATAATAAATGGGCCTTTAAAATTTAATTGGGCCTAATGGGCCAAAATTAATTTTGTGGCAAAGAGTGATTCCTTATTGGGCTTTGGTTGCCAAAGTCCATGCCTTATGAATTAATTAAGAGCCCATTGGACTTTAATTAAATATACATTGGATGTTAATTGGGCTTTGAGACCCATTAAGATTAGATTTAGAATCTAAGTCGCAAAGGCACATTAAAAAGTGTAATTATTTAATTTGGAATTAAATAAGAATTAGAATTGAATACAAATTAAATTGGATTTAATATTGTACTTTGATATAATTCGAGAATTCGTACTTTGAGTACTTATTCTTAAACGAGTTGGACTCCCGCAAATCAAATCATTGTTTGAACATTGGATGATCATTAATCAAAGATTAATTAATTTTATTAGATTGATTGATAACATGCTTTGTGTGAATACATGGATGTGATGTATGAATAATATATATCGGATGGATATTAGATGGGTGAGGGAAATTTTGGAAATTGTTGTAATAAATTTAGAATTTATTAAATTGGACCTGCGTGTCCAGCCTATTACCTATTTTCTCTTTGTATTTCTCTTCTCACCTATTCCTCTCAATGTAAATGAGGTTTATTTATAAGTGTTATGTAATTGGGTAGAAGTAAGAAAGTGCTAGCCGGGGAGAGGAAATGGAGTGATTTGTTCTATGAACAATTTGTGAGATATCCATCCGCATATCATTATTAATTTATTTACCGCGCCTTATTATGCTTTTAGAATGCATGCTTAAGGGTGTATGATGAGACCTAATCAAAGATAATTATTGATTGCCAATTACGCGAAAAAAACCCTCAACAAATATTAAGCGTTTTCCTTCCATTGAGTGATTCATTCTCAAGATCCAAGATTGGCACTGGTTTGTTGGCCAAAGTCAAGACCTTTGTCCATCGCGGATGTGTTTGAATCATGAAGGCTTTGTTCTATATCGCATGTTTTGTCCAAGTTGTGATTTGTTGGCCAAAGTCAAGATCACCTCTTGTCCATCGACATCGATTACGAAGCTTTCCAAAGTCAATGGGTCCCGCTTAACTGGAATCATTAAGCTTGTTATGCCAAAGCCAAGGCTTAGTTGATTCAGAGGAAAAAGGTTAGGGAATATATCAGATATATTGGCATATATTAGATATATGTTTCGGACTTGGATGTTCACCTACTGGATCTAGGAATTGATAGGATCCAATTGATCTTAGAGATCTACCTAGTTAAGTATCATACAATTTGTTGGCCAAAGTCAAGATTGTGTGATATTTAACGGGATCCTAGCCCACTAGGAAACTAGGTTTCCCGAGTACCCAACAGAGGGTTAGAGGCTCGCCAAAAAAAAGTGGGAGGCAAATATTAAATTTGCAATTTCATTTAGATTCTTGCCAATACGCGCTCATTTCATTTTTTCGTCATTATTTAAATATAATTGTTGTTTTAATATAACGGTTGGACTGTATTCAAACTACTTCATTTATAGTTGATTATATAATTGGATTATAGTAATCAATATATTTGAATTTAACCAATCAAATAGTAGTTGATTATATAGTTAGACTATAGTAATCATTATATTTGATTGTACCCGAAATCGTTGATTGGATAGTTGGACTATTGGAATCAAGATAACTAAAAGATTAGCGTTTAGAACATAATCCTGGGAGAAAATGTCTTTAAACGGCTCCAATTTTCAGATTGGGAATAAAACCTCAAGATAGTCCTGAGAACTGAGAAGTTATTCTATTTGATAGAAAAACATCTCGGGCCTGAGCCCGGAGTTGAGCAAATAATGGAGCATGAGTTTTGGAAGACTCATGGTGATGATAACTTTAGTGCTCAATCCTTTATGCTTAATGCAATGACACTTTAATTTTGTCGTCAGAACTAAGGATTAGATCCTTATACCATGATGTTGAAATTAAAGATCTTCATAGATCTATTCTTAGATCTCAGAAGTATAAATTGCAAAAGAATCTCTTTCGCTCGTGTATGTCGGAGGGTACATCTGTAGAGCACTAGATGTCTCAGATGATTGCTGACATCGATCAGCTAGGTTAGCTGGGCATTATCTACGTGGCCGAGACTACCAAAGATTTGATCTTATAGTCTCTACCCGAAAGCTGGGGCAAGTTCATTATGAACCAAGAGTAAACTCTTGGAGAGTTGATGGCTATGCTCTAGGAGGTAGAGCCAGAGCTTCTAAAAGGGGGCAAAGGTAAAATCTTCATAGTCTTCTAGGATGACAAAGGACATATCCCAAGATGTCTGCATACACTGTGGCAAACGGAGTCACTGAAGCGTGACTGCAGTATGGACAAGGCAGACATGAAGAAAGTGAAGGCGGGGCAAGGCTCCGGCTTCAAGTATGTTTGTCATAAACATATTCACTACTAGTTTCAAAATTAGATTTTTGATACTAGATGTGGTACATAAATATGTACTGATGTGCAGAATCTGCTGATTAGCAGGAGACTGACTTCAAATGAGATCTACCTGCGAGTCAGAAACGGGACGAGAGTCGCTGTTTTAACAGTAGAAACCTAAGTTTAGGAACTACCCTTTGGACATGTACTTAAATTAGGAAACTGTTATAATGTACCTAGTTTGACTAGAAACATTATCTCTATATCTAGTATAACCCGTTGCAGGTATACCTTTATATTCTAGAACACTAAGTGTTTTATTTTATAAAGTTGATATTGAAATAAGCACATTAGATGTGAATAACAATATTTATATTTAAAATATAAATGAATCTCATACATATGACATGACAAACAAATAGCTCAAACTGAATTAATCAGATGAGACTTATTTGTGGCATTGTTATCTGGGACACATTTAAAAGACTCGTATATCTACACTTTCAAAGAGTGGGTACTAGGACGGATTTGATTCTAATTCAAATAATGTCTACGAATCTACTTTATTAGGCAAAGTGCCTAAAACACCTTTACTTGATGAAAGTGCAAGTGCCACCGATCTGTTAGCCCTCGTTCATTGTGACGTAAGTCGGCCCTTGTCTAGATAGGCTAGAGGTGGATATGAATACTTCGTAACCTTTACAGATGTGGCATCGCGTTATGGTTATGTGTTTCTTGTGAAACATAAATCGGAAACTTTTGATAAATTCAAAGAGTTTCCACACGAAGTATAAAAACAGACCCGCAAGAGTATTAAAACATTACGGTCGGACCGTGGTGGAGAATACTTAAACATATGAGTTTCAAGATTACATGAAAGAGTATGGTATTCTTTCACAATGGACTCCTCCCGGAACACCTCAATTTGGCGGTGTGTCCAAACGGAGAAACCGAATTTTGTTGGACATGATAAGGTTAATGATGAGTCGCTCTGAGCTACCAATTTCCTTATGAGGATACACATTAAACAGTGCAATACTTATTTTGAATAAGGTTCCATGAAAATCTATTAGACAGACTTCATATTAGATATGAATAGGAAATAATCCGGGTTTTCTCATTCCTGAATATTTGGGAATGATGGGTATATGTTTGGATGATACCAAACTAGAAGCCAAAATCGGATAAGTGCCTATTTGTATATTGTCCTAGGGAAACCAAAGTATAGTACTTATACAACTCACAAGAGAACAATATAATTGTTGCTCTCCATGCGGTTTTCCTGAGAGGAATACCTATATACAGTGGTAAGTGGGAGGAAAGTAAAACTCGATCGGAGTAATACTGTTCCAGGCACCGAGTCCTCACGGAACACAAATAGTTCATCAGGGATGAAACTATACCACAATCTTCGAATACACAAGAACCACGTAAGCCGAAGAGAGTCAGAAAACAACCTGAGAGGTATGGGTTTCTGATCTCACCTCATGAAGATGTCAATCTTATTGAGGAACACGAATCGGCTATGTATGAGGAAGTGATACAAGGTATCGAATCCCTATTATGGCAAAGTGCCATGATGTCCGGAATGGATTCCATGTATACCAACCAAGTTTAGACACTGGTTGTTGTACCGGAAGGCATTGTGTCTATTGGTACTATATGAGTCTTCAAAGAAGACATACATGGATGGAAACATATAAATGTACACAGCTAGGCTTGTACAGAAAATGTATCGTTATCAATATTGTGTCGATTACGACGAAACCTCTTACACGTTGCCATGATTAAATCCATTCGGATAATGCTTGCTAATGCTGCATGTTTCATTTATGAAATATGGCAGTTGAACATCAAAACAGCTTTCCTTCAACGAAAACCGTTTGGAGGATGTTTATAAACATCCTAACGGTTTTGTCGTACCAAAACAAGCAAACAAGGTTTGCAAGTTAAAATCGATCCATTTATGGATTGAAGCAAGCATTGAATTCTTGGAATCATCGTTTTGATGTAATCATAATGGTATATAAGATAATTCTTGTGTATATACATGGTTGATATACATGGAATCCATTTCGGACTCATGGCACTTTGCCATAATTAGGTAGTCGATACCTTTTATCACTTCCTCATATGTAGTCGGTTTGTCTTCCTCAATAAAATTGACATCTTTATGAGGTGAGATCAGAAACCCATACCCCAAGTTGTTTTCTGACTCTCTCCGACCTACGCGGTTCTTGTGTATTCGAAGATTACTGGTATAGTTTCATCCTTGATGAACTATATTTGTGTTCCATTAGGAATCGGTGCCTTGAATAGTATTACTCCGATTTTCATCGAGTTTTACTATCCTCCCACTTACCACTGCATATCGTTATTCCTCTTAGGAAAATCGCATGGCGAGCAACAATAACATTATTCTCTTGTGAGATGTATAATTATTATACTTTGGTTTCCCTAGGATAACCAATTACATAAGGCACTTATCCATTTGGGTTCTAGTTTGGTATCATCCAAGCATAAGCCTAGCATTCCTAAATCTACAGGAGTGAGAAACCCGGTTTCTTTCCTGTTCATATCTAATATGAAATCTGTCAAACAGATTTTCATGGAACCTTATTCAAAATAAGTATTGCACTGTTAATGCTTATCCGTTGAAGGAAATGGTAGCTCAGAGCGACTCATGATTAACCTTATCATGTCTAACATAATTCGGTTACTCTGTTCGGACACACCGTCAAAATGACGTGTTCCGGGAGGAGTCCTCATTGAAAGAATACTATATTCTTTCAAGTATTTGAGAAACTTATTGCTTAAGTATTTTCATCGTGGTCTAACCGTGATGATTTAATACTTTAGCCGATCTGTTTGTCTATTTCGTGTCGAAACTTTAGAAGATTCTGATTGGTGTTCTTCAAAAGAGACACATAACCATAACGCGATGCCACATCCGTAAAGGTCACGAAATATTCATATCATATCTAGCCTAGCTAGATATGGGCCCACTTGCTTCACTATGAACTAGGGCTATCAGATCGGTGGCACTTACACTTTTACCAAGTAAAGGTGTTTTAGGCACTTTGCCCAATAAACTAGTTTCGTAGACTTTATTTGAATAGAATCAAATCAGTCCGAGTACCCACTCTACAAAAGTGTGGATATACGAGTCTTGTTTCATTGTGTCCCAGACAACAATGCCACAAAAAGTTTCATCTGATCAAATCAGTTTGAGCTATTTGTTTGTCATGTTATATGTTTGAGATTTGTTTATATTCAAAATATAAATATTGTTATTCACATATAATGAGTTTATCTCAATATCATCTTTATATAATAAAACACTTTAGTGTTCTAGAATATAAAGGTAAATCCGCAACGGATTAAACAATGATATAAAGATAATGTTCCTAGTCAAACTAGTTACATTGTAACAGTTTCCTAATTCAAGTACACACCCGAAATGTAGTTCCTAAAATTAGGTATCTACGGTTAAAGCAGCGACTTTCGTCCCGTTTCCAATTTGCAGATTAAATCTCAATTGAAGTCAGTATCCTGCTCATAGCAGATTCTGAACATCAATACATATTTATGTATCACAGTAAGTATCTAAAATCCAATTTTAATACTAGTTGTGAACATATTTATGACAAACATATTTGAAGTCAGAGCCTTGTCCCGTCTTCAATTCCTTCATGTCTGCTTTGTGCAAACGGCAGTCACGCTTCCGCGATCCCGTTTGCCACATTTAGGCAGACATTTTGGGATATGTCATTTATCTTCCTAGAAGATTATAATGATTTTGCCTTTGCCCTTTTCCACATTCCAGAAGCCTTCGGTCTAGCCTCGGGTTTCTAGAATATCGAAGTAAGGTGCGACTAGCGCTACTTGTCTTGTTATAAATTTTGACTTTTTCTCCTTGAGAATAGTCATTAACTCTCCAAGAGTTATTATTGCAATTTTAGTACTTCTAAAATCTAAGTATAGATTTATGAAGATCCTTCAATTTCAGTATCATACTTTAAGGATCTAATCCTTAGTTCTGATTAAGAAATTAAGGAGTCTACTACAACAAGCTTAATGGATTAAGCACTAAAGTTATCATCACATGAATCTTCCAAAGATTATGCTCTACTTTTTGCTTAACTTCGGGCTTAGGCCTAATATGTTATTTTATCAAATAAAGTAACTTATTAGATTTCCAGGACTATCCTGAAATTATTCCCAATTTGAAAATTAGACAATTTAAATACATTTTCCCTAGGATTATGTTTTAAATGTCAATATTTCAATTTTATCTTGATTCTAATAGTCCAACTTTTTAATCAACGATTTAGGTACTATTAATATAATGATTATTATAGTCCAACTATATTAATCAACTATTCTTTTAATTTGTTTGAATACAGTCCAACTGTTAATTAAAACAACGATTTAAATATTAGTCCAACTAACATTAATTTATTTGACGAATGATATTTGTTTGAGCGCGTATTGCAAGTAATTAAACGAATATTGCAAATTCAATTCTTGCCTCCCACTATTTTTCGGCGAGCCTCTAACCCTCTGTCGAGTACTCGGGAAACCGTGTTTCCTAGCGGGCTAGGATCCCGTTAAATATCACACAATCTTGACTTTGGCCAACAAATTGTATGATAATTAACTTGGTAGATCTCTAAGATCAATTGGATCCAATCCAATTCCTAGATCCAGTAGGGGGACATCCCAGTCCGAAACATATATCTTATATATGCCAATATATCCAATATATTACCTAACCTTTTTCCTCTGAATCAACTAAGCCTTGGCTTTGGCACAACAAACTTAGTGATCCCAGTTAAGCGTGACCCATTGACCATGGAAAGCTTCGTAATCAATGTCGACGGACAAGAAGTGGTCTTAACTTTGGCCAACAAACCACAACTTGGACAAGACACCAATATGGAACAAAGCTCTCGTGATTCAAACACATCTTCGACGGACAAAGGCCTTGACTTTGGCCAACAAGCCAATACCAGTCTTAGATCTTGAGTAAGAATCACTCAATGGAAGGAAAAACGCTTAATATTTTGCGAGGGTTTTTCGAATGCAAATTGGCAACCAATTTATTATCTTTGTTAAGGTCTCATCATCATTCACCCTTAAACATGCATTCTAAATACATAATAAAGCGCGTATAATAAAATAATAATGATATGCGGATGGATACTTTACATAATGATCCTAGATCAAATCTCTCTCTTTCCTCTCTCCCGCTAGCACAAGTATTGCATCTACCTGTTACACTACACTTCTAAAGAAACCTCATTTACATTGAGGGGAATAGGTGAGAAGAGAATACAAAGAGTAAGGAGGTAATAAGGCTGGACACGCATGTACAATTAATAAATTCTAAATTTATTACAACAATTTCTAAAATTTCCCCACCTATCTAATATCCATATGATATACATTATTCATGCATCGCAACCATGTATTCACAAAAGTATGTTATCAATCAATCTAATCAAATTAATTAATCTGATAATTAGTGACCATCCAATGTTCAAACAATGATTTGATTTTGCTCGAGTCAAACTCGTTTTGCGAATAAGTACTCAAAGTACGAATTCTCGAATTAAATTAAACTACATAATTAAATCCAATTCAATTTGTATTTAATACTAATTCGCTATTTAATTTCAAATTAAATATTACACTTTATTAATAAACCTTTTACGACTTAAATTCCAAATTTAATCGTTACGGGTCTCAAAGCCCGATTAACGTCCAACGTTAATTTAATTAAAGTCCAATGGGCTTTTAATTAATTTCTTAAGGCGTGGACTTTTGGTCAACTCGAGTCAAACCGAATAACCAAAGTCCAATCTGGGGATTACCCCATAAGCCTAGAAATCAATTTAGGCCCATTAGGCCCAATTAAACTTTAAAGGTCCATTAGTTACATTTGGGCTTTATGGAAGCGGTTTTGGGCCCAATTAGATCCAACCAATTTAGCCTAAACCCAAATTGGTACAACCAAGCCCAATAAGCCCAATTACAACACTTAAGCCCAATTTCACAAAATAGGCCCGAATAATTTAATTCCAAAATTCCAAATTTCTCAATTAAATTACTCAAAGTGCATTACACAATTAATTACCCAAATAAATATTTCCAAAACACAAATTTGTCTAATTAATCATGCTCATCAACAACAAAACATGTCCAATATATTTTATCAAAAAAAAAATCAAACCCAACATACATGCTATATGTCTCGTCAATGAAGGGGATTTTGTGTCTGATTCAATTTCAATCCAATTAAATCCACAATCGACATTAAATCATCATACCCAATATGATTCCAACTCATCCAATGATTAAAATCAAAAATTCACCAAGACAAATTAGTGCATGACATTCGGCCAAGCCTCATATTTTAGGCAAATTTGTTCCAAACAAAATTTGATCAAATTGATCCAATCAATCTTCAATTAAAACACATTTGAGCATACTAATTCATCCAATTTCATTAAATCATGCTCAAAAACATTTTACCCAAATTTTAAGCCCCAATCAAATTTCATGCTTTTCAATCGCTCTGATAGCATTGTTGGAGTTCTACGGCCCCGAGGATCGAATACAAAGCAAGAAATAAACCTGCGAGTACATCACGGAGTTGCGGAATACTCACATCGAGCGGTTGAGCGACGCGGAAACGAACAAAAATCTTATTTTTGCCTTCTGTTCCTCTCGGCAGTGAGCTGCAGTGGCTCCTCCATTTTTGGCTTCAATCATCTTCATCAAGCTCCAAGCTTTGTCAAATGATTCCAAGCTCATGGGTGGACTTCCCAATCACCTTCGTATGATCCCGTTGTGTGCTAGCACCTTGATTTTTGCCACAAAAATCAAACACTTTGCTTCCCATAGCTCACAACAGTGAGCAAACCAGAGGAGAGAAAATGGCAGCCCCAATGGAGTGAATGAGGAGAGAGAGAGGAGAGAAAATGTGTTAATTAAAATTGGTAATTGACTTTCCAAATCATATACACAATTTTGGCTTTAAAAAAGTCAAACCATTAAAGCCATTAACCACTACATCAATAAATCACATCAATCAATCAAATTGTCACATCACTCAAAGTGACATGTGATTTGACACTTGATGTGACTAGCGATTTGACGCTTGATTTGACTTGCGTGCCGCACTCGAATTCTAAATGCGAATGCGCTCGCAAACAATTCCGGGCTCGGGTTCGCTAATTCCAAATTAACGAATTTTATGTTGCGTCGTAATTAAATCTAATTTAATTAAATATCATGCCTAGTATAATTACTATTCACGTTGCTAACGAATTAATTCTAAATTATCTCGTTCGCCCGAATTAAAATCTAATTTTAATTCCGCGTTGAAATCCAATTTCATTTAATATATCGAATATATTAATTATCGATTAATTCCAAATTAATCGTTCTCTCTCTTTCAATGATATTTTACCCCAGATAAAAAATCTCGGTAATTAATCCCAGATTAATTTTCTCTCTCATCTTATTAATCCCAGATTAATTAAAGTGTGAGTCATACGTCATCGGTGAATCTTCGGGAAGCGACCCATGAGATCCCCGGATATTTTGGCAGTAAATTCGGTCGTCGGACTATTCGAACACGTAAGTACCTAGTACTACGTTTGTACCGATTTACAAGACAAGGTTGGCTTCTAGAAAAGCGCCATGCCTACTCAATTCTCCAGAAATATCCTTACAGGAATATAAGGATCTATATCAGGCGTAGTATATGTAGTATTGCGTATGTCGATCCAGTATCGGACTGTCACGTGCTAGGCCTGGGGCTGGAACTGTGTCTGCCCCGTACGAATCCTACGTGACATCATCTCCACTATAACTGGAGTGATACTTCCGTCTTGACATCACACCCAACACACTACGATTCTCGATATACCCAGAAGAGGCGTACACAGAAACCGGTTAAATCCCTGGACGACCAAAACCAAAGTATATTGATTGTCGCAAGTATTAGCGGTGCAAGTCTCAGGTTAAGACCAAATACACCTACCCTGATTTTGGACTTCCATAGACACATAGTCATACTACCAATGGAATTCCGAGGGGGTCTATCCAGAGCGAAGCTGTTTCTCGTACCATCGGTGAAACACAACCTCCTATTACACTTGCTTGAGTATCATATACCCAAATATATGAGAACTATGACGTTATGCCCTCATAACGCGCACAAGTGTAATACTAGTCTTTTACGCATTTATCAATGTCCAATCTCGATAATACTCTGACTAGGGATATTTAATGATTTATCCTTTGTGGACTGATATTGTCTCATATCATTCTCAATCCAGGAATAAATCATATGGACCTCATATCATTTATACATCTTGGTGATCTAATCACAAATGATAAGAGAGCAATCTTCTTTGTCACATAGTTAATTTGTACAAAAACACCATGATCTGTACAAATAGTGACGCTATAGGTCATAATTGTCCAACAATCTCCCATTTGTGATTATAGATATTGATTTTGTGATTCTGTTCGAACGCATTATCAAACGCTATATGAACGTATGTATTCTGCCTCGTCCCGTTCGAACGCGTTATCAAACGCTACTCGAACGGGTGCATTCTGTTTACCATTCGAACGCGTTTACGAACGCTACATGAACGCGCACGCTCTGGACAGATTCCTTCATCATGTTTTGCATGTTTGTTTCCTTAGTTATTTTTTTCCCCATCATATGCTTAGTTAGCTCGTTTTAATGTTTATGCTTTTACCGTCATTGTTTATTTACCTTTTCACATTTATTTACTTAGTATGTTCATGAAATTGTATGCTTACCGTTATTTCGAATTATTTTTATCCATGCAAACTTAGATATAGGTAGTATACAAACTTAGATATAGGTAGTATGCAAACTTAGATGTAGGTGGTTGTTGCGTAGACTTGGTTAGATTATTGCACAAACCCATTCATTACAAGTGGCATAAGTAAGGGACCATTCCGAACCCATCGGTTTGAGGTCTTACCTTGCGAGAGGTGAGTGCGGCCTTAAATCATTTTCCCAGTTCACACTGGGTAGCGACTCCATGTTATTTCTCTGGTTTAGTTCCCCCGTGGGCTATTCCGTAGTCCCAACCAGGCCGCGAGCCTGGAACATCGTCGTCGATTTCTGTGTCCCACAGAGATATAGTCAATGTGGGTACTAGCCGAGGCAGAATTGCCTGAGCAGGAATGGGCCTCACAGATGGTCGAATAGCTAGCATTATTGGACGAGAAAATGATGAAGGCCTTGTACCACATGCAGCTATACCAGAAAAGGTTGGCCAAGGCGTTCAATAAGAAGGTGCGTCCCACCAAGATCATAGAAGGTGATCTAGTGCTCAAGCAGTCGAAGCCACTGATAATGGACCCAAGTGGAAAGTTCAGGCCTAATTGGGAAGGGCCCTATGTAGTCAAGAAGATGATGGAGAATGAGGCAGTGAGACTTTCAGATTTGGAAGGGAACGAGTTCACCGAGCCCATCAACGTGGACAGGCTAAAACAATACTTTGCATAAAAAAAAGGCTCGTTGAGTTGAAAATCTGCAAAGGACAACCCAAGCAAAATGTAGAGCATGAGTGAGCAAGAAAAATGGTTAATTGTAAAATCCGAGAGGAACAGTTAGCGACAGAGGTATCCTTGCAATGCAGTTCATTATTTCCTACACATGTACTAAGAAGTAATGCAAACGCCTTTATTGAAACAAATGTTTAAGATGTTCATAGATTGCATAAATCTCAGCTAATCGGGAAAGATTCGAGTTAAGTAATTACAAAGCACGTCTTTTATTTCTTAGATGCTGGACCAAGGTCAGGAGATCTATGAGAAGAACTCCAAGAATAGAGAACAACCTCGAGAATAAGGACGAGCGAAGAGCCTTGAGAATGTGGACAGATCTGGAAAAAAAAAACAAAAACAAAAAGGGAAAAAAAGAAGAAGAAGAAAATTTTTTTAGCTCGCTGAGTCGAAAACCTGAAAAGGCGACTCAGACAAGATAGAGCAATCCGCTAAGTTGAAATCTGAAAGGACAGCTTAGGCAAAAGATATGACGAACCTGCAAGACAAAGGGACTCCCAAGAAACCGACTTGCAAGGTAGAAGGGCTTGTAAATCAATGGACAAAACACAAGACAATATCTTTTCCGTAGTGGAGAGCAGAAAGTTGAGCCAGGTCCGGGGATGACCAGTCTACCACCCCACGAACAAGGGACACAACGGAACCTTGAGCCATAATTAAGGAGAATAATCTAAATATTAGTAATAAAATTTTTACCTTTTACCCCAGCAGGGGGAATTACCTCATCATTTCTGAAAAGTAAAAACTGAAAAGTAAAGAAATGAAAGTACTGTGCGTAAAAGTAAATTACAGAAAGTAAAGACTTGAAAAGTAAAGAAAAGAAAGTGAAAATACGGAAATTAATTACTGAAAATTTTAAATAAACAAACAAGATACAATCTTCTTATAAATTCATAAGGAATTACATAGAAGAAAGCATGAATTCAAATCAGAAATTCGACCTTCTATTTATAGGAAAAATTGCTTCGCGACACGTAAGTTTGTTCTTACGTCACGACGCGCCGTTGATGAAGGACGAGTGGCGTTGTCTTTAGCTGAGACGGTGACACGTGGCAGGCTGAATTATTAACTCAATAATTATGCTGACGTGGCGATGTCGATTGTCGGTAGCATGTGATAGTGACACATGGCATAAGATGATTGGCTGATGATGACGTGGCTGACACATGGCAAGCTGACTCGGCATGTGACTGATGTGGACGCCACGTGGCTCACACATGGACGACACGTAGATGACACGTGATGATGGCGATTATCGGCAGCATGTGATGATGACACGTGTCTGGCGCACGTTAGCATGATTTATTGTGATATTGACACGTGGCTGGTGCACGTTAACAGATTAGGTGAACATTAGCAAACGACGCACGTTAGCAAGGCATATTTTAACAAATATTCTCTGATTGTGACACGTGTCCCTGTGCACGTTAGCGGTCGAGATGCAGGTTGCGTGTCGCGATGCCCAAATGACAGTTTTGCCATTTATGTCCATTTTTCACTATTTTCGCCCCGAATCATCTCCAGAGAGTCCTGAAACCTTATTTATCTACAAAATAACACAAAACACATCAAAAGATTCACAAAACTCAAGAAAATATACAAAATATTAGGTCAAATGAGTGGAAAATAGTGATACATTTACCACTCATCACACCCCCAAACCTAACATTTTGCTAGTCCTCGAGCAAAACAATAAAAAACATAAACATCTTTAAAATAAAATTAAACTAAGCCACTTTCGTAGGGATCATGGTTGCATTTAGCGTATGCAACAAGCCTTTAAACCCCTAGGTGTCCCTAGTGGACGAGTTGTAGTCTCGTGAGGGCTTACAGCAACGATACCCACAAACGTCTTATAAAAACAAAAAGATAATAAAACTAATGTACACAAAAACAAAAAGACAAGAGAAAAGAGAATAAACAAGTTTGTGACTAAACAGGTGAAACTTTTTATCCAAGTTAAGAGTTGTTTTCTTTCTTTCTAAATTACCGAATATGTAAATTCTCCGATTATTTTTACCATTCTAAATTACCGAATAGTTACAAGTGTAGTTGAGAATAGAGTAATATTTTTGTCCTAAAATTATATCAGACTTCACACGTTTTTTAGCAATGGAATATTTTTATGATTTATCTTATTTTTTTTAATACAATATCATCCATCCATGTAGCGAGCTTTGGGTCAGTGACTCCCAAACTAGTTGGCTTTAGGGCACTAGCTGTTAAGACACCCTTATGGACTTAATTACTCAGAATTCAGATATATAATTATTTTGGCAACATCTTTAATCCATGAAGCAAGCTTTGGGCCAGTGGCTCTCAAACCAGTTGGTTTTAGGGCACTAGGTGTCAAAACACCCCTACGGACTTAATAACTCGGATCTCATACGTTTTTTTTTATCCCATCGCTTTTTTTAGATGCTTCCTCCAATTAAACTATAGCACTGAATATTACAAACTCGTCAATTACAACTCAGGTCCGTATGTTACCATGTATGTTGATAATACCTATCAACTGAATATATGAAGATCCATTTTAGTCAGTTTTAAGGGAGAATTCACAAATTAAAAAATTCAAAGGAAATAAACAAAAATTAACTTGTTTCGAAATAGGTTAAGATACGTCTCAGGAGTGGAAATTCCTTACACATCTATCTCACACCAATTTCACTTGATTAATCAAATTAAAAGCACAAAAACAAAATATTTTTTTAATTTTTGTAAAAAATTTAATTTTTTCTGAATTTCTAAAATTGCCCCCCCATCTAATATCCATCTGATATACATTATTCATGCATCGCAACCATGTATTCACACAAGCATGTTATCAATCAATCTAATCCAATTAATTAATCTGATAATTAGTGATCATCCAATGTTCAAACAACGATTTGATTTTGCTCGAGTCAAACTCGTTTTGCGAATAAGTACTCAAAGTACGAATTCTCGAATTAAATTAAACTACATAATTAAATCCAATTCAATTTGTATTTAATACTAATTCGCTATTTAATTGCAAATTAAATATCACACTTTATTAACGAACCTTTACGACTTAAATTCCAAATTCAATCGTTATGGGTCTCAAAGCCCGATTAACATCCAATGTTTATTTAATTAAAGTCCAATGGGCTTTTAATTAATTTCTTTAAGGCGTGGATTTTGGTCAACTCGGGTCAAACCGATAACCAAAATCCAATCCGGGATTTACCCCAAAAGCCCAGAAATCAATTTTGGCCCTTTAGACCCAATAAATAATTAAGGTCCATTAAGTCATAATTGGACTTTATAGATGCGGTTTTGGGCCCAATTGGCTCCAACCAAATTGGCATAAACCTAACTTGGTAAAACCAAGCCCAAAAGCCCAATTACAACCTATAAGGCCCAAATCCAATTTCAAGCCCAATTAATTAACTTATAAAATTCCAAATTCCACAATTAATTAACCTAAGTGTAATACACAATTAATCACCCAATTAACATTTCTAAAACATCAATTAGCCTAATTAATTATGCACTTTAACATCAAATAGTGTCCAACACAATTCAATCAAAATCAAACCCATTTCATGCTTTATACTTCTCGGCAATTAGGGGTTTTTCAATCCGATTCAGTTTCAATCCAATTGAATCCACAATCATCATTTCCCAAATCAATTCAACTCATCCAATGAATCAAAATCAAAAAACACCATGAATTTCAAAAAATCAATAGTTTCGGCCAAGCCATAATTTGGGGAAAATTTGTCCAATTCAAAATTCAATCCAATTAAACTTCAAATCAACTTTACCCAATTGTTTTAAGTCATCCAATGATCAAATAAACAAAAATTACCAAGACATTAGGGCTTATCCATTTTCAGCCAAGCCTAAACTTTTGGGGAAAATTGATCCAATCCAATTTTCTTGAAATTGATCATGCACAACTTCAATTCAACCTCATTCAAGCATACTAAATCAAACAATTTAACCAATTGATGCTCAAATCTATTTTGCCCAATTTTAAACCCTAAAAATTTCATGCTTGATATAAGCTCTGATACCATTGTTGGTTTCTAATTAGGTCCCAAGATCATGAAATCAAGCAAGAAACAAGTGAATACAACAAAGGAGAATGGCGGAAACATACTCACAATGATCGGATCTTGTGACGCGATGAAGAACACTTCATGGTGAAGCTCGGCAGTGGCTTCCTTGGCTGGTGGACTGCACGGTTTTGGTCCTTGTTGTTCCTCCAAGAATCGGCCATGGAAGACTCCATTGAAGCTCCAAGCTTCAAGCTCCAAAAACGATTCCATGCTCATGTGTTCACTGCCCTATCACCTTAGGAAGACTCAAGTGTGTGCTAGCACTTTGTCTTTGCCACAAAAACGTCTCACTTGCGTCTCTTTTGGGCAGAACCAGAAATGGAGAAGAAGAAAACGGCTCAAAGCCGAGTGAGAGAAGAGAGGGAAATGAGAGAAACTGTGTGGGTGAGAGAGAGAAAGAAAAGAAAATGTTTTGTATGTATATTTTTATTTTTATTTTCCAAAAACAAAACAAATACACAAAACCATTTTCATTTATCAAAAAGTCAAAGAGCAAAAAGCAATTAAATGATTTTCAACTACCACATCAATCACTCAAATCAATCAAATTGTCACATCACTCAAAGTGACATGTGATTTGACGCTTGATGTGACTAATGATTTGACGCTTGATTTGACTTGCGTACCACACTCGAATTCGAAATGCGAATGCGCTCGCAAATAATCCCGGGCTCGGGTTCGCTAATTCCAAATTAATGAATTTTCCGTTGCGACGTAATTAAACGATTACGCCTAGCGAAATCACTATTCACGTCGCTAACGAATTAATTCTAAATTAATTCGTTCGCCCGAATTAAAATCTAATTTTAATTCCGCGTCGAAATCCAATTTCGTATAATATATCAAATATATTATTTTATCGATTAATTCCAAATTAATCGTTCTCTCTCTTTAATTATATTTTATCCCAGATAAAATATCTCCGTAATTAATCCCAGATTAATTTTCTCTCTCATCAAATTAATCCCAGATTAATTAAAGTGCGAGTCATACATCATCGGTGAATCTTCGGGAAGCGACCCATGAGATCCCCGGATATGTTGGCAGTAAATTCGGTCGTTGGACTATCCGAACACGTAAGTACCTAGTACTACGTTTGTACCGATTTACAAGACAATGTTGGCTTCTAGGAAAGCGTCATGCCTACCCAATTCTCCAGAAATATCCTTATAGGAATATGTGATCTATATCAAGTGTAGTATACCGTAGTATTGTGTATGTCGATCCAGTATCAGATTAGTCACGTGCTAGGCCTAGGGCTGGAATTGTGTTTGGCCCGTACGAAGCACATATCGGATTTCTGGCAACTAGTCTCTATAATCGGATATACATGACCTAGTCATAATATCCCGATAGCTCGAGCATTTAAGAGAACAAGTTCTGTATCCTATGTGACCATCATCTCCGTATGACTGGAGTGATACTTACGTCTTAACATCACACTCAATACACTACCATTCTCAATATACCCAGCATTGGCGTACACAGAACCTGTTAAAGTCCTGACGACCGCAACCAAAGTATATTGATTGTCGCAAGTATTAGCGGTGCAAGTCTCAGGTTAAGACCAAATACACCTACCCTGATTGCAGACTCCCATAGGCACATAATCATACTACCAATGGGATTCCGCAGGGGTCTATCCAGAGCGAAGCTGTTTCCCGTACCATCGGTAAAACACAACCTCCTATTACACTTGCGTGAGTATCCTATACCCAAATATATGAGAACTATGCCGTCGTGACCTCACAACGCGCACAAGTGTAATACTAGTCTTTTACATATTTATCGATGTCTAATCTCGATAATACTCTGACTAGGGATATTTAATGATTTATGCTTCGTGGACTGATACTGTCTCATATCATTCTCAGTCCAGGAACAAATCACAGGGACCTCCTATCATTTATATATCTTGGTGATCTAATCACAAATGATAAGAGTGCAATCTCCTTTGTCACATAGTTAATTTGTACAAAAACACCGTGATCTGTACAAATAGTGACGCTATGGGTCATAATTGTCCAACAAGATCGAGCATCTTGGTTGTACCGAGGACGTGGTGGTGACAGGCCAATAAAACTTCTCCTCACAAAGGTCAGTCGTCACTCCATCAGGAGTACTATTCTTATATAGTTCCTGGCACCAACTTGTATACTCGTTGGAACCGAGAACTAGGGGAAAAATGTTGGCGGTATTTTCAGGCCCTATGATATTTAAGCAGTACGGCAGGGGTAAAAAGGTAATTCCCTTCTTGGTCAAGATCATTTATGCCGACCCGACCACTAAAAGCCAACAGTAAGGGGCCGAGCACTTTATGATCGGTAACCGACCACTCCAGACCAGATGGTCGGGCATTATTAGATCGATAGCAGCATTCTCAGTTCAAAAGACCATTGTGACCGACCTCATGAAGACCGAGAATATGGCGAGATATGCTCCAGAAGATAAGACATCCTATTTTTACGGCTAAGAAGATAAGTTATCGTACTTTCATGGCGAAAAATTGATAAGTCAGTGTCCTAATAGGATAAAGGAAGTAAAGGTAGTTTCGACTAAGAATTCTTATGGGAAAAGGAAAACTGTTTCTTTGCTATTATAAATAGGAGGGGAAAGCGTGCTTGTAAGAGAGAGTTGAGAAGAGAACAAGAGAGAATTAGACTTGTAAACACAAAACAGATCAGAGAAACATATTTCGGTAATAAAACATCGTCCGTTCTGTGCCCGTGGATGTAGGTTGGATCTGATCCGCTGAACCACGTTAAATCTCTTTGTTGATTGGTGAATTTACTTATCTTTTGCCAAATTTGCTTTTGGTTTCCTATAAACAAAATAAATTCACAGTTGGAGGAGGATTGTCTCGGGAGTAAAAAACCCTTATTGCCCCTGAGATCAAAATCAGCCGTCAACAATATATATATATATATATTTTGAGAGGGTAGATTAATAATTTTAGACCTTCCATGTAATCCTTTTGTCTTTACAATACATGTGGGAATATAATAATAAATCGTAAGAAGTTTCCTCAGTATTAAAGGTTCAGTCGACGAGAATATTTTTTTATGTTTCTTGTCAAGTTAGATTGAAGATTTAAACTTTCATCTGATTCCGACGACACAGAAAACTCCCCGGACCTTCTCTCCTCTCTGCATAATCTATTTTATTTATTTATTTATTATTATTTTTTTTAATGTAAATAAAACCCACCAAAATGCTTAAACTGAACGATCAAAAACATACTATAAAAAAGACTAGAAAGGTATATTTTATACATTTCTACACACCCAATTCATTTTTCTTTCAAAAGAAACACAAAGCTTGAACATTTTTTTTGTTTTGTTTTTGAGCATTGAGTTAATGAGTGATGGGTAAGTTTCAAGAGAGATTTGTATCGTTTATCAATAATAGATGGCTGGTGTTTGTAGCAGCGATGTGGATTCAATCGTGTGCTGGGATTGGGTACTTGTTTGGGAGCATATCGCCTGTGATCAAGAGTTCTTGAACTATAACCAGAAGCAGATAGCGAGGCTTGGTGTGGCTAAGGATCTCGGTGACAGTGTGGGTTTTTGGCTGGTAGCTTGTGTGAGGTCTTGCCTTTGTGGGGTGCTCTTCTTGTTGGTGCTTTGCAGAATTTATTGGTTATGGTTGGGTTTGGTTAATTGTCACTGGCAGAGCTCCTGTTTTGCCTTTGTGGGCTGTGAGTATCAATCTGAACACACACACACACATTCACATATATATATTCATCAGTTGATGATCTTGGTATTGTATTATCTAAAAAACTAGTATTCTGCTTTATTTCTGTTGACTATAGAAAAATTCTTGTTACAGTTGATTGTTTTGATTGGATTTTGTTGTTCTGTTTAATTTCTGTTTCTTTAGTCATGATGTTCAATCAAGGATTGATATCTGCTTGTTTGATTTGCATATTCTGACAGTCTTTTTTTTTTTTTTTTTTTTAATTGAAGGATTTTTGCTGGTGAAAACTTTTACATTTGATTTTTGCTGGTTTTGTGTTTCTAGGACCTGAAAGGCTTAAAAGGCAAAACTTTTTTTTTTCCTTGTTCTTTCTTAAATAGTATCCATTTTCTTTTCTTTTTATGTACATACTGGTATATAAGCTAATTTTCCTGTTCTATTTAAATCCGCAAAATAAATTGGACTTTATGAGTTTGATGGAGATTACAACTTACTTTCTTTTCATCCCTTAAATATGTAATTCTGATCAGAGATCTTACATTATGGTGTCAATTCCATCTTTGTTAATTGTTAATGGTTTTACTGGAATTTTTGTGTGAGTATGATTAATTTGGGAGGATCAGTATAAATTGTTTGTTGTTATTTACAACTTACAAGTTCTGGATGACAAGATCATATTGTGGACCACTCTAGGCCTCCAGATTTAGGAGAAGAACATTGTACATCTTAGTTGCATTGTACATCTTAGTTGCATCTTCTAGATTTCGATTCAAAGTTTTCTGAAAAAACAATAAAAGTGTCCAGTTTTCATTCATCAATGGAATGCACCTACCAAACTTGTGATATCACGGTACTTTTTAGTACATGATATGTTTTAAGAAACTTTATGCAGACTTTTTAGTAAATTTAGTAGTTAGTTTGGGGAAATTTTTTATATTATAAATATAGGTAAATGAAATTATTGTCATGATAAGTAACTCATATTGATTCAAGTGATGTACATTTTCTAGCATATAGCAGTCATCATTCAATAATCACATAACCTTGAGAAACTGAAGCTTTGATTTGATGAGGTGAATTTTAATGTTTTAATAAGCTTTTAAGTTGTTGCATGTTGGCTTGAGATGGGAGTATTCTAAAGTCAATTGATATGATTTTGGTTACTAGAATCATTTCCTACTGTTCTAGTTGAACTACACATGAATATTTCCTTGGATAGACTTCATCAACACACAAAGTCCAACGGAATTAATAAACATTTTTGAACTTAATCATCTTCCCTTTATCGAATTGCTAACCAACCTGAGTATGCAGATGTGCATTCTTATATTCGTGGGAAACAATGGCGAAACCTACTTTAATACAGCTGCTTTGGTTTCTTGTGTGCAAAATTTTCCAAAAAGCCGGGGTCCTGTGGTGGGAATACTGAAGGGTTTTGCTGGGTTAGGTGGTGCAATCTTGACTCAAATATATACTATGATCCATGCCCCTGATCATGCAAATTTGATATTCATGGTTGCAGTTGGACCAGCAATGGTTGTCATTGCTCTAATGTTCATCATCAGACCTGTTGGAGGTCACAGACAAGTCCGACCATCAGACAGCTTAAGTTTCACCTTTATTTATAGTGTTTGTCTTCTGTTGGCAGCTTATCTAATGGGAGTCATGCTTGTTGAAGATCTAGTTGAATTGAGTCACACCGTGATAATAATTTTCACGGTGATTTAGTTTGTTCTTCTTATTATTCCCATTGTGATTCCCATATTATTAAGTTTCTTTCTAGAGCCAACAGACCCATCAGAAGAGGCTCTTCTACCAAAGCCAGAAAACACACAGCCTGGCGAATCTGACCAGGAAGCTCACGAGGTAATTCTCAGTGAGGTGGAAGATGAGAAACCTAAGGAAGTAGACTTGCTTCCAGCATCAGAAAGGAAAAAAAGAATTGCTCAATTGCAAGCAAAACTATTCCAAGCAGCAGCAGCAGGAGCAGTGAGGGTCAAGAGGAGGAGAGGTCCGCATAGAGGGGAGGACTTTACCTTGATGCAGGCTTTAATCAAGGCAGATTTTTGGCTTATCTTTTTCTCACTTCTGTTGGGTTCTGGATCTGGGCTGACAGTGATAGATAATCTGGGTCAGATGAGCCAGTCTTTAGGGTATGATAACACTCATATATTTGTATCCATGATCAGCATTTGGAACTTTCTTGGTCGCATTGGTGGGGTTACTTTTCTGAGATTATTTTCAGTAATCTAATATTTACTTGTACTTGCATGGTTATTAACTTTACTTCTAAATAATGCTTAAGATGTAGTCTTTCTTCTCATCCTAGTGTTATAATTGAATAGGGACTATGCTTATCCAAGACCAGTGGCAATGGCTGTTGCACAACTCGTGATGGCCGTTGGTCATATTTTGTTGGGGATGGGGTGGCCTGGGGCCATGTATGTTGGTACTTTGTTGATTGGGCTTGGCTATGGGGCTCACTGGGCCATTGTTCCAGCAGCTGCCTCCGAGTTGTTTGGCTTGAAAAAGTTCGGGGCTTTGTACAATTTCCTTACACTGGCTAATCCTGCAGGTTCACTTGTTTTCTCTGGTCTAATTGCCAGCTATATATATGACCTTGAAGCAGAGAAGCAACATCAACCCCATCACTATCTGCAAAACGCAGGGTCAATTTTTGTCAGCATGCATTATCATGTTGATGAACCACTGAAATGTGAAGGTCGGATTGCTTCTTTCTTACTTTCATGATAATGTCAGGACTGTGCATTATTGCTTTCATCTTAAGCATGATTCTTGTTCATCGGACTAAGATTGTCTATTCCCACCTTTATGGAAAATCTCGCTCTTCAAATTTGGGGTAACTGAAAAATGAGCTTTCGTAATTAGAATACTGCATCGATTTTATGGCAGTGCTTGTGTTCTCCGAATGAGGTTGTGTGGAATTCTCGAGCTTGTTATAGCTGCTGTGTTGCGAGGAAGATGGTAAAATCAAACAAACTGTAAAAGATTTGAAATTTTGAATTTTGTCCCTTTTGTCCTAAGATTGGAAGCTACCATGTAGTTGTGAAAAGATTCTAGTTTGATTGTTCTTAATTCTTATAGGACAATCAGTTGTGTTATATATTTGTTCTTTATTTTTTGTTAGAGGTTGATTAGTCACACAATTTTTATAATACATGATCTTTGCTGGTCTCGGGCACTCTCAGCCACAAATGGTTACTAGTTTACTACTGGGATGGGTTATTCTTCTTGCTTGTAGTGTACTGTTCTTTTACCAGTGCTGATGATCATGATCATTCCCAAATGACATATAACATTTGTTGTTCACAGGAGTATCAAAATGTAAAAAGCACACAGCTAAATATTTGGAGAAATCAGAAGTGGTCTTGGAGACGATTGGTTTGGTCATGAAATTTAAAGGAATTTTAATTTTAATTTTATAATAATATGATTTTTTTTATTTTTTATATTTATAAGTAGGAGATTCCATTTTAAGAAATTGTCTAGTGCCTTCCAAAATTTAAGACAATTCATTCCGCATAGCCACACGTTCAAAATTAATGTTTAGAGTTAAAAACTCAAAATTAATTCTCTATTAAAAAACAAACAAATGTGTTTGAAAATCATGCTCAGCCCGGCTCACAAATTGTGATCATGATCAATTCGCTTCAATGTGTTTGAAATTGGTGAGAAAATCTATATGGGATAGAGTCAATGTACGTAGACATGAACATGTCAAACCGCAACCAAACCGTTGATCAGCACAAACCTTAAATCATTGATCGGCCAACCGAACCGTAAACCGTAACTGAACTGGACTCGTCGGTTGAAACGAGCCGTTAGGCTCAATCAAGAGCCGTTAAGGGTTTACGATATCAACGATGACTTTGATGAACCTACTTTCAATGATTTTGATGATCCTGTTTTCACAATAACAGAATGTGTTTCCTCAATGAAACAAAAATAGATGAGTTATTACAGAGAAATAACATTACTCTATCTTGTTGCTTTTAATTTGGATCCAAGGAATAAAATAGAAGATTTAGAAAATATTTTACAAAATTAATATTCTTTATCAGATGATAATTCTGTGATTGTTTCTTCAATTGTTGATACTGTTAGAAGAACTTTAATTGATTTATACAATGATTATGTAAGTAAATATAATATTCGAATAGATGATATTACACAAGGCATGGATGCATAAACTGAATAATCTAAAGTAAAAAACCTAAGTCCACCAATACCACCACTACTATTTCAGAAAATTAATACATATTTAACGACAAATTTCGAGTTTCCTCAAAGTGCTTTTGTAGGTGAGCAGTTTCTTATGCTTGAATGGTGACACAAACATTAAGGATTATTTCTAATCATGTCTGTGATTGTAAGAGAGGTATTAGTGGCACCGGTCTCAACGGTATCTGTTGAGCAGGCTTTTAGTATGGGTAGAAATATTCTTGATAACAGAAGATTAAGGTTGAAACCGGAGACGTTAGAAGATCAAACGTGTCTTGACGATTGGTGTAGGGCGGATAGCCGTGAACAAAAAATCAGCCGAAACTTTTAAAGATTTGTGTGATAACACAGACAATTAATACTGAAGACTCAAGGATCAAACCGCCTTCCCCGGATGAGGATGAATAAAATATAAATAGGGTAAATTATTAAAAATAAAATGTAACACAACTATGTGATCTTTGATTCATTTACACCACAAGAGGATACGTAAATAGCTTACAAAATAATAAAAAAATTTTATTCCTCAAGCTTTTCGTAGTACTCGGTCTCCAATAGCATTGCTTCCACTTCATTTGTTTTGTCAATTGTAAGCTTATTCCGTATCCAATTTTGAGTGCAAATTAGAGCCTCTAATGTTTTGAATTGACGTCCATATGTCGGTGGTCAAACTAACTCTCTGATGACCCACAGCTAAAAGACTCTTCAACATAACTTTTTCATCAAACATATAGCTGTAGGATATCTCTAGTTATAGTCCTACGAGATGGGACATCAAAACGAGGGACGACAACACTACAGAAATGTCGAAAACCCTATTTCTCTATAAAGCTAAATGGTAGCTCGTCAACAATAATCATCTTCACAACTGCTTTCCGACACGCTGCTTGATTGAAATGACCTTCTCTCACAGTGAGATTTCCACTTGTGCCTCTCTCTTCACCAACCCCAACCAAAACACCTTGTTCTTCACAATAAGCCAAGTACGATTTAAAAGTCTCCATATGCCTCTTCAAATTGGTTGTGGACCGATCCTTTGCACTACAAGCATAAGTTTTCTGACAATATGTACATACAGCCCTATCCAGATTATCTTCACTCATGCGGAAAACTTTCCACACTTTAGATCTTCTAGCTCTTGCTTTAGTGGCTACTGATGTGATTGATGACGATGAATCATGTTTTTTTGACAATGGCGGTCTATCAGAGTTTGATGGGAATTTTCATTTTCCCTTCCGTTTTCTTAATTATGTTAATTGTACATCAAAAGATTCTGATTCTGACCCTGACCCACTACTGTTGGGTGAGCTTCCAAACCCACTCATCTACAATGAAGAGCAACAACAAAACAAAGAAAATAAACAAATAAGAGTGATGTTTGATTAATGAATAGACTAAAACAGTTAAACAGCATAACTATATCTTCATTCCTAATAATAGTTTGTGCTAACATAAATGACCTGCAAACTACCACGCACAGTTTGTGCTAACTATACTTTGAAGGATTTCATAAAAGTGTGATGTGGTGTATCATAAGCATCCTAGAACAGAATGGCATGCAAACTACCACGCACAATTACGTAAATTCAGGCATTATAATAGATTAATATCTTTCTGATTCTCAGTTCTGCAGAGAGCAAAGTCTTTGCAAACCATCCACCTTCAAAGCTTCAAGATTCACATAGCACATATACAGGTCATCAGAACTACATTATTAGGGGGTTGTCATCTGATTCATCTCCAAGTTGCGAAAGCCAAAATCTAATTCTGAACTACATTATTAGGTCATCAGAATCACCAAATGCTATCTATGTTTGGTAGATTTAGCCAAGAAAATGAGAAATTGATCGATTTTTTTACTTCATTAATCAAGTTTGGTGCCTAATTACAAAAAATCAAATCTCATTTTCTTAGAACTATCATAAGCTGCAAACCCATTCAAGTCGGCAAGTCCAACAACCACTCAAATTGGAAATCCAGAAACACATAAATTCAGGGAAAGTAATAATTTAGAACACAATCACAAATCAAAATGGATATATAGACATAATACATGTAATATTACAAACCAATGACGAAAACGAAGTTAAACCTTGAATGGCTGCCTGAGTCGAAGACGATGAGTGCTGGTGGCGGTGTTGAAGGCTGATTCACGGTGGCCGATGAATCAGTACTGGTTTGGTTTATTTGATCGGCGAACGGAGATGGACGAAACTTGAGTGCTGGTGGAGGTGGTGTTTGACGAAAACAAAGATGAAGATGATGACCGAAGACGTAGAGTGTTGTGCTGGTGGCGGTGTTGACGAAGACAAAGATGGGATGAACTGATGAAGAGTGGTGTGGTATTTGAAGTTTGACGAAGACGAATCGAAGATGAAGAGAGTGGTGTTTGAACTGAAGTTTGATTGAATTGATGAATGAAAAGTTGAAAATGAAAACCTAAAACAAGTTAGGTTTTTCACGCCCAAAACGACGTCGTTTTGGAACTTCCAAAACGACGTCGTTTTGGGGCTTATAACAAAAAAAATAACGGATCGAATCGGATAAAATCCGATCCGATTCGAAATTTGATGAATCCAACCGTCGCGATTCGATCGGATCCGGAAGCCTGATCCGATCCGATTTTTTCGGATCGGATCGGATCGGATCAGGTCTGATCCGATCCGATGCCCACTCCTAATAAAATTATAGACCGAACTGTATGTCTACTGTTCGGTTGCAGTTCAACCAAGTCTGAACCGCCAACCGAACCTTGTGCATGTCTGAATATACGCAACCATGAATACATGACATGTGTTAATCAATAATTTTCTCTCCATTTTTATTAGTTAATTTTAAATTTAATATTTATAGGTCAAAATATTAGTGTGCAGACATATCACGTAATCCGTATATCCGTTTTAACACATATTTCTATAAATTCATAGAGCACTTACTATGTCTAGATAAATTGATCTGGAGTTGCTTCTTGTTGTTCATCTTAGGATGAAAATGACAATAAACAAACCTTGCAATCATTGTACCGTTTCACAATTAAATGAGCTGGCAAACATGGTTTCTTTTTAATTGAGCAAACATAATTGTATCTGAAACTGCTAAATCTTATAAAGATGGGCAAAGTAAAGCTAAAAAAAACTTACTTTTCAATGGGGATACATTGAAGCCACCACCTCACTATATATATATATTAAATTCACAAAATTGCTAAGAATTCAACACTAGTAGCAATTTAATAGAATCACCAAATCATGCAATTCAGAAACTCTGTCAATTCAATTTATTAGTTCAATCAACAATGGAATTTAACATATTTTCCAAAACAAATGAGCTTTGACACAACCACAAAGTTTAAAATTATATATATTCATTATCCTCCTTTAAAGAAAATTATTATACAACTAACATGCTTCTTATTCACATCTTCCAGGACTTAGATTCAGTGAGCTGAGCTTTCTATAAATTATGAATATAGTTATTGGATGATAATTTATATGAAACGAAATTTTAATTATTTATTGCTATTAAAATATGAGTGGTATGAGATAATGAAAAACTTAACACATCTCAACTCACACTGGAACCAAATTCAACCCTATAACTTAGTTATGCACATTAATCAATTTTTTAGGATTTGAGCCAGTAACCAATTAAGCAAACTGATCTATCATTTGGGTATATATTAATCAATTAAACGAGGTGCAATCTCTCCTTATTTCACCTTGGTTTCCGGTTTTAACCCCAACTCTGCCGAGCTTATCATAGCTGTGACAAATGCTGCATTAAAGTCAAGAGAGTTTGTAGCAAAGTCTGTCACAGTAGGCTTAGATGCTGCATCAGTGAACAGCACTTGATCAGAAGTAAACAAGCTCTTTCCTGCCACTAGATTCTGGAAATACATGTTGTCAAATCTCTGTGGGGTTTCAGGATCCATGTTGATGGCAATGCTAGGGTCTACATTTCGCGGACAGGCTTGCATCAATTGCTGGGCATAATCTGAATCCAATGAAGGATCAACAGGAGATGATGAAGAGAATGAGTAGATACGATCAGCAAATCGGTTGCAATGAGAGAAGCCTACAGTGTGAGCTCCTGAGAGTGCTATCATATCAATTTGGTTAAGCTTGTGCTTGCCAAACATCTTGTTAAGTTCATCAAGATTGAATGTTGGTTCTGGCAAATTTCCTTTCACACTTGAGGCTTTAGATACAAGGCCATCAAGCCTTCCCAATTCTACGCTGAATGTAGGACCTCCAGCCTGCAATATATTGATCAAATTAACCAAACACAACTGGTTACACATGTTAACATAAATTCTACTCACTACATATTCTCTCAAAAAGTCGAATTCACACCTAAAATGTATGGACCAGTCTAGTCTAGTGAACATAAACGGAATAGTGTAATACACAACATAAAATTTTACATCAACCTATATAGATATATTAATAATCAAGTGATTGCTAGTATTAATGATGGTTACCAGGACTACAACATCTCTAGCAGCAAGAGCTAATATGTCTGCACAAGAGACTACGCCAGGGCACTCTGCTTCCACAGCTTGCTTAGCCTTAACGACAGTATCGAAGCCATCTCCTGCAAGGGAAAGATTGTCCGAAGCATCCTTTTCCGCGTCTCCATTTGGAGATTCAATAACAACTGAGGCATCACAGCCCTGCCAAAACAAAAACATTTTGGTCGCTAATATATGAAAGTTCCAAACCTTTTGTTAATTTGGTGAGAAAACAAGGAATGACACAGTAGTCAAACACGTTTTGTCTTCTTTCCATGCCACCATTTTTATTGTTTGTTTTTTTTTTGAAAAGCCAAAATATCAAAACTTACCGTTTTGGTTTTGGACAGTTTTAATATTTTCACTGTTGGGCAATATTGGACTATAATCTTGTAACGTCAAGTCATTTGCTATATAATATTCAAAGTCAAACGGTTTGGTAATGTTATTATCTCAGCCTAGCCCTCCAAAAAGGACCAGTCTAATTAAATATTGAATGAAAAACAGCAAGAAGAGGAGTTACCTCAACGAAGCAGTCATGGAAAAACAGTCGGAGAGTTGCGGGAATGGTGACGAATGTTTGGCTGAACTTGGCAGACACGGCTCTATTCACAATGGATTCACAACATTTGGACAAGTTGACATGTAGAAATTTTCTACCAGTTGCCCCTCTCCTCTCTGCATAATCAAACTTACCATTAACAAAAGCACCAGCCCTCTCTTTACTTCCATTTTCTAATGGCTCTCCTCTCTTGTTAGCTAGGCCTAGGCCACTCTTATATAGAGAAGAAAATAAAGGTGTAAAATAACAGAAGCGTGACAACCTTAACAAACTTAATATTTATATTATGTTCACAACCTGCTTTCTTTACTAGTTCTAAGTATGTGTGAACTCAATACTCTTAGTATTTATTTAAATCCATTATTTGCGCAATCCATATTTTTTTATCCTTTAACAATTTTTTTTTACAAAATTTTGGACGTCCACGTTAGAGAATGAGTCATTCCATTTGAAAACCGACCATCCAGTAAGATATAACCACATGCTAGTTTAATTGTGTTATATGTATCTGTCTATATTATGTGAAAATAAGTTCACTGTTATATGACTTGCAAGTATTCATAATTAATCTGATTATAAGTTTTTGAATGAATCTTGCAAGTCAAACCGAAAGATCGATTCTTGATTTCCATTAACAAGTGCATGGAAAACCACATTAGTATATTGAAATGGTAGATATTAAGGGATTATTTTTAGGGTTCGAAAATATTGACAAATGGATACTAAGTTAATACTTGATCATCCGATAAGTACGATCTTCGAAATTTTAAGAACATAAAAAAAAAAATTTTAAAATCGAGTTTGAAAATTTCACACGTAAATATTCTTGGCAACTATTGTAAGAAAAGAAAATGTTTTTTTTTTAAAAAAAAAAAAAAAAAGAAAAAAAAATTAGCTAATTGCATTTCTGGGAAATAAGCAAAACCCACTTGATTACTTAATAGATTAAGCCAATGCTTTGTAATTAGACTTTGTTAATATTTGGTTATTATAATTGTATGAAGAGCCGTTAGAATGGAGTTTTCTTATTCACTACACGTATGAAACGTGCTGCCACATTGTTTGATTTTTTTATTCACACCGAGCCAATCAGCTTTGGCCAACGTCTCTTGCCAAACCCAACAATGTTTAGAAAAATTGTTTGTTTTAGGTGAAAGAAAAATTGTGTGATGATCCAACTATCTCTATTCTATACACATTTATAATGATTAGTTAGAAGAATGAAGGCCAGGCATTACACGGCGAGATTTAGTTATTGCTATTAATTTTTTGGTACTATCGTTGTATGAATGATATGATATTATTAACAAATAATTATGAAATATATAAGATTTGTATTAAATAAAATTACCAATTATTTAATTATTTTTTTACTATTTAAGATACATAGTAATATTGTTGACGACGGATTTTGGTCTCGGGATAATATAGGACTATCACTCCCGAGGGAATCCTCCTCCAACTGTGAATTTGTTTGGTTATGGGGGACCAAAGGCAAACTTAGCGGAAAACAAAGAAATACGCCAATCAGACAAGGTGATTTAACGTGGTTCGGCGGATTTTTGAGATCCGACCTACGTCCACGGACAAGAACAGGGTGGTACTCTTTTTATTACTCAAATGCACCTCTCAAGCCTCTCCTTTGCTCTTACAAATCGGAACTCTATGATACTAATCTCTCACTCTTGTGATCATTTTCAGATTCCCTTTTACACATGCTCTACCCTTCTATTTATAATAGTGAAGAAATCAGATTCCTATTTATATAAGGAATCCTATTGGACTCAATCTTCTTTTCTTGTAGGGTTTCCTGATCTGATGCTGCCTTCTCCTTCCGTATTCCCTTTTGGATTCCGACTCCTTCTCCTTGCGAGAGTAGGACATCTCTCTTATCTTATCCATAAGAATGGAGTGCTGTTGCTTTGGACACGTCCCGTTGTCTGGTCGGTCTTAATGAGGTCGGCCATGACAATCTTTTATGCTGAGAGTGTTCCCGCCGACATCTATAGTGATCGGTCACCCGGACCATAGTGGTCGTTCCTTTCGTAATGAGGTCGGTCTCTTCATGATGTGGTCGGTCTTCTTCATGATGTCAACCAGAGAAAGAAATTTACCCTTTCGTCCTTGTTGTGCTGTCTTAAATGCCGTAGTGCCTGAAAACACCATCAACAAATATATTATTAGATTGTTGACAAAGTTTTTCTTTAATTAGATACCGAAATTAAAAATCACTTAGCACTAATCCTTCACATGTAAAACTTGCACAGCCTATGGGTGTTCATTTGGTAGATCGTTTAGGTCGAGTGCTTTTTTAAAACCAAAACAGGACAGTGAAGACAAAATCTTGATCAAAGAAAAATAAAGATGAGATCCTTCGTGGACCGGCGGGATGGGTTAAGTTTAGGGGTGGTAAAACGAATTAACGAATCGAATTTGTATCGAATCCTAAACGACTCGAATCAAAATGTGATGGATTCGTATTCGATTCGTTTATTAAACGAATCCTAATATCATGATTCGTATTCGATTCGTTTAATAAACGAATCGAATACGAATATTCGTTTATTCGTTTAGTTAATGATATTATTTAATAAAATAATTTACCACACTTGATTTATATTAATTCTTCATAATATATATATATATATATATATGAAATATGTAATTAATATATTTACTAAAAATACCTCACCAAATATCGGAAATATTATTTTTTCTATCATAATTAGCTATAATTTCTCGAATATTAATTGAAAATTGACGAGAACTAGTAAATAAAAATAATAAACGAATCCTAAACGAATCAATGAGTTTAAATTCGTATTCGATTCGTTTAATAAACGAATCGAATTGAATTGACCCATTTATTAAACAAATCTATTTTTTCAAACCCGTATTCACTTTAAAGCAAATCGAATCGAACGAATAAACGAATCCTGACCCAAATTGACACCCCTAGTTAAGTCGTGTCATTGAGTCAAACAAACTGATTTATTTGATATAAATTAAATATTTAGGGTCAAATTAACATATATGTTTGATGGGAGCCAATGGCAATGTTTTATACATATATACACACACATATGTCACTCGAAATTTTATAAAAATTAGTAGGGATTCCGCATAATCCAAATGTTGATTTGGATAATATTTCAACTGTTATCATGAATATATAAAATTTTTTCTTTCTCCTGGGCATTTTTGTAAATTCTTAAAAAGCTTGAGACTTGAAAAATTAAGGGACTCTACTAATTACCTACTTCTTTACTTAACTTATGTTGCCCTATTCTGCAAATGCATGTTAACACATACATAAAACTTATAATTAATTAAAGAATTATAACTATTACGTACCAAACCAAAATCATATAAAATAATTAACACAAATATCATTTTTATGGATTTTTGATGAACATTAAAAATTGTACATTTAATAAAAGAGAAATTAATAATTTTACACTTATAATTTCATTAATCCTCTTAATTTTACACATTTATGAAATAATAAATAAATTTATGTTTTATATATTTTTATTGTTATTTTTATTTCTTATGTACGTGAATAATACTATGGATACATAACTAGAAAAATATACGTGATATTTGGATTTTGGAGGCCAGAAACTTAAAATGGCGTTCTAACAGTGTATAATTTCGGAAATTCTAATTTTGTGCAATTTTCATATTTTGGCCATAACGTTTTTACTCTGATATCAGATTGAGGCGGTTCTAGTTCCAAATGAAAGAAGACTCAAATATATACAACTTTGTTGTTTACAAGATTTTTTAATTCTAAAGTTTTCAAGGCCGAAATTGACTAAAAATCCAAAGTGTATTATATATAATTATTAAATATAAAACTAAGAAGAAAAAACAAAAAGAAAAAAGAAAAAAAAAGAAAAAAAAAATATAGGTGGAATATCATTTCCCACAAATCGTGCAATTTGAAAATTTACAAATTGCATGATGCATAAAAGGTGAGAATGCTGAGCCCTCTACTATAAATAGAGGTGCTCAGCACCTTAGAAAATAAGCCCGAATTTCATAATTTTCTCTGAAAATTTGTGGAGTTCTAGCTCTTGTGTGTTTTATTTTCAAGTTTTGTTGTAATTTATTTTTTCCTTTTGGTAATAAAATTATGCTTGTTTTTATTCAAATCATGAGTAACTAATTTCATCATGCTAGGGTAAAGGGTGAAGCTTTTAATACGAGAATATAGATTAATCTTACATATATTTTAATATATGAATTGTAATCTAAAGACTAATATTTGTTGGACAATTATGACCCATATCATCACTATTTGTAAAAGACATGATGTTTTTGTACAAATAACTATGTGACAAAGGAAATTGCTCTTTATCATTTTGTAATTGGATTACATGGATATATAAATGATAAAAGTTCTATGATTAGTACCGGATTAATAAGATATGAGACATATTAATCCACGAAAGGTTAATCATTAAATATCCCTAGTCGTAGTAATTATCGAGACTGGACATCGATAATGCAGAATAAGCTAGTATTACACTTGTGCGCGTTATGGATGCTTAACGACATAGTTCTCATATATTTAGTATTGGATACTTATGCAAGTGTGATAGGAGTTCTGTTAGTCGTTGGACCCGGGAACAGCTTCGCTCTGGATAGACCACTCGGAGTCCCATTAGTAGTATGACTATGTTTTTGGAATTCTCTAAGCATCCTAAAGATCATTTCAAGCAATGAAAATACAATGAATACAATCGAGGAATGCGGAATACCACAATCGATCGGTTGAGCGACGCGGGTGGACAACAAAAATTCTTCTTCTCCCTTCTAGAATGCTCGGCAGTGAGCTGCTTGTTGGACAGTTATGATCCATAGCGTCACTATTTGTACAGATCATGGTGTTGTTGTACAAATTAACTATGTGACAAGGAGATTGCACTCTTATCAATTGTGATTAGATCACCTAGATGTATAAATGATAGGAGGTCCCTATGATTAGTTCCTGGATTGAGATGATATGAGACAGTATCAGTCCTCGAAGGATTAATCATTAAATATCCCTAGTTGTAGTATTATCGAGACTGGACATCGATAATGCGGAATAGACTAGTATTACACTTGTGCGCGTTGTGGGAGCACAACGACATAGTTCTCATATATTTAAGTATTGGATACTTATGCAAGTGTGATAGGAGGTTGTGTTTACCGATGGTGCGGAAAACAGCTTCGCTCTGGATAGACCCCTCGGAATTCCATTGGTAGTATGACTATGTGTCTATGGAAGTCCGATATCAGGGTAGGTGTATTTGGTCTTAACCTGAGACTTGCATCGTTAATACTTACAACAATCGGTATGCTTTAGTTTTGGTCGTCCAGGGCTTTAACCGGTTCTGTGTATGCCTCTGCTGGGTATATTGAGAATCGTAGTGTATTGGGTGTGATGTCAAGACGGAAGTATCACTCCAGTCATAGTGGAGATGATGTCACGTATGATACGGTACTAGTGCTCTTAAGTACTGCAGTCATCAGGATATTATTACTAGGTCATGTATATCCGATAATAGAGACTAGTTACCAGACATCCGACATGTGCTTCGTACGGGGCAGACACAGTTCCAGCCCCCGGCCTAGCACGTGACAATCAGCATACTGGATCGCATTACGCAATACTACGTATACTACGCCTGACATAGATTATATATTCTAGTAAGAATATTTCTGGAGAATTGGGTAGGCACGGTGCTTTGCTAGAAGCCAACCATGTCTTGTAAATCGGTAAGCACGTGGTACGAGGTACGCACGTATTCGGATAATCCGATGACCGTATTTACTGCCAACATATCCAGGGATCTCTTGGGTCGCTTCCCAAAGATTCACCGATGACAGTTGATTTAAATTAGAATTAATCTGGGATTAATTAAGAGAGAGAATTAATCTGGGATTAATTAAGATGGAGAAAATTAATCTGGGATTAATTGAGGTATTATTTAATCTGGGATTAAATGTGTTCGGAAGAGAGAGAACGCGATTAATTTGGAATTAATCGGTAAAATAAATTTAATAGTTAAATTTGATTTTTCTATTTAATTTATTCGTATGGGCTAAAATTAATATATCAGATATATTAATATGAATTGGATTTCATTACGAAATTAAAGTTGGACTTTAATGCGAACGAACGAATTAATTTAGAATTAATTCGTAGACGACGTTCGTAATATATTTGCGAGGCATCGTTATTTAATTAAATTAGATTTAATTATTTAGCGACGAAAGTTCGTTTAATCGGATTAAACGGAACCGAGCCGCGACAAATGTTCGTAGAGACATTTTGAGTTTTGAATTCAAAATGGTGGGGCCCACTTCACACATGTCACACATGTGAAGTGGTGGTTGGAAAGTGGTTGGCATTTATGCCAAAACCACTTACTTTCCAACCACTTGGTTTAGGTGAAACCAAATTACCCCAACTACATGGTTTTGGTGAAAAGGGTAAAACCCTTTAACAAAACCCAAGCCCTCTCTCTTCACACTTGTGTAACACAAACACTTTTGGAAAATGAAAAACCCTAATACACAAGGCTATGGGCGTGAATGGCCTTCTCTTCTCTTTGATTTTGTGGCAAAATCAACAAAGCTAGCACTTGGAGAAATCAACTAAGGTGATAGGGAAACTACTTCAAGAGTTGGAATCATCACTTAAAGCTTGGATCTTGGAGATCTCTTCTCAAAATTTTAAAGCTCAAATCCATTCATTGTAAGTATATTCCGCAACTTATTTTGAATTTATGAACACCTTTACATGCTTATTAGATCCTTGGCATGTTCTAGGAACACTAACAATGGTATCAGAGCCAATTTTAAGCATGAAAATTTTAGGGTTCATGAGACTAAAATTTGGGGCTTTTATGTTTTGAGCATGATTCTTTCAAATTGATGCTTTGAGCATGCTTAGAATATGTTAACTTAGAGTTATGCATGATTAGATTTGAAACAAATCAAATGAATCAAAAATTAAATTTCCTTAGTGTGGCCGAATTGGACTGCAGTGGACTGCACTGTTTTTGATTTTTTGTAACATGAAATGATGTGTTTAAATGCATGTTTAAATGTTGATTGTTGGTTTGATTGGATTAGAATCAAAGTCAATAAAGTTTATGTTAAAATCAAAGAGCATGTTGAGCATGAAATGATGAATTTTGGATTCAATTTGTGTTGAGCATGAAATGATGTGTTTTGGCTTCAATTTGTGTTGAGCATGAATTGATGGATTAAGCATGATTAATTAAGTTAATTGGTATTTTGGAAATATTGAGTTTAATTAATTAATCATGGCTAATACACTTTAATTAAAATAATTGTGATATTTGGATATTATAATTATGTTAATAAGCCTTTAATTATGAATTGGGCTAAAAGTGTGTATTTGGGCTTAATGGGCTTGGTTTGACTAAGTTTGGTTTTGGACTTTTGGATTGGATCCAATTGGGCCCAAAACCAATTCCATAAGTCCAAATACATCACTTGGCCCTTTAAAGAATTTAATTGGGCCTAATGGGCCTAAATTAATTTGTAGGCAATAGGGTGATTCCTATTGGGCCTTGGCATTTTGGGTTTGACCCATTATGGCCAAAGCCCATGCCTTAAGAATTAATTAAAAGCCCATTGGACTTTAATTAAAATGACATTGGATGTTATTGGGCCTTTGAGACCCATTAAGATTGGATTTGGAATCCAAGTCTTTAAGGCTTATAAATAAGTGTAATATTTAATTTGGAATTAAATTGGAATTAGTATTGAATACAAATAAATTGGATTTAAAGTTGTAGTTCAATATAATTCAAGAATACTTACTTTGAGTATTTATTCTTAAACGAGTTTGACTCGCGCAAATCAAATCGTTGTTTGAACATTGGATGGTCATTAATTCAAAGATTAATTAATTGGATTAGATTGATTGAATAACATGATTTGTATGAATACATGAATGTGTTGTATGAATAATGTATATCGGATGGATATTAGAAGGGCAAGGGCAGTTTTGGAAATTGTTGTAATAAGTTTAGAATTTATTAAATTGGACCTACGTGTCCAGCCTTTTATCTCCTCTCTCATTGTATTTCTCTTCTCACTATTCCCCTCAATGTAAATGAGGTTTCTTTATTGTATTATGTAATTGGGTAGAAGTTAGAATAGTTCTAGCCGGGGAGAGGAATGGAGTGATTTGTTCTAGGAACAATTTGTGACATATCCATCCGTATATCATTATTAATTTATTTATTTATACGCGCTTTATTATGTATTTAGAATGCATGTTTAAGGGTGTATGATGATGAGACCTTAACAAAGATAATAAATTGGTTGCCAATTTGCACGCGAAAAACCCTCAAAACATATTAAGCGTTTTTCCTTCCGTTGAGTGATTCTTACTCAAGATCCAAAGTTGGCATTGGTTTGTTGGCCAAAGTCAAGACCTTTGTCAATTGCGGATGTGTTTGAATCATGAGAGTTTTGTTCCATATCGGTGTCTTGTCCAAGTCGTGATTTGTTGGCCAAAGTCAAGATCACTTCTTGTCCATCGACATTGATTACGAAGCTTTCCATGTCAATGGGTTCCGCTTAACTGGGATCATTAAGTTTGTTGCCAAAGCCAAGGCTTAGTTGATTCAGAGGAAAAAGGTTAGGTAATATATTTGATATATTGGCATATATAAGATATATGTTTCGGACTTGGATGTCCACCTACTGGATCTAGGAATTGGATGAGATCCAATTGATCTTAGAGATCTACCTAGTTAAGTATCATACAATTTGTTGGCCAAAGTCAAGATTGTGTGTTATTTAACGGGATCCTAGCCCACTAGGAAACTAGGTTTCCCGAGTACTCCACAGAGGGTTAGAGGCTCGCCGAAAAATAGTGGGAGGCAAGAATTAAATTTGCAATATTCGTTTAGTTACTTGCCATACGCGCTCAATCAAATATCATTCGTCAAATAAATTATATATTAGTTGGACTAATATTTATAGTTGTTTTAATTAAACAGTTGGACTGTATTCAAACCCTTCATTTATAGTTGATTATATAATTGGATTATAGTAATCAATATATTTGAATTTTACCATCATTTATAATGATTATATAATTGGATTATAGTAATCAATATATTTGATTTTAACCAATAATTGTAATAAGTTATATAGTTAGACTATAGTAATCATTACATTAGATTGTACCTGAAATCGTTGATTAAATAGTTGGACTATTAGAATCAAGATTAAATTGAAAGATTAGTGTTTAAAACATTATCCTAGGAAAATGTGTTTAGACGACTTTAATTTTCAAATTGGGAATAAATTTCAGGATAGTCCTGAAACTAAGAAGTTACTTTATTTGATAAAATAACATCTTAGGCCTAAGCCCGGAGTTAAGCAAATAGTAGAGCATGATCTTTGGAAGATTCATGTGATGATAACTTTAATGTTTAATCCATTATGCTTGCCATAAAGACTCCTTAATTTCCTAATCAGAACTAAGGATTAGATCCTTAAAGTATGATGAAGAAATTGAAGGATCTTCATAGATCTATTCTTAGATCTTAGAAGTATTAAATTGCAATTAATAACTCTTGGAGAGTTAATGGCTATTCTCAAGGAGACCAAAGCCAAAGTTTGCAATAAGGCAAGTAGCGCAAGGCGCACCTTACTTCGATATTCTAGAAGGCCAAGGCTTGGCCAAAGGCTTCTGGATATAAAAAGGGCAAAGGCAAAATCATTATAATCTTCTAGGAAGATAAAGGACATATCCCAAGATGTCTGCCTAAATTGTGGCAAACGGGGTCATTGAAGCGTGACTGCCGTATGGACAAAGCAGACATGAAGAAATTGAAGACGAGCAAGGCTCTGACTTCAAATATGTTTGTCATAAATATGTTCACTACTAGTATTAAAATTGGATTTTAAATACTAAGTGTGATACATAAATATGCATTGATGTGCAGAATCTGCTATGAGCAGGATACTGACTTCAATTGAGATTAATCTGCGAATCGGAAACGGGACGAAGTCGCTGTTTTACCGTAGATACCTAAGTTTAGGAACTACCCTTCGGGTGTGTACTTAAATTAGGAAACTGTTATAATGTAACTAGTTTGACTAGAAACATTATCTCTATATCGAGTATAACTCGTTGCGAGTATACCTTTATATTCTAGAACACTAAAGTGTTTTATTTTATAAAGATGATATTGAGATAAACACATTAGATGTGAATAACAGTATTTATATTTTGAATATAAATAAATCTCAAACATATAACATGACAAACAAATAGCTCAAACTGATTTGATCAGATGAAACTATATTGTGGCAGTGTTGTCTGGGACACATTAAACAAGACTCGTATATCCACACTTTTGAAGAGTGGATACTAGGACGGATTTGATTCCATTCAAATGAAGTCTACGAATCTAGTTTATTAGGCAAAGTACCTAAAATACCTTTTACTTGGTAAAATGTAAGAACCACCGATCTGTTAGCCCTATTCATAGTGAAGTAAGTGGGCCCATGTCTAGCTAGGCTAGAGGTGGATATGAATATGTTTCGTGACCTTACGGATGTGGCATCGCGTTATGGTTATATGTTTCTTTTGAAACACAAATCAGAAACTTTTAGAGTTTCGACACGAAATAGACGAACAGATCGGCTAAAGTATTAAAACATCACGGTTTGACCATGATGAAAATACTTAAGCAATAAGTTTCTCATATACTTGAAAGAGTATAGTATTCTTTCAATGAGGACTCCTCCCGGAACACGTCAGTTTGACGGTGTGTCCGAACGGAGAAACCGAATTTTGTTGGACATGATAAGGTTAATCATGAGTCGCTCTGAGCTACCATTTTCCTTCAAAAGGATAAGCATTAACAGTGCAATACTTATTTTGAATAAGGTTCCATAAAAATCTGTTTGACAGATTTCATATTAGATATGAACAGGAAAGAAACTGGGCTTTCTCACTCCTGATGATTTGGGAATGCTAGGCATACGTTTGGATGATACCAAACTAGAACCCAAATTGGATAAGTGCCTAATATAATTGGTTATCCTAAGGAAACCAAAGTATAGTACTTATACAACTCACTAGAGAACAATGTAATTGTTGCTCACCATGCGGTTGTCCTAAGAGGAATATCGATATGTAGTGGTAAGTGGAGGATAGTAAAACTCGATGAAAATCGGAGTTATACTGTTCAAGGCACCAAGTCCTTAATGGAACACAAACAGTTCATCAAGGATGAAACTGTACCACAATCTTCGAATACACAAGAACCGCGTAAGTCGGAGAGAGTCAGAAAACAACCTGGGGTATAGGTTTCTGATCTCACCTCATAAAGATGTCAATCTTATTGAGGAATACGAACTGACTACGTATGAGGAAGTGATACAAGGTATCGACTCCAAATTATGGCAAAGTGCCATGAGTCCGAAATGGATTCCATGTATAACAACTATGTTTGGATACTAGTTGTTGTACCGCAAGGCATTGTGCCTATTGGTACTATATAAGTCTTCAAGGAAGACATACATGGAAGGCAACATACCAACGTACTAAGCTAGGCTTGTAGCGGAAAGGTATCGTTATCAACATTGTGTTGATTACAACGAAATCTTTTACATGTTGCCACGTTAAATCCATTTGGATAATGCTTGCTGATGCTGCATGTTTCATTTATGAAATATGGCAGCTGAACGAAAAAATCGCTTTCCTTAAAAGGAAACCTTTTGGAGGATGTTTACAACATCCTGACGGTTTTGTCGTACCAAAACTAGCAAACAAGGTTTGCAGGTTATTCGATCCATGTTTGGATTGAAGCAAGCATTAGGTTCTTGGAATATCGTTTTGATGTAATCATAATGGTGTATGATTTGATTCAAAACAATATGATTCTTGTGTATATAAGGAGGTTAGTGGGAGCGCACTGACAATGATGTCCTAAATAATGATGATATGTCATTTCTTGGAAATGATATTCCCATATTACAATAATCGGTGAAAGCTTGGCTTTCATGAAAATTCTCCGTAGAATTCTTGGGAGAAACAACCTTTATTCTAGGAATAAAGATCTACTGGGATAGATTTAAAGTTGTTAACACTCTCTGAGAACTCGTACATTGAAAAATGTACGTGACCTGGTGTCTCATACGCTTTGAGCATATGGAGTCACAAACAGGTCAATCCAAGTGATAGTCACTGGATTGATATTAAGAACATCCGTTAGTATCTTAGAGAACTAAGGATGATGTCTTAAACTATGGAGATGGAGAACTTGAAGTGACTGGGATCACTGTTGCAAGTTTCCTAACCGATTAAGCGACAAAGTCGTAACAACGGTACTATACAGTTTGAATAACGGTACAGTGAGCTGGAAATCTTCCAAGCAAGATACTGTTACCGAATAAAACAACATGCGGGTTATTGCTGCGGCTGAGGCAGCAATAGAAGCCATCTGGGTCATTAACAAATCTAATTAGATTAGATATAGTTCTGTTAGCAGCTGAGCTAGGCTACAGCGCAATAAAGAATTAATGGTCTCATCAACGATCCAGATATATACTTCGACTATTCATCTGATTCGTTCGGATCATACATCGTGGCGATGTGATGATCGAATAAATTGCATCAGACGATAATCATACAAATCCGCTGACGAAAGCCTTTCCTCAGCAGTTTGAGCGAACCGTACATAGTTCGGGTGTAAGACACTCGAGTGACTGGCTATAGGCCAAGTGGGAGATTGTTGGACAGTTATGACCCATAGCGTCACTATTTGTACAGATCATGGTGTTGTTGTACAAATTAACTATGTGACAAGGAGATTGCGCTCTTATCATTTGTGATTAGATCACCTAGATGTATAAATGATAGGAGGTCCTATGATTAGTTCCTGGATTGAGATGATATGAGACAGTATCAGTCCTCGAAGGATTAATCATTAAATATCCCTAGTCGTAGTATTATCGAGACTGGACATCGATAATGCGGAATAGACTAGTATTGCACTTGTGCGCGTTGTGGGAGCACAACGGCATAGTTCTCATATATTTAAGTATTGGATACTTATGCAAGTGTGATAGGAGGTTGTGTTTACCGATGGTACGGAAACAGCTTCGCTCTGGATAGACCCCTCGAATTCCATTGGTAGTATGACTATGTGTCTATGGAAGTCCGAAATCAGGGTAGGTGTATTTGGTCTTAACCTGAGACTTGCATCGCTAATACTTGCGACAATCGGTATGCTTTAGTTTTGGTCGTCCAGGGCTTTAACCGGTTCTGTGTACGCCTCTGCTGGGTATATTGAGAATCGTAGTGTATTGGGGTGATGTCAAGACGGAAGTATCACTCCAGTCATAGTGGAGATGATGTCACGTAGGATACGGTACTAGTGCTCTTAAGTACTGCAGTCATCGGGATTATGACTAGGTCATGTATATCCGATAATAGAGACTAGTTACCAGACATCCGACATGTGCTTCGTACGGGGCAGACACAGTTCCAGCCCCAGGCCTAGCACGTGACAATCCGATACTGGATCGCAATACGCAATACTACGTATACTACGCCTGACATAGATTATATATTCCAGTAAGAATATTTCTGGAGAATTGGGTAGGCACGGTGCTTTGCTAGAAGCCAACCATGTCTTGTAAATCGGTAAGCACGTGGTACGAGGTACGCACGTATTCGGATAATCCGATGACCGTATTTACTGCCAACATATCCAGGGATCTCTTGGGTCGCTTCCCAAAGATTCACCGATGACAGTTGATTTAAATTAGAATTAATCTGGGATTAATTAAGAGAGAGAATTAATCTGGGATTAATTAAGATGGAGAAAATTAATCTGGGATTAATTGAGGTATTATTTAATCTGGGATTAAATGTGTTCGGAAGAGAGAGAACGCGATTAATTTGGAATTAATCGGTAAAATAAATTTAATAGTTAAATTTGATTTTTCTATTTAATTTATTCGTATGGGCTAAAATTAATATATCAGATATATTAATATGAATTGGATTTCATTACGAAATTAAAGTTGGACTTTAATGCGAACGAACGAATTAATTTAGAATTAATTCGTAGACGACGTTCGTAATATATTTGCGAGGCATCGTTATTTAATTAAATTAGATTTAATTATTTAGCGACGAAAGTTCGTTTAATCGGATTAAACGGAACCGAGCCGCGGCAAATGTTCGTAGAGACATTTTGAATTTTGAATTCAAAATGGTGGGGCCCACTTCACACATGTCACACATGTGAAGTGGTGGTTGGAAAGTGGTTGGCATTTATGCCAAAACCACTTACTTTCCAACCACTTGGTTTAGGTGAAACCAAATTACCCCAACTACATGGTTTTGGTGAAAAGGGTAAAAACCCTTAAACAACCCAAGCCCTCTCTCTTCACACTTGTTGTAACACATCTTGGAAAATGAAAAACCCTAATCACAAGCATATTGGCGTGAATGGCCTTCTTCCTTCTCTTTGATTTTGTGGCAAAATCAACAAAGCTAGCACTTGGAGAAATCAACTAAGGTGATAGGGAAACTACTTCAAGAGTTGGAATCATCACTTAAAGCTTGCTTGGATCTTGGAGATCTCTTCTCAAAATTTTAAAGCTCAAATCCGTTCATTGTAAGTATATTCCGCAACTTATTTTGAATTTATGAACATCTTTACATGCTTATTAGATCCTTGGCATGTTCTAGGAACACTAACACTGCTTCCCTCTCCAAGATTCGGCCTTGATGTCCTTCATCAAGCTCCCAGCTTTCGAATGGTATTCCAAGCCCACATGTGGGTTCTCCATCGAACCATATCAAACTTCGCAAGACCCAAAAGTGTGCTAGCACCTTTGATTTATTTGCCACAAAAATCAATATATTGCTTCTCTTCCATTCTTGGCAGGAACAGAACCAGAAGAAAGAAAAAACAGGCAGCCCCTTGGGGAGGAGGTGGAGAGAGGAGAAAAAGAAAGTTGGAGAGAGATTGTGTTAAGTGTTTGGTATATCTGTTTTGTGTATCAATCAAATAAATAGTTTCCAAATACAAAAAGTCAAGGCAATTAAAGCCTTGCAACCACTCCAATCAATCACACACATCAATCAATCAAATCAATGACAAGTGGTCAATCACTCAAAGTGATAATGATTCGACGCTTGATGCGACTAGTGATTTGACGCTTGATTTGACTTGCGTGCCGCACTCAAATTCGAAATGCGAATGCGCTCGCAAACAATCCCGGGCTTGGGTTCGCTAATTCCAAATTAACGAATTTTCCGTTGAGACGCAATTAAGTAATTATGCCTAGCAAAATCACTATTCACATCGCTAACGAATTAATTCTAAATTAACTCGTTCGCTCGAATTAAAATTTAATTTTAATTCCGCGTCGAAATCCAATTTCTTATAATATATCGAATATATTATTTTATCGATTAATTCCAAATTAATCGTTTTCTCTCTTTATATGATATTTTATCCCAGATAAAATATCTCCGTAATTAATCCCATATTAATTTTCTCTCTCATCTAATTAATCCCAGATTAATAAAAGTGTGAGTCATACGTCATCGGTGAATCTTCGGGAAGCGACCCATGAGATCCCCAGATATGTTGGCAGTAAATTCGGTCGTCGGACTATCCGAACATGTAAGTATCTAGTACTACGTTTTTATCGATTTACAAGACAAGGTTGGCTTCTAGCAAAGCGCCATACCTACCCAAATCTCCAGAAATATCCTTACAGGAATATACTGATCTATACCAGGCATAGTATACGTAGTATTGCGTATTTTGATCCAGTATCAGATGTCACGTGCTAGGCTTGGGGCTGGAATTGTGTCTGCCCCGTACGAAGCACATGTCGGATGTCTGGTAACTAGTCTCTATAATCGGATATACATGACCTAGTCATAATATCCCGATGACTGCAGTACTTAAGAGTACTAGTACCGTATCCTACGTGACATCATCTCCACTATGACTGGAGTGATACTTCCGTCTTGACATCACCACCCAACACACTACGATTCTCAATATACCCAGCAGAGGCGTACACAGAACCTGTTAAAGCGAATAAGATGAATAGTCGAAGTATATATCTGGATCGTTGATGAGACCATTAATTCTTTAGCCTGTGCTGTAGCCTAGCTCAGCTGCTAATAGAACTATATCTAATCTAATTAGATTTATTATCGACCCAAATGGCTTCTATTGCTGCCTCAGCTGCAGCAATAACCCAAATTTGTTGTTTATTCGGTAACAGTATCTTGCTTGGAAGATTTCTAGCTAACTATTCCGTTATTCAAACTATATAGTACCGTTTGCTACTTATAGTCGTTTTATCGGTTTAGGAAACTTGCAGCAGTGAACCCAGTCACTTCAAGTTCTCCTTCTCCATAGTATAAGACAACATCCTTAGTTCTCTAAGAAACTAATGGATGCTCTTAATATCAATCCAGTGACTATCACTTGGATTGGCCTGTTTATGACTCCATATGCTCTAAGCGTATGAGACACCAGGTCATCTACATTTTTCAATGTACGAGTTCTCGGAGAGTTTTCTCGAAAGCCTAGCTTTCACCGATTATTATGGGAATATCATATCCAAGAAATGACATATTATCATTATTTTATAGGACAGCCACTGTCAGTGCGCTCCCACTAACCTCCTTATATACACAAGAATCATTTTCGTTTTGAATCAAATCATAAACTATTATGATTACATCAAAACGACAATTCCATGAACGCTATGCTTGCTTCAATCCATTCATGGATCGAATAACCTGCAAATCTTGTTTGTTAGTTATAGTACGACAAAACCGACAGGATGTTGTAAACATCCTCCAAAAGGTTTCCGTTAAGGAAAGCGGTTTTGGCATTTAGCTGCCATATTTCATAAATGAAACATGCAGCATCAGCAAGCATTATCCAAATGGATTTACCGTGGCAACAGTTAAAAGATTTCGTTGTAATCAACAGAATGTTGATAACGATACATTTTCGCTACAAGCCTAGCTTAGTACGTTGGTATGTTGCCTTCCACGTATGTCTTCCTTGAAGACTTATAATACCAGTAGGCACAATGCCTTCGGTACAACAACTAATGTTCAAACTGGTTGATATACATAGGATCCATTTCGGACTTTATGGCACTTTGCCATAATAGGGAGTCGATACCTTGTATCACTTCCTCATACGTAGTCAGTTCATATACCTCAAAAGATTGACATCTTTATGAGGTGAGATCAGAAACTCATACCCCAGGTTGTTTTCTGACTCTCTCCAAACTACGTGGTTCTTGTGTATTCGAAGATTATGGTATAGATTCATCCTTGATGAACTATTTGTGTTCCATTAAGGAATCGGTGCCTGGAACAGTATTACTTCGATTTTCATCGAGTTTCACTTTCCTCCCACTTACCACTGCATATAGGTGTTCCTCTTAGGAAAATCGCATGGCGAGCAACAATTAAATTGTTCTCATGTGAGTTGTATAAGTACTATACTTTGGTATCCATAGGATAACCTACAATTGGCACTTATCCAATTTGGGTTCTATTTTGGTATCATCCAAACTTATGCCAAGCAAACCCAAATTTTTTGGAATGAAAAATCCGGTTTCTTTCCTGTTCATATCTAATATGATATCTATCAAACAGATTTTTATGGAACCTTATTCAAAATAAGTTCTGCACTGTTATGCGTATCCGTTGAAGGAAATGGTAGCTCAGAGCGACTCATGATTAACCTTATCATGTCCAACAAAACTTGGTTTCTCCGTTCGGACACACCGTCAGGATGACGTGTTCCGGGATGAGTCCTCATTGAAAGAATACTATACTCTTTCAAGTATTTAAGAAACTTATTGCTTAAGTTTTTCATTATCTTTTAACCTTGACGATTTAATACTTTAGCCGATCTGTTGGTCTATTTCGTGTCGAAAACTTTAAAAGTTTCCGATTTGTGTTTCGAAAGAGACACATAACCATAACGCGATGCCACATCCGTAAAGGTCACAAAATATTCATATCCACCTCTAGCCTAGCTAGACATGGGTCCACTTGCTTCACTATGAACTAGGGCTAACATATCGGTGGCATTGCACTTTTACCGAGTAAAGGTGTTTTAGGCACTTTGCCTAATAAGCTAGATTCATAGACTTTATTTGAATGGAATCAAATCAGTCCGAATACCCACTCTTCAAAAGTGTGGATATACGAGTCTTGTTTAATTGTGTCCCAGACAACAATGCCACAATATGTTTCTTCTGATCAAATCAGTTTGAGCTATTTGTTTGTCATATTATACGTTCGAGATTTATTTATATTCAAAATATAAATTCTGTTATACACATCTAATATGTTTATCTCAATATCATCTTTATAAAATAAAACACTTTAGTGTTCTAGAATATAAAGGTAAATCCGCAATGGATTAAACACTGATATAAAGATAATGTATCTAGTCAAACTATTTACATTATAACAGTTTCCAAATTTAGGTCACACCCGAAGGGTAGTTCCTAAACTTAGGTATCTACGGTTAAAACAGCGACTTTCATCCCGTTTCCAATTCGCAGATAAATCTCAATTGATGTCAGTGTCCTACTCATAGCAGATTCTGAACACCAGTATATATTTATGTATCACAGTAAGTATTTGAAATCTAATTTTAATACTAGTAGTGAACATATTTATGACAAAATATTTGAAGTAAGAGCCTTGATCGTCTTCAATTCCTTCGTGTCTGCTTTGTCCAAATGGCAGTCACGTTTCTGCAATCCCGTTTGCCACATTTAAGCAGACATTTTGGGATATGTCATTTATCTTCCTAGAAGATTATAATGATTTTGCCTTTGCCCTTTTCGGTACCCTAAAAGCTTTCGGCCTAGCCTTGGCCTTCTTAGATGTTGAAGTAAAGTGCGCCTTACGCTTCTTTCCTTATTGCAAAGTTTGACTTTATCTCCTTGAGGATAGTCATTAACCCTCCAAGAGTTTACTATTGCAATTTAGTAATTCTAATATCTAAGAATAGATCTATGAAGATCCTTCAATTTCATTATCATACTTTAAGAATCTAACCCTTAGTTCTGACAAAGAAATTAAGGAATCTACTTGGCAAGCTTAATGGATTAAGCACTAAAGTTATCATTACATGAATCTTCCAAAGATCATGCTCTACTATTTGCTTAACTCCGGGCTTAGGCATAATATGTTATTTTATCAAATAAAGTAACTTATTATATTTCAGGACTATCCTGAAATTATATTCCCAATTTGAAAATTAAACCATTTAAATACATTTTCCCTAGGATTATGTTTTAAATGTCAATCTTTCAATTTTATCTTGATTCTAATAGTCCAACTATTTAATCAACGATTTTAGGTACTAATAATTATAATGATTACTATAGTCCAACTATTTAATCAACTATAATTAAATTAGTTTGAATACATCCAACTGTTTATTAAAACAACAATTAAATATTAGTCCAACTAATAATTAATTATTTGATGAATGATGTTTGTTTGAGCACGTATGGCAAGTAATTAAACGAATATTGCAAATTCAATTCTTGCCTCCCACTATTTTTCGGCGAGCCTCTAACCCTCTGTCGAGTACTCGGGAAACCGTGTTTCCTAGTGGGCTAGGATACCGTTAAATATCACACAATCTTGACTTTGGCCAACAAATTGTATGATAATTAACTAGGTAGATCTCTAAGATCAATTGGATCCAATCCAATTCCTAGATATAGTAGGGGGACATCCAAGTCCGAAACATATATATTATATATGCCAATATATCCAATATATTGCCTAACCTTTTTTTCTCTGAATCAACTAAGCCTTGGCTTTGGCACAACAAACTTAGTGATCCCAGTTAAGCGTGACCCATTGACCATGGAAAACTTCGTAATCAATGTCGATGGACAAGAAGTGGTCTTGACTTTGGCCAACAAACCACAACTTGGACAAGACACCAATATGTAACAAAGCCTTCGTGATTCAAACACATCCTCGACGGACAAAGGCCTTGACTTTGGCCAACAAACCAATGCCAGTCTTAGATCTTGAGTAAGAATCACTCAATGGAAGGAAATACGCTTAATATTTTGTGAGGGTTTTTCGCGTGCAAATTGACAACCAATTTATTATCTTTGTTAAGGTCTCATCATCATACACCCTTAAACATGCATTCTAAATACATAATAAAGCGTGTATAATAAAATAATAATGATATGCAGATGGATACTTAACACATTGATCCTAGATCAAATCTCTCCATTTCCTCTCTCCCGCTAGCACAAGTATTTACTTCTACCCGTTACACTACACTTCTAAAGAAACCTCATTTACATTGAGGGGAATAGGTGAGAAGAGAAATACACAGAGTTGAGAGGTAATAGGCTGGACACGCAGGTCCAATTAATAAATTCTAAATTTATTACAACAATTTCTAAAATTGCCCCACCCATCTAATATCCATCCGATATACATTATTCATGCTTCGCAACCATGTATTCACACAAGCATGTTATCAATCAATCTAAACAAATTAATTAATCTGATAATTAATGACCATCCAATATTCAAACAACGATTTGATTTTTCGCGAGTCAAACTCGTTTTGCCAATAAGTACTGAAAGTACGAATTCTTGAATTAAATTAAACTACATAATTAAATCCAATTCAATTTGTATTAATACTAATTCACTATTTAATTCCAAATTAAATATTACACTTTATAAATAAACCTTTACGACTTAAATTCCAAATTTAATCGTTACGGGTCTCAAAGCCCGATTAACATCCAATGTTTATTTAATTAAAGTTCAATGGGCTTTTAAATAATTTCTTAAGGCGTGGAATTTTGGTCAACTTGGGTCAAACCCAATAACCAAAGCCCAATCAATGAGTAACCCCTTAAGCCTAGAAATCAATTTAGGCCCATTAGGCCCAATTAAATTTATTAAGGTCCATTAGTCGCATTTGGGCTTTATGGAACCGGTTTTGGGCCCAATTGGATCCAACCAATTTAGCCTAAACCTAAATTGGTACAACCAAGCCCAATAAGCCCAATAACAACATTTCAAGCCCAAATCCAATTTAAGCCCAAATAATTAAATTACAAAAAAAATCCAATTTCATAATTTAATTACTCAAAGTGAATTACACATTTAATTACCCAAATCAATTTTTCCAAAACACAAATTTGTACAATTAATCATGCTTATCAACATCAATAGTGTCCAACACATTTTGATCAAAAAATCAAACCCATATCATGCTATATTACTCTCGGCAATTAGAGGTAATTTTTGTCCAATTCGAATTCAATCCAATTAAATCAAATTCAACATTAAATCAATATCCCCAATCGTTTCCAACTCATCCAATGAATCAAAAAACAAAATTCCAAGACATTTAGGGTTAGTCATCCATTCGTCCAAGCTAAGGATTTTGGGGAAAAATGTTCCAAACATTTTTTCTTGAAATTGATCCAATCAATCTTTAATTAAACATCATTTAAACATATTCAATCAAACAATTTAACTAAATCATGCTCAAAATTAATTTACCCAAATTTTAACCCACAATTATTTTCATGCTTAACCTGTTGGACAATTATGACCCATAGCGTCACTATTTGTACAGATCATGGTGTTGTTGTACAAATTAACTATGTGACAAAGGAGATTGTTCTCTTATCATTTGTGATTAGATCACCAAGATGTATAAATGATATGAGGTCCATATGATTAGTTCCTGGATTGAGAATGATATGAGACAGTATCAGTCCACGTAGGATTAATCATTAAAAATCCCTAGTCAGAGTGTTTTCGAGATTGGACATCGATAATGCGTAAAAGACTAGTTTTACACTTGTGTGCGTTGTGAGGGCATAACGGCATAGTTCTCATATATTTGGGTATAGGATACTCATGCAAGTGTAGTAGGAGGTTGTGTTTTACCGATGGTACGGGAAACAGCTTCGCTCTGGATAGACCCAATCGGAATTCCATTGGTAGTATGACTATGTGTCTATGGAAGTCCAAAATCAGGGTAGGTGTATTTGGTATTAACCTGAGACTTGCACCGCTAATACTTGCGACAATCAATATACTTTGGTTGTGGTCGTCCAGGGCTTTAACAGGTTCTGTGTACGCCTCTGCTGGGTATATTGAGAATCGTAGTGTGTTGGGTGTGATGTCAAGACGGAAGTATCACTCCAGTTATATGGAGATGATGATCGCGCAAGGATACAGAACTAGTTCTCTAAAGGGTTGCAACCATCGGGATAATATGACTTGGTCATGATTATCCGATAATAAAGAGACTAGTTGCTCGTAATCTGATATATGCTTCGTATGGGGCAGACACTGTATCAGCCCCAGGCCTTGCATGTGATCATTCGATACTGGATCGAAATACGCAATACTGTGTATACTACGCTTGATATAGATCGCATATTCCTGTAAGCATATTTCTGGAGAATTGGGTAGGCATGGCGGTTTGCTAGAAGCCAACCTTGTCGTGTAAATCAGTATAAATGTAGTACTAGGTACTTACGTGTTCGGATAGTCCGAGGACCGAATTTACTGCTAACATATCCGAGGATCTCATGGGTCGCTTCCCGAAGATTCACCGATGACGTATGACTCGCACTTTTAATTAATCTGGGATTAATTAGATGAGAGAGAAAATTAATCTGAGATTAATTGCAGAGATATTTTATCTGGGATAAAATATCAATTAAAGAGAGAAAATTATTAATTTCGAATTAATCGATTAAATAATATATTCGATATATTATACGAATTGGATTTCGATACGGAATTGAAATTAGATTTTAATTCGGGCGAACGAATTAATTTAGAATTAATTCGTTAACGACTGAATAGTGATTTCGCTAGGCATAATCATTTAATTACGTCGCAACGAAAATTTGTTAATTTGGAATTAGCGAACCCGAGCCCAGGATTGTTTGTGAGCGTATTCGCATTTCGAATTCGAGTGCGGCACGCAAGTCAAATCTAGCGTCAAATCATTAGTCACTTTGAGTGATGTGACAACTTGTCACTAGATTTGATTGATTGATGGATTGATGGAAGTGGTTGGAAGGCTTTTGAAAGCTTGAATGACATATATTGTTATTTTATTATTTGGTATATGTTGAATTGATTTTAGAAATCAATAAACCATTACACATTTCCAACTCTCTCTCTTTCTTTCTTTTCTTCTCTCTCTCACACGCCCATGGGGCTGTTCTTCACTGGTTTTTCTGGGAAAAAACCGAGCATGAAGGGAAGCAAAGTGTGGTGTTTTTGTTGCAAAAACATCAAGAGCTAGCACTCCGAGAGACATGCGAAGGTGATAGGGAAGTCCACCCATGAGCTTGGAATCACCATGACAAAGCTTGGAGATTGGAAGATGATCCAAAACCGAAAATGGAGGAGCAAGGGACTGCTCACTGCCGAATGCACCAAGGAGGCATAAATTAATTTTTGTTGTCCACCGCGTTGCTCAACCGATCAATGTAAGTATTCCGCAACTTCCTCGATTGTATTCACATGTGTTTTATGCTTGTTATTCGATCCTCGGGATCGTAGAACTCCAACAATGGTATCAGAGCGGAGTAAAAGCATGAAATATGACTTAGGGTTAAAATTTGTGTAAATTGATTTTGAGTATGATTTGATTAAATTGGATGTTTGAATATGCTTAAATCATGTTTAATTGAGGATTGATTGGATCAATTTGATGAAATATTGTTTGGAATAATTTTGCCCAAATTTTATGGCTTGGCCGAAAATGATGAGTGCCCTAAATGTCTTGGTTTTTGATTTTGATTCGTTGGATGACTTGGAATCAATTGGGAATGATGATTTGATGTTGAATTGGATTCAATTGGATTGAATTTAAAATTCGACATTAAAATCCCTATATTGCCGAGACTTATAGAAGCATGAATGGGTTTGATTTTTTGTGTTAAATTGTGTTGGACATGATTTAATGATGATAAGCATGATTAATTAGGCTAATTTGGTGTTTTGGAAATATTGATTTGGGTAATTAATTATATATACACTTGGAATAATTAAATTGTGAAATTGGATTTTGTAATTTAATAAATTGGGCTAATTTTGGAAATTGGGCTTTAAATGTTGTAAATGGGCTTATTGGGCTTGGTTATACCAAGTTAAGTTTAGGCTAAATTAGTTGGATCCAATTGGGCCCAAAACCGTTTCCATAAAGCCCAAATGCGACTAATGGACCTTTAAAGTTTAATTGGGCCTAATGGGCCTAAATTGATTTCTAGGCTTATGGGGTTATTCCTTGATTGGGCTTTGGTTATTGGGTTTGACCCAAGTTGACCAAAAGTCCACGCCTTAAAGAAATTAATTAAAAGCCCATTGGACTTTAATTAAATTGACGTTGGACGTTAATCGGGCTTTGAGACCCGTAACAATAAAATTTGGAATTTAAGTCGTAAATGTTTATTAATAAAGTGTAATATTTAATTTGGAATTAAATAGCGAATTAGTATTAAATACAAATTGAATTGGATTTAATTTTGTAGTTTAATTTAATTCGAGAATTCGTACTTTGAGTACTTATTCGCAAAACGAGTTTGACTCGCGCAAAATCAAATCGTTGTTTGAACATTGGATGGTCACTAATTATCAGATTAATTAATTTGATTAGATTGATTGATAACATGCTTGTGTGAATACATGGTTGAGATGCATGAATAATGTATATCAGATGGATATTAGATGGGTGGGGCAATTTTAGAAATTGTTGTAATAAATTTGATTTATTAATTGAACCTGCATGTCCAGCCTTATTACCTCCTTATTCTTTGTATTCTCTTCTGACCTATTCCCCTCAATGTAAATGAGGTTTCTTTAGAAGTGTAGTGTAACGGGTAGAAGTAAATACTTGTGCTAGCGGGAGAGAGAAACAGAGAGATTTGATCTAGGATCATTGTGTAAAGTATCCATTCGCATATCATTATTATTTTATTTATACGTGCTTTATTATGTATTTAGAATGCATGTTTAAGGGTGTATGATGATGAGACCTTAATAAAGATAATAAATTGGTTGCCAATTTGCACGCGAAAAACCCTCGCAAAATATTAAGCGTTTTTCCTTCCATTGAGTAATTCTTACTCAAGATCCAAGACTGGCATTGGCTTGTTGGCCAAAGTCAAGGCCTTTGTCCGTCGATGATGTGTTTGAATCACGAGAGCTTTGTTCCATATCAGTGCCTTGTCCAAGTTGTGTTTGTTGGCCAAAGTCAAGACCACTTCTTGTCCATCGACATTGATTACGAAGTTTTCCATGGTCAATGGGTCGCTCTAACTGGGATCACTGAGTTTGTTGTGCTAAAGCCAAGTCTTAGTTGATTCAGAGGAAAAAGGTTAGGCAATATATTAGATATATTGGAATATATAAGATATATGTTTCGGACTTGGATGTCTCCCTACTGGATCTAGGAATTGGATCGGATCCAATTGATCTTAGAGATCTACCTAGTTAATTATCATACAATTTGTTGGCCAAAGTCAAGATTGTGTGATATTTAATGGGATCCTAGCCCACTAGGAAATACGGTTTCCCGAGTACTCGACAGAGGGTTAGAGGCTCGCCGAAAAATAGTGGGAGGCAAGACAAGAATTGAATTTGCAATATTCGTTTAATTACTTGTTATACGTGCTCGAACAAATTTCATTCGTCAAATAAATTAAATATTAGTTGGACTAATATTTAAATTGTTGTTTTAAATAAAACAGTTGGACTGTATTCAAACAATTCAATTATAATTGATTAATAATTGGATTATAGTAATCATTATAATAAATAGTACCAAATCATTGATTAAATAGTTGGACTATTAGAATCAGATAAAATTGAAAGATTGACATTTAAAAATATAATCCTAGGGAAAATGTATCTAAATGTTTAATTTTCAAATATGGAATATATTTCAGGATAGTCCTGAAAACTAATAAATTACTTTATTTGATAAAATAACATATTAGGCCTAAGCCCGGAGTTAAGCAAATAGTAGAGCATAATCTTTGGAAGAATATGTGATGATAACTTTAGTGCTTAATCTATTAAACTTGCTAAGTAGACTCCTTAATTTCTTTGTCAGAACTAAGGATTAGATCCTTAAAGTATGATAATGAAATTGAAGGATCTTCATAAATCTATACTTATATTTTAGAAGTACTAAATTGCAATAAATAACTCTTGGAGAGTTACTGGCTATTCTCAAGGAGTCCAAGCCAAATTTTGCAATATGGCAAGAAGCACAAGGCGCACCTTACTTCGATATTCTAGAAGGCCAAGGCTTGGCCAAAGGCTTCTGGAATATGGAAAAGGTCAAAGGCAAAATTATTATAATATTCTGGGAAGATAAAGGACATATCCCAAAATGTCTGCCTAAATTGTGGCAAACGGGATCGCGGAAGCGTGACTGCCATTTGGACAAAGCAGACATGAAGGAATTGAAGACGGTGCAAGGCTCTGACTTCAAATATGTTTGTCATTAATATGTTCACTACTGGTATTAAAATTGGATTTGAATACTAAGTGTGATACATAAATATGTACTGGTGTTCAGAATCTGCTTTGAGCATGATACTAACTTCCATTGAGTTTTATCTGCGAATTAGAAACGGGACGAAAGTCGCTGTTTTAACCGTAGATACCTAAATTTAGGAACTACCCTTTGGGTGTATACTTAAATTAGGAAACTGTTATAATGTAACTAGTTTGACTAGAAACATTATCTCTATATCAGTGTTTAACTCGCTGCGGGTGAACCTTTATATTCTAGAACACTAAAGTGTTTTATTATATAAAGATGATATTGAGATAAACACATTAGATGTGAATAACAGAATTTATATTTTGAATATAAATAAATCTCAAACGTATAAAATGACAAACAAATAGCTCGAACTGATTTGATCAGATGAAACATAATGTGGCATTATTGTCTGGGACACAATTAAAACAAGACTCGTATATCCACACTTTTGAAGAGTGGGTACTAGGACTGATTTGATTCTATTCAAATAAAGTCTATGAATCTAGTTTATTGGCCAAAGTGCCTAAAACACCTTTACTTGGTAAGAGTGCAAATGCCACCAATCTGTTAGCCCTAGTTCATAGTGAAGCAAGTGGGTCCATGTCTAACTAGGCTAGAGGTGGATATAAATATTTCGTGACCTTTACGGATGTGGCATCGCGTTATGGTTATGTGTTTCTTTTGAAACACAAATCGGAAACTTTTATAGTTTCGACACGAAATAGACAAACAGATCGGCTAAAGTATTAAACTGTCACGGTAAGACCGTAATGGAAAATACATAAGCAATAAGTTTCTTAAATACTTGAAAAAGTATAGTATTCTTTCAATGATGATTCCTCCCGGAACACGTCAATTTGACGATGTGTCCGAACAGAGTAACCGAATTTTGTTGGACATGATAAGGTTAATCATGAGTCGCTCTGAGCTACCATTTCCTTCAACGAATAAGCATAAACAGTGCAGAACTTATTTTGAATAAGGTTCTATAAAAATCTGTTTGACATATTTCATATTAGATATGAACAGGAAAGAAACTAGGTTTCTCATTCCTGATTATTTGGGTATGCTAGGCATATGTTTGGATGATACCAAACTAAAACCCAAATTCGATAAGTGTCTAAGTTGTAGGTTATCCTAGGGAAACCAAAGTATAGTACTTATACAACTCACATGAGAACAATTTAATTGTTGCTCACCATGCGGTTTTCCTAAGAGGAATACCTATATGCAGTGGTAAGTAAGAGGATATTAAAACTCGATGAAAATCGGAGTAATACTATTCAAGGCACCGAATCCTAATGGAACATAAATAGTTCATCAAAGATGAAACTATAACAATAATCTTCGAATACACAAGAACCGCGTATGTCGGATAGAGTCAGAAAACAACCTGGGGTATGGGTTTATGATCCATGGTTGGATTGAAGCAAGCATTAGGTTCTTGGAATTATCGTTATGATGTAATCATAATGGAGTATGATTTAATTCAAAATGAAATGATTCTTGTGTGTAAAAGAGGGTTAGTGGGAGCTCACTGACAGTGGCAGTCCTATATAAATAATGATGATATGTCATTTCTTGGAAATGATATTCCCATAAAACAATCGGCGAAAGCTTGGCTTTCGAGAAAACTCTCCGAGAAATCGTACATTGAAAAATGTAAGCGACCTGGTGTCTCATACGCTTTGAGCATATGAATTCACAATCAGGCAATTCCATGTGATAGTCACTGGATTGATATTAAGAACATACTTTTGTTTCTTAGAGAACTAAGGATGCTGTCTTAAACTGTGGAGAAGGATAGCTTGAAGTGACTGGGATCACTGCTACAAGTTTCCTAACCGATAAAAATGGTACTATACAGTTCGAATAACGGTACAGTGAGCTGGAAATCTTCCAAGAAAGATACTGTTACCGAATAAATAACAAATGCGGGTTAATGCTGCAGCTGAGGCAGCAATAGAAGCCATTTGGGTCGATAATAAATCTAATTAGATTAGATATAGTTCTTTTAGCAGCTGAGCTAGGCTACAACGCAGGCTAAAGAATTAATGGTCTCATCAACGATCCAGATATATACTTCGATATTCATCTGATTCGTTCGGATCATACATCGTGGCGATGTGATGATCGTATAAATCGCATCAGACGATAATCTTGCAAATCAGCTGACGAAAGCCTTTTCTCAGCAGTTTGAGCCAACCGTACATAGTTCGGGTGTTAGACACTCGAGTGACTGTCTATAGGCCAAGTGGGAGATTGTTGGAGAATTATGACCCATAGCGTCACTATTTGTACAGATCATGGTGTTGTTGTACAAATTAACTATGTGACAAATGAGATTGCTCTCTTATCATTTGTGATTAGATCACCAAGATGTATAAATGATAGTAGGTCCATATGATTAGTTCCTGGATTGAGAATGATATGAGACAATATCAGTCCACGTAGGATTAATCATTAAAAATCCCTAGTCAGAGTGTTATCGAGATTGGACATCGATAATGCGTAAAAGACTAGTTTTACACTTGTGCGCGTTGTGAGGGCATAACGGCATAGTTCTCATATATTTGGGCATAGGATACTCATGCAAGTGTAGTAGGAGGTTGTGTTTTACCGATGGTACGGGAAACAGCTTCGCTCTGGATAGACCCCCTCAGAATTCCATTGGTAGTATGACTATGTGTCTATGGAAGTCCGAAATCAGGGTAGGTGTATTTGGTCTTAACCTGAGACTTGCACCGCTAATACTTGCGACAATCAATATACTTTGGTTGTGGTCGTCCAGGGCTTTCACAGGTTTTGTGTACATCTCTGTTGGGTATATTGAGAATCGTAGTGTGTTGGGTGTGATGTCAAGACGGAAGTATCACTCCAGTCATATGGAGATGATGATCGCGCATGGATACAAACTGGTTCTCTAAAGGGTTGCAACCATCGGGATAATATGACTTGGTCATGATTATTCGATAATAAAGAGACTAGTTGCTCGTAATCCGATATATGCTTCGTACGGGGCAGACACTGTACCAGCCTCAGGCCTTGCATGTGATCATCCGATACTGGATCGAAATACGCAATACTACGTATACTACGCTTGATATAGATCGCATATTCCTATAAGCATATTTCTGGAGAATTGGGTAGGCATGGCTCTTTGCTAGAAGCCAACCTTGTCGTGTAAATCAGTATAAACGTAGTACTAGGTACTTACGTGTTCGGATAGTCCGACGACCGAATTTTCTGCCAACATATCCGGGGATCTCATGAGTCGCTTCCCGAAGATTCACCGATGTCGTATGACTCGCACTTTTAATTAATCTGGGATTAATTAGATGAGAGAGAAAATTAATCTGGGATTAATTGCGGAAATTTTATCTGGGATAAAATATCAATTAAAGAGAGAAAACGATTAATTGGAATTAATCGATTAAATAATATATTCGATATATTATACGAAATTGGAATTCGACGCAGAATTGAAATTAGATTTTAATTCGGGCGAACGAATTCATTTAGAATTAATTCGTTAACGATGTGAATAGTGATTTCGCTAGGCATAATCATTTAATTACGTCGCAACGAAAATTCGTTAATTTGGAATTAGCGAACCCGAGCCTGGGATTATTTGCGAGCGCATTCGCATTTCGAATTCGAGTGCGGCACGCAAGTCAAATCAAGTGTCAAATAATTAGTCGTATCAAGCGTCAAATCATTATTCACTTTGAGTGATGTGACAACTTATCACTTGATTTGATTGATTGATGGATTGATGGAAGTGGTTGGAAAGCTTTTGAAAGCTTGAATGACATATATTGTTATTTTATTATTTGGTATATGTTGAATTGATTTTAGAAATCAATAACCATTACACATTTCCAACTCTCTCTCTTTCTTTATTTTCTTCTCTCTCTCACACGCCCATGGGGCTGTTCTTCACTGGTTTTTCTGGGCAAAAACCGAGCATGAAGGGAAGCAAAGTGTGGTGTTTTTGTTGCAAAAACATCAAGAGCTAGCACTCCGAGAGACATGCGAAGATGATAGGGAAGTCCACCCATGAGCTTGGAATCACCATGACAACGCTTGGAGCTTGGAAGACTATCCAAAACCGAAAATGGAGGAGCAAGGGACTGCTCACTGCCGAATGCACCAAGGAGGCAGAAATTAATTATTGTTGTCCACCGCGTCGCTCAACCGATCGATGTAAGTATTCCGCAACTTCCTCGATTGTATTCACATGTGTTTTATGCTTGTTATTCGATCCTCGGGACCGTAGAACTCCAACACAACCTTGCTCATAGATAGCATTGTTGGAATTCTATAAGCATCCCAAGATCATTTCAAGCAATGAAAATACAAGTGAATACAATCGAGGAATTGCGGAATACTCACATCGATCGGTTGAGCGATGCGGTGGACAACAAAATTCTTCTTCTCCCTCCTAGAGTGCTCGGAAGTGAGCTGCTTTCCCTTTCCAAGATTCATCCATTGATGTCCTTCATCAAGCTCCTAGCTTTCGAATGGTATTCCAAGCCCACGGGTGGGTTTCCCTATCACCTTTGCAAGACCCAAAAGTGTGCTAGCACTTTGATTTTTGCCACAAAAATCAATCTATTTCTTCTCTTCATTCTCGGTAATAACAAAACCAAAAGAAAGAAAAACAGCAGCCCCATGGGCGTAGGTGGAGAGAGGAGAAAAAGAAAATTGAGAGAGATGTGTGTTAAATGTTTGGTATATCATTTTTGTGTATCTAATACACAATATTTAATTTTCAAAAATCAAATAAAATGATTTTCCAAATACAAAAAAGTCAAGGCAATTAAAGCCTTGCCAACCACTTTTATCAATCACATCAATCAATCAAATCAGTGACAAGTGGTCACATCACTCAAAGTGACTAATGATTTGACGCTTGATGCGACTAGTGATTTGACGCTTGATTTGAATTGCGTGCCGCACTCGAATTCGAAATGCGAATGCGCTCGTAAACAATCCCGGGCTCGGGTTCGCTAATTCCAAATTAACGAATTTTCCATTGCGTCGTAATTATATGATTACGCCTAGCGAAATCACTATTCATGTCGCTAATGAATTAATTCTAAATTAACTCGTTCGCCCGAATTAAAATCTAATTTTAATTCCGCGTCGAAATCCAATTTCGTATAATATATCGAATATATTATTTTATCGATTAATTCCAAATTAATCGTTTTCTCTCTTTATATGATATTTTATCCTAGATAAAATATCTCCGTAATTAATCCCAGATTAATTTTCTCTCACATCTAATTAATCCCAGATTAATAAAAGTGCGAGTCATACGTCATCGGTTAATCTTCGGGAAGTGACCCATGAGATCCCCGGATATGTTGGCAGTAAATTCGGTCGTCGGGTTATCCGAACACGTAAGTACCTAGTACTACGTTTTTACCGATTTACAAGACAAGGTTGGCTTCTAGCAAAGCACCATGCCTACCTAATTCTCCAGAAATATCCTTACAGGAATATAGTGATCTATATCAGGCGTAGTATACGTAGTATTGCGTATTTCGATCCAGTATCAGATGTCACGTGCTAGGCCTGAGGCTGGAATTGTGTCTGCCCCGTACGAAGCACATGTCGGATGTCTGGTAACTAGTCTCTATAATCGGATATACAAGACCTAGTCATAATATCCCGATGACTGCAGTACTTAAGAGTACTAGAACCGTATCCTACGTGACATCATCTCCATTATGACTGGAGTGATACTTCTGTCTTGACATCACACCCAACACACTACGATTCTCAATATACCCAGCAGAGGCGTACACAGAACCTGTTAAAGCCCTGGACGACCAAAACCAAAGTATATTGATTGTCGCAAGTATTAGCGGTGCAAGTCTCAAGTTAAGACCAAATACACCTACCCTGATTTCGGACTTCCATAGACACATAGTCATACTACCAATGGAATTCCGAGGGGGTCTATCCAGAGCGAAAATGTTTCCCGTACCATCGGTAAAACACAACCTCCTATTACACTTGCATGAGTATCCTATACCCAAATATATGAGAACTATGTCGTTTTGCCCTCACAACACGCACAAGTGTAATACTAGTCTTTTACTCATTATCGATGTCCAATCTCGATAATACTCTGACTAGGGATATTTAATGATTTATCCTTCGTGGGTTGATACTGTCTCATATCTTCTCAATCCAGGAACAAATCACAAGGACCTCCCATCATTTATACATCTTGGTGATCTAAGCACAAATGATAAGAGAGCAATCTCCTTTGTCACATACTTAATTTGTACAACAACACAATGATCTGTATAAATAGTGATGTTATGGGTCATAATTGTCCAACATATGTGTCTATGGGAATCTGAATCAGGGTAGGTGTATGTGGTCTTAACTTGGGACTTGCATCGCTAATACTTGCGACAATCAGTACGCTTTGGTTTTAGTCGTCCGGAGCTTTAACAGGTTCTGTGTATGCCTCTTCTGGGTTTACTGAGAATCGTAGTTGTAGACACTGCATTTTTGCATAGAGCCCAATGATGAGCCTCGTATGGAGGCACTACCCGATAAGTCGCGGAAGTCACGGGGAACGCACGCCGAAAAGGAAAAATCTAAAATTAATAGCTCATCAAATTTAAATTACCTAGTCAGCCGCGGGTTCGCTTAGTTGATTCCTATTTTAAAGATTAATCTTGGCTCAAAACCCCCGCACCCATCCAAAGCCCATACGCACCCATTCAAAGCACAATTGCATAACCCTAACCCTAACCCTTATGCCCCACTATAAAAGATACCCTAAACAAACCCTAATCTCTCTCTATTCTTCCTATAAAAAAAAAACTCACTCAAAAAAAAAAAAAAAAGAACCCTAATCTCTCGCTATTCTTCCCAACACTTGGCCCTCGGCAGCCACAAAAAAAAAACAAGAATGAAACACTAAAAGAGGCCTCGGCCACTCTCTCTATCTCACTCTTCACGCCTTCTTCTCCCCAACCAATTCATTAACAAAAAAACCCTAATGAAGCTCTCTCTCTGAACCAAGACATCAACAATGAAACCCTAAAAAAGCTCTCGGCATCAACAGCTCTCGGTCCTCTCTCTCTCTACCTCACACTCCCTCTAGCCTCTCTCATTTCTTTTCCAACAACTCTCTCCTCACGACAATGAATAACAGAAAACCCTAAGCTTCAAGACTCGGCAGCCTCCCCCCCTCGCTCGCGTCTCCCCTCTCTCTGACGCCCCTCTCTCTCACGTCTCATATCTCATTGAACATCACACAGCCGACCAAGATTTTTCTAGCACTCAAAGCTTCTCATTTGGAACAAAGGCATCAGTGAAGTTGGTCTTGCTTGACGAGGCTGATGCCATGACAAATGATGCTCAGTTTGCCTTGCGTAGAGTGATTGAGAAATACACGAAGAACACTAGCGTTTCAAACATGTTATAGAGGCTGAAGGCCTTGATGTGACTGAAGATGGCTTGGCCGCAATGTACGGCTTTACAATGGCGACATGAGAAAATCCTTGAACATTTTACAATCAACACACACGGCCACACAACATACACTCCACGCTGCCCACTCGTCACACACAAGACCTTTTGACACACACGCACACGAGAGACACTCACGGTAAAACGCACTCACGGTAAACACATAACTCTTCACTTTTTCACACAACAAACATAGCCAAGACACTCAGTAAGCCCTCACCGACTTCACCCAAACGAACAAACAAAGACACCAGACCTTAAGCCATGCACACGTGAACACCAAACAAAGGACACTACCATTCACAGCCCTAAGTAACGAAGCAGCCCCATGACCAAACCTTCACTGGCCGACACAAAGTCATGCACACGGACACAATCACCAAGCCCCGCCATCTTCACACACACAGCCGAGACAAAGCAATACACTACCCAACAAAAGGGCAGCCCCCACCGACACACAACACAAGATAAAGGCCACATCAACCGACCCATTCACTGCCAAAAATTAAGCCCTAAATCGATAACAAAACAATGAGTAAACAGGCCCTTGAACCGAGTGTAAAATACACCTAAAACCAGTCCCAAAACAAACACCCAAGCAGTCCAAAAACAACACATAAACAGTCCCTGAAAACAGCCCCATAAACCAGTAAAACAGTGACCGTAAATAATCTAAAAACAATCTCTAAAACGGTGAAACAGCGAGCAAAAGAACAGCCAACAAGCAGACTAGAAAAACATGAAATGTTAACCCTTCCGGCGACGTCCCAACGTACTCCCGAGAAGTGACTTAAAAGGTAAGACCTGAGGGCACTCTTTGTTATATTTTATTTTTTTGTCCTGGAAACGGCATGCTTGGTTGGACGTGGAATACGTCCAACCGGGCATGCGAAGTCCTACATTGAAAACGGCCAAATTATTTGCTCACATATTTAGTATTTCGCATTTATCTCGTATTATTAGTCTTTTATTATTTCGCATTTAATTTACGTTTATTGTTGTTTTATTGTTCCGCACTTTTGTTTTGTGTTATTTATCTTCCTTGTTATTTCACATATTTGTCTCTTCAGTTATTTATTGTTATATGCATTATCATATTTCATGTATGTCAACATTGGGTTAATAATTGCGTTGTGTTAATGCTTGCGTGCTATCCCTTGCGGTATATCGGATGGAAACCCAGACATAAATTCCGTAGCCGAATCCGAATGGATGGTAGTGCGGTCTGTACTTGGGATACAACTCCACGTACCACTTAGGGAAATATTCCTGCATGTGTTTATGTCATTTTAGACTCCACTTTGGTAATCTCGTTCGAACGTGTTCTCAAACGCTACACGAACGTATACATTTTGTCTCTCTCCGTTCGAATACGTTTCCGAACGCTACTCGAACGCATGTATTCGGCCTCACCCCGTTTGAACACATTTTCGGATGCTACACTAACGCGCATGCATTCTGTATTGCCATAAATGATATCCCATCCCATTCGAACGTATTTACGAACGCTACTTGAACGTATGCATTCGGCCTTATCCCATTCGAACGTGTTTCCGAATGCTACTCGAACGCGCGCACACTGGGCAGATTGTTTTATCATTTTTCATGCATATTTGCCTCTTTAGTTATCCTTTTTACATTATGCACTTGATTATCTCTCTTTATTATTAATGCCCATTTTTATTGGTATTATTTATTTACATTCACGCACTTCTTTGTTATTATGTTTATGGAATCATGCATTTTCCTTCATTTTTTTATTTACGATTATAGGTGTGCGAACTTGTGTGTTGATTAAATTATCTTGCATGTGTTGGATAAGACTTGGTTATACTATTGCATAAATCCTTTCATTACAACTGGCATAAGTAAGGGACCATTCTGAACCCAACGGTTTGAGGACTTCCATTGCGAGGGGTGAGTGCGGCCTTAAATCATTTCCCATTTCACACTGGGTGCCGACTCATTTATTCTCCGATTTAGTCCCCCGCGGGCTACTCCGTACTCCCAACGGGCCGTGAGCCCGGACAGCGTCGCCGTACCTCTGTACCATGCCTACAGTCTGGCGACTCCACTGGGGAATAAGACCCTCAACTCAATTTGGGAACAAGACCCACAACTCCATTCGGGAACAAGACCTTCATCTAAATTCGGCAACAAGACCCTCAACTCAATTTGGGAACAAGACCCACAACTCCATTCCGGAACAAGACCCTCAACTCAATTCGGGAACAAGGCCCACAACTTAGTTCAGGAATAAAGCCAGGGAACAAAGCCCATAATATGTATAGTTCGGGAACAAAGCCCACTCTCTACAGAGTTCGGGAATAAAGCCTAGGGAACAAAGCCCACAATCAGTACAATTAGGGAACAAAGCCCACTCTCAGCACAGTTCAAGAATAATGCCCACTCTTAGCACAGTTCGGGAATAAAGCCCACTATCAGCACAGTTCGGGAATAAAGCCCACTATCAGCACAGTTCGATAATAAAGCCCAGGGAACAAAGCCCACAATCAGTACAGTTTGGGAACAAAGCCCACTATCTACACAGTTCGGGAATAAAGTCCACTCTCAACATAAGTTCAGGAACAAAGTCCAGGGAATAAAGCCCACAATCAATAGTTCGGGAACAAAGCCCACAATGAATTTAGTTCGGGAATAAAGCCCACAATCAACACAGTTCAGGAATAAAGCCCACTCTTAACACAATTAGGGAACAAAGCCTAGGGAATAAAGCCCACAATCAACACAGTTCGGGAATAAAGCCCACTCTCAACATAAGTTCGGGAACAAAACCTAGGGAATAAAGCCCACAATCAATTCAGTTCGGGAATAAAGACCACAATCAACACAGTTCGGGAATAAAGCCCACTCTCAACACAAGTTCGGGAACAAAGCCCAGGGAATAAAGCCCACAATCAACAGTTCGGGAACAGAGTCCACAATCAATTCAGTTCGAGAATAAAGCCCACAATCAATGCAAGTTCGGGAACAAAGCCCATATTCAGTACAGCTCGGGAACAAAACCCACTCTCTACATAGTTCAGGAACAAAACCCAGGGAATAAAGCCCACAATCAACACAGATCGGGAACAAGACCCACAACACAGTTCGAGAACAAAGCCCACTCTCAACTCAATTCAGGAACAAGACCCACAACTCAAATCAGGAACAAGACCCACAACTCAAATCGGGAACAAGACCCAAAACTCAAATCGGGAAAAAGACCCACAATTCAAATCGGGAACAAGACCCACAACTCAATTCGGGAACAAGACCCACAACTCAAATCGGGAACAAGACCCTCAACTCAATTCGGGAACAAAACCCAGGGGTCAAAGCGCCCCGCCATCACCTCACATCAGTAACGGTTCGGGAATGAACCATCCACCTCTCATACAGTAACGGTTCAGGAATGGACCACCTCTCATAAATTAACGGTTCGGGAATGGACCACCTCTCATATCAATAACGGTTCGGGAATGGACCATCTCTCATCAGTAATGGTTCGGAAATGAAACCATCCCTCATCAGTAACGGTTCGGAAATGGACCATCTCACTTCAGTAATAGTTCGGAATGAACCATCTCACATTAGTAATGGTTCGGGAATGAACCATCCACCTCTCAAGTAACGGTTCAGGAATGAACCACCTCACATCAGCTCAGTTCAGTAATGAATCCTAGAGATCGCAGCATCTTGCAGGGATGAACCTTAGGGGTCGTATCACCTCGCCATAAAATCAATTCAGTTCGAAGCATCTCGTAAAACAGCAGGTAAGTATGACAGCCGACGAACCAGGTAAGTAAAAATGCATGCATAACTTTGATAGGGTTGTCACTGTCACACACTGCACAAGCCCCATCAAAGTGGGGGCGACTGTAGACACTGCATTTTTGCATAGAGCCCAATGATGAGCCTCGTATAGAGGCACTACCCGATAAGTCACGGAAGTTATGGGGAACGCACACCGGAAGGGAAAAATCTAAAATCAATAGCTCGTCAAATTTAAATTCGCTAGTTAGCCGCGGGTTCGCTTAGTCGATTCCTCTTTTAAACATTAATCTTGACCCAAAACCCCCGCACCCATCCAAATCCCATACGCACCTATCCAAAGCCTAATTGCATAACCCTAACCCTAATGCCCCACTATAAAAGATACCCTAAAACAAACCCTAATCTCTCTCTCTTCTTCCTATAAAAAAAAACTCACGCCAAAAACATAAAAAAGAAAGAAATCATAATCTCTCGTTATTCTTCCCAACACTTGGCCCTCGGCAGCAATAAAAAAAACAAACAAGAATGAAACCCTAAAAGAGGTCTCGGCCACTCTATCTATCTCACTCTTCACGCCTCCTTCTCCCGCACCAATTCACTAACAAAAAAAACCCTAATTGAGCTCTCTCTCTGAACCAAGACATCAACAATGAACCCTAAAAGAGCTCTTGGCATCAAAGCTCTCGGCCTCTCTCTCTATACCTCACACGCCCTCTAGCCTCTCTCTTCCCTCTATTCTTTCATCTCCCACAAATCTCTCCTCACGACAATGAATAACAGAAAACCCTAAGCTTCAAGACTCGACAGCCTCCCCCCTCTCTCGCGTCTCCCCTCTCTCTGACGCCCCTCTCTCTCACGTCTCCTCTCTCATTGAACAACACACAGCCGACCAAGATTTTGCTAGCACTCAAGCTTCTCATTTGGAGCAAAGGCTTCTGGTGAAGTTGGTCTTGCTAGATGAGGCTGATGCCATGACAAAGGTTGCTCAGTTTGCCTTGCGTAGAGTGATTGAGAAATACACGAAGAACACTAGCGTCTCAAACATGTTATAAAGGCTGAAGGCCTTAATGTGACTGAAGATTGCTTGGAGCAATTGTACGGCTTTACAATGGCGATATGAATTCCGTACCGAATCCCAATGGACGGTCGTGCGGTCTGTACTTGGGATACAACTCCACGTACTACTTGGGGAAACATTCTTGCATGTGTTTATGTCATTTTAGATGCCACTTTGGTAATCTCGTTCGAACGCATTCTCAAACGCTACACGAACGTATGCATTCTGTCCCTCTCAGTTCGAACGTGTTTCCGAACGCTACTCGAACGCATGCATTCGGCCTCACCCCATTCGAACATGTTTTCGGATGCTACACGAACGCGCATGTATTCTATCTTACCATACATGATATCCCATCCCGTTCGAATGCGTTTACGAATGCTACTAGAACGCATGCATTCGGCCTTATCCCGTTTGAACACGTTTCGGAACGCTAATCAAACGCGCGCACACTGGACATATTCTTTTATCATGTTTCATGCATATTTGTCTATTTAGTCATCCTTTTTCATTTTACACTTGATCATCTCTCTTTATTATTAATGCCCTTTTTTATTGGTATTATTTATTTACATTCACGCACTTCTTTGGTTATTATGTTTATGGAATCATGTATTTGCCTTCATTTTTTTATTTACGATTATAGGTGTGCGAATTTGTGTGTTTTTAAATTATCTTGCATGTGTTGCATAAGACTTGGTTATACTATTGCATAAATCCTTTCATTACAACTGGCATAAGTAAGGGACCATTCCGAACCCAATGGTTTGAGGACTTCCCTTGCGAGGGGTGAGTGCGACCTTAAATTATTTCCCAGTTCACACTGGGTGGCGACTCCATTTATTCTCCGGTTTAGTCCCCCGCGGGCTACTCCATACTCCCAACTGGCCGCGAGCCCGGACAGCATCGTCGTACCTCTGTACCATGCCTACAGTAGTGTATTAGGTGTGATGTCAAGATGGAAGTACCACTTCCGTCATATGGAAATGATGATCACGCAAGATACAGAACTAGTACTCTTAAATGTTGCAGCTATCGGGATAATATGACTAGGTCATGATTATCCGATTACAGAGACTAGTTGCTGATGATCCGATATATGCTTCGTACGGGGCAGTCACAATTCCAGCCCTAGGCCTAGCATGTGACATCTGATACTGGATCATATTACGTAATGCATTGTATACTATACATGATACAGATTATATATTCATCGTTGAATATTTCTGGAGAATGTGGTATGGGTACGCACGTGTTCGGATAGTCCGATGACCGTATTTACTACCAACTATTGGTTTTCTAGGTTATCCCAAGATGAAATTAAACAATGAAAACATGTGAATACATCAAAGTAAAGTTACGGAACTTTGATCGGATTTGCAATGCGATGAAACACAAAAATTTCTTCAAGCTTTTCCTCCATGGATGACTCTCGGCCAAGGTCAAACTTTGTGCTCCATGTTTGTCTTCAAGCTCCAAGCTTTAATTTGTGATTCCATGCTCATGAATTGGTTTCCCTATCACCTTTGTGAGACCCCTTGGATGTGCTAGCATCTTGGAAAATTTGCCACAAATCTTCCTTGTTCATCATTGTTGTTCTCAGCAAAGAGAACCAAAAGAGAGAAAAATTGGCCGTTGGCCGAATGGGAGAGAGAGAGAGAGGAAGGGAAGTTGAGTTGTGTATTTGTTATTTTGATTTCAAAAATCTAATACCAAATTACATTTTCAAAATTGTACAAGGCATTTAAGCCTTCCAACCACTCACATCAATCAAAAGTGACTTGCATCACATCACTCAAAGTTGATGTGACTTGCCTCACTTGAATGACTAATGATGTGACGCGTGATGTGACTTATGGCCCCCACTCGATTCGAAAAGTGAGTGGGCCCGCAAACACTCCCGGGCTCGGGTTCGCTAATTCCGAATTAACGAATTTTCCGTTGTGTCATAATTAAATCAAATTTAATTAAATAATTATGCCTAGCAAAATTACTATTCACGTCGCTAGCGAATTAATTCTAAATTAACTCGTTCGCCCGAATTAAAATCTAATTTTAATCCGCGTCGAAATCTAATTTCGATAATATATCGAATATATTATTTTATCTATTAATTCCAAATTAATCGTTCTCTCTCTTTAAATAGTAGTTTATCCCAAAGAAAATATCTCCGTAATTAATCCAAGATTAATTTTCTCTCTCTATTAATTAATCCCAGATTAATAATGTGCGAGTCATACGTCATCGGTGAATCTTCGGGAAGCGACCCATGAAACCCCCGGATATATTGGCAGTAAATCCGGTCGTCGGACTATCCGAACACGTACGTACCTAGTACTACGTTTTTACCATTTTACAAGACATGGTTGGCTTCTAGCAAAGCACCGTGCCTACCCAATTCTTCAGAAATATTCATAAAGGAATATGTGATCTATATCAGACGTAGTATACGTTGTAAAGCGTATTGCGATCCAGTATCGGATGTCATGTGCTAGGCCTGGGGATGGAATTGTGTTTGCCCCGTACGAAGCACATGTCGGATCTCTGGTAACTAGTCTCTATAATCGGATAAACATGACCTAGTCATAATATCCCGATAGCTGCAGCATATAAGAGCACCAGTTCCGTATCCTACGTGATCATCATCTTCACTATGACTGAAGTGATACTTCCATCTTGACATCACACCCAATACACTACGATTCTCGATATACCCAGAAGAGGCGTACACAGAACCGGTTAAAGCCATGGACTACCAAAACCAAAGTGTATTGATTGTCGCAAGTATTAGCAGTGCAAGTCTCAGGTTAAGACCAAATACACCTACCCTGATTTGGACTTCCATAGACACATAGTCATACTACCAATGGAATTCTGAGGGGTCTATCCAAAGCGAAGCTGTTTCCGTACCATCGGTAACACAACCTCTTATTACACTTGCATAAGTATCCAATACTTAAAATATGTGAGAACTATGCTGTTATGCTCCCATAACACGCACAAGTGCAATACTAGTCTATTCCGCATTATCGATGTCCAATCTCGATAATAGTACGACTAGGGATGTTTTAATGATTAAACCTTCATGGATTGATTCTGTCTCATATCTTATCAATCAGGAACTAATCATATGGACTTTTATCATTTATATATCCCGGTAATCTAATTACAAATGATAAAAGAGCAATTTCCTTTGTCACATAGTTAATTTGTACAACAATACTATGTTATGTACAAATAGTGATGCTATGGGTCATAATTGTCCAACAATCTCCCACTTGGCCTACAGCCAATCACTCAAGTGTCCTACACTTGAACTATGTACGGGTCGCTCAAACTTCTGCTGAGAAATTGCTTTCGTCAGCGGATTTGTAAAGTTATCATCTGATGCGATTATTTGATCATCACATCGCCACGATGTATGATCCGAATGAATCAAATGAATAGTTGAAGTATATACTTGGATCATTGATGAGACCATTAATTCTTTAGCCTGTGATGTAGCCTAGCTCAGCTGCTAACAGAACTACTCCTAATCTTAATTAGGATTATTAAGATCCAAATGGCTTCTATTGCTGCCTCAGCTGCAACAATATTCCACTTTGTTGTTTATTCGGCAACAGTATCTTGCTTGAAGATTTCCAGCTCACTGTTCCGTTATTCAAACTATATAGTACCCTTTATTACGACTTATAGTCGTTACTGTCGGTTTGGAAACTTGCAGCGGTGAACCCAGTCACTTCAAGTTCTCCTCCTCCATAGCTTAAGAAATCATCCTTAGTTCATCTAAGATACTTAAGGATGTTATTAACATCAATGCAGTGACTATCACTTGGATTGGCCTGATTGTAACTCCATATGCTCAAAGCATATGAGACACCAGGTCGCGTACATATCTTTCAATGTACGAGTTCTCGGAGAGTGCCAACAACATTTAGTTCTATCCCAGTAGATCCTTATTCCTAGAATAAAGGTTGTCTCTCCCAAGAATTCTATGGATAATTTTCATGAAAGCCAAGCTTTCATCGATTGTATATGGGAATGTCATTTCCAAGAAATGATATATCATCATTATTTAGGACAATCACTTTCAGTGCACTCCCACTAACCTCCATATACACAAGAATTATATTCGGTTTGAATTAAATCATACACCATTATGATTACATCAAAACATCAGTTCCAAGAACATAATGCTTTCTTCAATCCATCAATGGATTGATTAACTTGCAAACCTTGTTTGCTCGTTTTGGTACGACAAAACCGTCAGGATGTTGTAAACATCCTTTTCTGTTTAAGGAAAGTGATTTTGACGTTCAGCTGCCATATTTCATAAATGAAACATGTAGCATCAGCAAGCAGTATCCAAATGGATTTAACCATGGCAACGGATAAAAGTTTTCTTCGTAATCGAACAAATGTTGATAACGATACCTTTTCGCTACAAGCCTAGCTTTGTACATTGGTATGTTGCCATCCATGTATGTCTTCCTTGAAGACTTATATTGTACCAATAGGCACAATGCCTTCCGGTACATCAACTAGTATCCAAACTTGGTTGGTATACATGGAATCCATTTCGGACATCATGGCACCTTGCCATAATAGGGAGTCGATACCTTGTATCACTTCATCATATGCAGTGAGTTCATATTCCTCAATAAGATTGACATCTTTACGAGGTGAGATCAGAAACTCATACCTCCCAGGTTGTTTTCTGACTCTCTCTGACTTACGCGATTCTTGTGTATTCGAAGATTGTGGTACAGTTTCATCCTTGATGAACTGTTTGTGTTCTATTAAGGAATCGGTGCCTGGAACAGTATTACTCCAATTTTCATCGAGTTTTACTTTCCTCCCACTTACCACTGCATATAGGTATTCCTCTTAGGAAAACTGCATGGCGAGCAACAATTAAATTGTTCTCTTGTGAGTTGTATAAGTACTATACTTTGGCTTCTCTAGGATAACCTACAAATTAGGCACTTATCCAATTGGGTTCTAGTTTGGTATCATCCAAACATATGCCTAGTATTCCCCATCATCAGGAATGAGAAAACTCGATTTATTTCCTGTTCATATCTAATATGAAGTCCGTCAAACATATTTTCATGGAACCTTATTCAAAATAAGTGTTGCACTTTTTAATGCGTATCCCTTGAAGGAAAAATGGTAGCTCAGAGCGACTCATGATTAACCTTACTATGTCCAACAAGGTTCGGTTTCTCTGTTCGGACACACCGTCAAATTGAGGTATTCCGTGAGGAGTCCACTGTGAAAGAATACTATACTCTTTCAGGTATTCTAGAAACTTATTGCTTAAGTATTTTCCACCACGATCTAACCGTGATGGTTTAATACTTTAGCCGATCTGTTTGTCTACTTCATGTCGAAACTCTTTGAATTTATCAAAAGTTTCAGATTCGTGTTTCAAAAGAAACAAATAACCATTAACGCGATGCCACATCCGTAAAGGTTACGAAGTGTTCATATCCACCTCTAGCCTAGCTAGATATGGGCCCACTTACGTCACTATGAACGAGTGCTAACAGATCGATGGCACTTACTTTTACCAAGTAAAAGGTGTTTTAGGCATTTTGCCTAATAAACCAGATTCGTAGACATCATTTGAATAGAATCAAATTTGTCCTAATACCCATTCTTCAAAAGTGTGGATATATGAGTCTTGTTTATGTGTCCCAGACAACAATGCCACATATAAGTCTCATCTGATCAAATCAGTTTGAGCTATTTGTTTGTCATGTCATATGTTTGAGATTTATTTATATTCAAAGTATAAATACTGTTATTCACATCTAATGTGTTTATCTCAATATCATCTTTATAAAATAAAACACTTTAGTGTTCTAGAATATAAATGTATATCTGCAACGATTATACTCTGATATAGAAATAATGTTATAGTCAAACTAGGTACATTGTAACAGTTTCCTAATTTAAGTACACACCCGAAGGGTAGTTCCTAAACTTAGGTTTCTACGGTTAAAACAACGACTTTCATCCCATTTCCGACTCGCAGGTAAATCTCAACTGAAGTCAGTATCCTGCTAATCAGCAGATTTCGCACATCAGTACATATCTTATGTACCATACTTAGTATCAAAAATCCAATTTTGAAACTAATAGTGAAAATGTTTGTGACAAACATGCTTGAAGCGGAGCCTTGCCCCTTTTGACTTCCTTCATGTCTGCCTTGTCCATACGGCAGTCTTGGGATATGTCATTTGTCTTCCTAGAAGACCGTGATGATTTTGCCTTTGCCCCTATTTTAGAAGCTTTGGCTTTGCCTCCTAGAGCATAGCAATCAACTCTCCAAGAGTTTTCTCTTGGTTCATAGTGAACCTGCCCCAGCTTTCGGGTAGAGACTATAAGATCAAATCTTTGGTAGTCTCGGCCACGTATGTAATGCCCAGCTAACCTAGCTGATCAATGTCAGCAATCATCAGTGACACCTAGTGCTCGACAGATGTACCCTCTGACATACGTGAGCAAAAGAGCTTCTTATGCAATTTGTACTTCTAAGATCTAAGAATAGATCTATGAAGATCTTTAATTTCATCTTCATGGTTCGAGGATCTAATCTTTAATTATGACGACGGAATTAAAGTGTCATTGCATTAAGCATAACAGATTGAGCACTAAAGTTATCATCACATGAATCTTCCAAAGATCATATTCTACTATTTGTTCAACTCCGGGCTTAGGCCCAAAAGCCTTCTCTATCAAATAGAGTAACTTCTTAGTTTCCAGGACTATCCTGAAGTTTTATTCCCAGTCTGAAAATTAAAGCCGTTTAAAGACATTTTAACCCAGGTTTGTTTTAAACGCTAATCTTTCAGTTATCTTGATTGCTATAGTCCAACTATCCAATCAACGATTTCAGATACTATTGAATATAATGATGACTATAGTCTAACTATATAATCAACTATAATTTAATTGGTTAAATTCAAATATATTGATTACTATAATCCAATTATATAATCAACTATTATTTGAAGTAGTTTGAATACAGTCCAACTGTTTAATTAAAACAACGATTAAATATTAGTCCAACTATATATTTATTAATTATTGACGAAAAAATTTAAATGAGCGCGTATTGGCAAGTATCTAAACGAAATTGAAAATTTAATACTTGCCTCCCACTATTTTTCGGCGAGCCTCTAACCCTCTGTTGAGTACTGGGGAAACCTTGTTTCCTAGTGGGCTAGGATCCCGTTAAATAACACAAAACATTGACTTTGGCCAACAAATTGTATGATATTTAACTAGGTAGATCTCTAAGATCAATTGGATCTCATCCAATTCCTAGATCCAGTAGGTGGACATCCAAGTCCGAAACATATATCTTATATATGCCAATATATCCAATATATTTCCTAATCTTTTTCCTCTGAATCAACTAAGCCTTGGCTTTGGCACAACAAACTTAATGATTCCAGTTAAGCGGGACCCATTTCGATGTCGATGGACAAGAAGTGATCTTGACTTTGGCTAACAAATCACAACTTGGACAAGACATGCGATATGGAACAAAGCCTTCATGATTCAAACACATCCGCGATGGACAAAGGCCTTGATTTTGGCCAACAAACCAATGTCAATCTTGGATCTTGAGAATGAATCATTCAATGGAAGGAAAAACACTTAATATATGTTGAGGGTTTTTTGCGTAATTGGCAACCAATTAATTATCTTTGATTAGGTCTCATCATACACCCTTAACATGCATTCTAAAAGCATAATAAGGCGTGATAAATAAATTAATAATGATATGCGGATGGATATTTAAAACAACTGTGTTCTAGAACAAATCTCTCCATTTCCTCTCTCCCGCTAGCACAAATCTTACTTCTACCCAATTACATAACACTTCTAAAGAAACCTCATTTACATTGAGGGGAATAGGTGAGAAGAGAAATACAAAGAATCAAGAGGTAATAGGCTGGACAAGCAGGTCCAATTTAATAAATTCTAAATTTATTACAACAATTTCCAAAATTACCCTCACCCATCTAATATCCATCCGATATACATTATTCATACATCACATCCATGTATTCACACAAGCATGTTATCAATCAATCTAATCCAATTAATTAATCTGAAATTAATGACCATCCAATGTTCAAACAACGATTTGATTTATGCGAGTCAAACTCGTTTTAAGAATAAGTACTCAAAGTACGAATTCTTGAATTATCAAACTACAATATTAAATCCAATTTAATTTGTATTTAATACTAATTCTTTATTTAATTCTAAATTAAATAATTACACTTTATTAATGAGCCTTTGCGACTTAGATTCTAAATCTAATCTTTACGGGTCTCAAAGCCCAATTAACATCCAATGTAAATTTAATTAAAGTCCAATGGGCTTTCAATTAACTTATAAGGCATGAGCTTTGGCAACCAAAGCCCAATAAGGAATCACCTTTTGCCAAAAATCAATTTAGGCCCATTAGGCCCAATTAAAATATTAAATGCCCATTTTATTATATTTGGACTTTATGGATATGGTTTTGGGCCCAATTGGATCCAACCAATTAACCTAAACCATACTTGGCCCAACCAAGCCCATTAAGCCCAAATACAACTTTATTAGCCCAATTCCAAATTTAAGCCCAATTAATTTAATTACAATATTCCAACTATCACAATTAAATCAATTAAAGTGTATAGCCATAATTAATTAACCAAATTAACATTTCCAAAATACCAATTTACTCAATTAATCATGCTAATCATCATCAACACATGTCCAACATTATTGAATCAAAAATCAACTCATTTCTATTTTAATTGGTCACGGCAATTTGGGGTTTTTATGTCTGATTTCGATTTCAATCCAATTAAATCACAAATCAACATTTCCCAAGTCTTTCAATTCATTCAATGATCAAAAGAACAAAATTACCATGACATTTAGGGCATGTCCAACTTTCGGCCAAGCCTAACATTTGGGGAAAAATTGTTCCAATTCAATTTTCATCAAATTAATCATGCATAACACTATGTTATCATCATTCAAGCATACTCAATCAAACAATTTCATCAAAACATGCTCAAATCAATTTTACCAAAATTTTACCCTAATTCAATTTCATGCTTAATCAAGGCTCTTGATACCATTGTTGGGTTTCTAGGTTATCCCACGATGAAATTAAGCAATGAAAACATGTAAATACATCAAAGTAAAGTTGCGGAAATACTCACTTTGATCGGATTTGCGATGCGATGAAACACAAAAATTCCTTCAAGCTTTTCCTCCATGGATTACTCTCGGCCATGCTCAAACTTTGTGCTCCATGTTTGTCTTCAAGTTCCAAGTTTTGATTTGTGATTCCATGCTCATGAATGGGTTTCCCTATCACCTTTGTGAGACCCCTTGGATGTGCTAGCATCTTGGAAAATTTGCCACAAATCTTCCTTGTTCATCATTGTTGTTATCGGCAAAGAGGACCAAAAGAGACAAAAATTGGCCCTTGGCCGAATGAGAGATGTAGGCACGACATTTTTTGCAGATAAGCCGGATGATGAGTCTCGTATGGAGACACTACCTCTTTAGTTTTGAAAACCACGGGAAACGGACGTTGGAAGGGTAAAGTTGGAAATTAGCATTTTGTCAGATTTAACTCGCTTGTTTCGCTTCGGGTTCACTTGTTGGACCTCTATTTTAAAACACACCAAACCCATTAAATCACATCTCACAAATTAAATAATTAAAACATTTAAAACACATCTCCCAAATTAAATTGAATTAAAAATAATGAAAATTAAATTAAATAACTAAAGAAATTAAATTAAATAACTAAATTGAAATTAATTAAATTAAATAGCCAAATAAAATCCATTTAAACGAAATCAAATTAAAGTCCAATCCAATTATAACCAATTAAATTAAATTCACAAATTAAATTAACTAAATCTAATTAAATTAAATTTCAAAATTAAATAAATCACTCACCTAATTTAAATAATTTCTTGCCTTAAATAATTAAAATTAAACACACACATAAATTAATTGATTTCTTTCCTTTCAAATAAACCCATGCAGAAAACCTAACCCTACCCTCTCACTATATAAACAACAACAAACCCTAGTCATGCACTTCATCTCTCTCAAACACAAAACCTAAAACACTGCCAGCCATGCACTTCAGTCACACATAACAGCCTCATCAAACCTTCTTCACGCTCACAACAACCCATCTGCCTAACTCTCTCGCCAACTGCCCCTTCACCAAAAGAAAACACACGCCCAGTTCCTCATGTCCCTTGTAGATCGTAGCAGCTCACAACTCATGGCTCACTTTGGTAAACTCTCGGAAAACCAACAGAGAATAAACCCTAAACTATCACCACCAACTCTCTCTAACTGAATCCTCTCTCTCTGAACCCACTATCGGTCACAAAGCCATGCACGGCTTAACACAGCCTCACAGGCCTCACATAAGACACACGGCAATAGCAATCACGTCAACAAACTCTCACAGCCTTTTGCCACTTCAACGTCACCACGCAAAGCCTAGGCACCTAATCAGTAAACGTACCTTACACACAGCCTTCGACGCTCACAAAGGACACACAATCTACACTCAACGTAAGCCATCCACTCACTCCTTCATCAAGCATTGGACCCTCACAAACTTAGCCAACCTATGCAAACAAATCCCTTCAAATTGCCCTGGAAAAGAACCCCCCAAGCAGCCCAATTTCACGCACAAACCACCTCACTGCACGCCCAAAACTGCCTCACAAAATACTCACTGCACAGCCCTAAAACCGCACCATGAATTCCCCTACAAACTGCCCAAGAACTGCCCAGAAAACACAGCCAGAAACTGTCCTAAACCCACTTCAAAAACTGCCCAAAACTGTCCAGTAAAACTGCCCAAAACTACCCAGTAAAACTGCCCAAAACAGTCCCCGAAACTGCCCAAAACAGCCACTGAAACTACCGAGAACAGTCCCTTAACACGCCTGAAATAGTGACCAGAAAATTCATCGAAAACAGCAGTGAATAGAGTGAAAGCAATAAACCGAGCAGCGAAACAGCGAGAAAAATTTTAGATTGGTGAACCAGAAAAGTTGCGGAGTATCAACCCTTTCGACGGCCGTGTGACGCGCTTTTGAGAGACGACAAAAGAGGTTAGACCTGAGGGCCCTTTTATTTATTACCTTTCGTTTATTTTTGTATATTTTAATATATTATCGCATGAAATCCGTTTGTTGAAGCATGATGTGATTGTTGGATGAGCGAGACATGTGTTCCCTTTTGTGGTATATCGGATGGAAACCCGGACGTAAATTCCGTAGCCGATTCTGAATGGACGGTAGTGCGGTCTGTACTCGGGATACAACGCCGCGTACCACTTAAGATATACATATCTCGTCTCATCCAAATTGTATTTGAGCATGTTATAGTTCGTAGGTTGTTTATTTATTCCTTAAAGCATGATTTAGTTTAGTTTATATTTAACTTTCAAAGAACGATTGTGTTATTTAGGCATGTTGATTCTTTATTTCTTATGCATGATGTTTAGTTTAGTTCATATTTATGTTTCAGTAGTTATTGTTAATAAGATTTAATGGTTCAATATGCTCAATGTGTGAAATCTTGTTTGCCGTTCAAAGACTTACTTTCAAGCATGCAAACTTAGAATAGGATTTATTTAGCGAATACATGTTAGATATGAATACCCTTGATCATGATTATTGAATAGACTCGGTTGACTTATTGCACAAATTATATCATCACAAGTGACATAAGTAAGGGATCATTCCGAACCCAACGGTTTTGAGGTTTCCCTTGCGAGGGGTGAGTGCGGCCTTAAATCTTTGTCCGGTTCACACCGGGTGGCGACTCCATCATTCTCCGGTTTAGTTCCCCGTGGGCTACTCCGTACTCTCAACTAGGCCGCGAGCCTAGAACAACAAGCGTCGCCGATTTCTGTGTCCTACAGTCTGGCGACTCCACTGGGAATAGAGAATTGGCCCCGAAATCATGTCTTGTGATGTGTATAATTTGTGCATTAGTTGACCGTTTCTATAGTGGGTTGAGGGAGTTCATTCAAAGGCATTGTCATAAACCCGCATGAGAACCATAGTTGTATATCCTATAGAAGTTTCCCTTTTATGCTTTTGATAACCACATGCATATTAAATCTCATACATCGCACGCATCTCATGCATACATGCATCATGTTAACCCTATATGTCTTAAAAGCCATCATAGATATCCGTTGGGTTAGAGATAAAAGAAGAATTTTCACAGAAGAGTTTAGCAAACATGGATAGCGGGGAAAAGGAAATCGAGAAACAGAAAACCTCACGGCAAAGATAGAAAGACCATTGGGGGGCCTTCAAAAAAAAGAAAGAGAAAAAAAAAGAAAAAAAAGAAAAAAAAAAAAGAGAGAGAAAAAGAAAAAGAGAAAAAAAAATTGTTTGTTTTTAGTCATTGATAGTTAGACATAAGTCCGATGATGAAATTGATTGCTTTAGAGTGAAACTTTAGAAACGATAAACCCTCGACGTGCTTTTATCTGATGCTTTGAGTAATTGATCTATGTTAGACTCGTAAGCACTTGATTATGGTTCTTAGCAGTGAAAACCTGAGTTGTTGGCAAAGTGACTAGTTGAAGAAATGGTAGGTTGGTGAATGACTGTTTTCTTAGATGTCTATCCTAATTTTCTTACGTTATGATGTGTGGTATGGTTGAAAATAAAAGAAGAGTCTCTAAAGAAAAGAATTGAACCACCTATAACCGATAAGCGTGAAGCTACCCATGGGCGAGTATTAGGACCACCATGAGGAGAAATGCTACCTTAAAGGGTAGGTGTTTTGAAAAAATGAAAAGAAAAAAAAAAGAAAAAATGAAGTTCAAAATGAAAAGGAAAAAATGAGAGACAAAGGAAAAGAGAGATAAAGCCATACTACATTGAGCATGAAAAAGCAATTGCGGAATACAGTTGAGACATCTAGGTTGGTTTGACCCGCCAATCCCGATTTTTGAAACAAAATCATCGAGTTGGCTTGCTTAAGGATCAAGCTGTGAAAGAACCTTTGCACACACACACTTTGAGACTGGCATAGATCATTTATTCAAAAAACTCAGATTTGAGTTGCATTGAGTGTTTTGAATGTTCTCTAGTTTCATTACTGGGCATTCCTTGAGGACGATAATATGTATAACTATTGGGACAATTTCGTAGCATGTGATATAGTATGATGATATGGAAGGCCCCACCATATGTTCATCTTGACCAAGTGCAAACAGCGGAGAACAGAAAGCTAAATTAAGACTGGGAGCGACCAGTCTACCACCCCGTGAATAAGAAGAATAACAAGAAATTGAGCAATGAGACCAGAGAGAAGACTGAGCAATCACTTGGAGAACTGGCGGAAGACCTAACCCAGCGGAATAGGAAATTCATTCATGCATGCATGCATACACGTAACATACGTTGCATTCTTTTTATGTTTGTTTTATTTTGTACTCACAGGTTTCAAAGAAGAAAAAGAGAAAGCGGCAAAGACAAGCCAACCAGAATCAGCAACATATGAGTAGTAGTTTTGGGGATGAGTCCCAGGGTTGAAGCCCATATCAGTTTCAGTTTTGGGGATGAATCCTAGGGTTGAGGCCCATATCAGTTTCAGTTTGGGGATGAGTCCAGGGTTGAAGCCCATATCAGTTTCAGTTTTGGGGATGAATCCCAGGGTTCAGGCCCATATCAGTTTCAGTTTTGGGGATGAATCCCAGGGTTGAGGCCCATATCAGTTTCAGTTTGGGGATGAGTCATAGGGTTGAGGCCCATATCAGTTTCATTTTGGGGATGAGTCCCAGGGTCGAGGCCCACATCGTCAGAGTTTTGGAATGAATCCAGGAATGAACCTTAGGGCTGAGGCCCACATCGTCAGAATTTTGGAATGAATACCAAGGTCGAGGCCCACATCAGCAGAATCCGAGAATGAATCCTAGGGTCGAGGCCCACAGCAGCAGAGTTTTGTAATGAATACGGGAAGGAATCCTAGGGTCGAGGCCCACATTATCAGAGTTTCGGGGCCGACTTCACCAGTAGTTTTGGGGATGAGTCCCAAGGTTGAGACCCATACATCATCAAAAAGTTGGGAATGGCACTCCGAAAATGGAGTAGAGTTCGAGAATAAACAAGCCAATAATGGTGATCCGAGAATGGAGTAGAGTTCGAAAATGAACAAGCCAATGATGGAAATCCGAGAATGGAACAAGGTTCGGGAATGAGCAAGTCAGGAATGGCACTCCGAGGATGGAGCACGTTTCGAGAATGGACCACCTCACAATAACGGTTCAGGAATAGACCATCTCATACAGAATATTTCGGGAATGAACCATTACATCAGCATCTGTATCAGTCTTACCGGGTATGGCAATCTGGGGGCGAGGCCCACATTAACTATCAGTAGTAGTCTTGCCGGGTATGACACTCTGGGGGTGAGGCCTACATCATTATTAGCATCAGTTCTGCCGGGTATGGCACTCCGGGTATGGAGATACAGCATCGGTTCTGCCGGGTATGGCACTCCGGGTATGGAGATACATCATCGGTTCTGCCGGGTATGACACTCCGGGTATGGAGATACATCATCGGTTCTGTCGGGTATGGCACTCTGGGGGCAAGGCCCACGTCATCATCAGTATCAGTTTTGCCGGGTATGGCGCTCCAGGTATGGAGACATCAGATCAGTTTGGCCAGGTACGGCACTCCAGGTATGGAGACATCAGAATCAGTCTTACCGGGTATGGCACTATGAGGGCGAGGCCCATATCAGTATAAACATAGGGACGAGGCCCATATCAGTATCAGTTTGAGGGCGAGGCCCATATCAGTATTAGTCTGGGGCGAGGCCCACGTCAGTATCAGTTGAGGGCGAGGACCACATTAGTATTAGTCTGGGGCGAGGCCCACATCAGTCTGGGGGAGAGGCCCACGTCAGTATCAGTTCAGGGGCGAGGCCCACGTCAGTATCAGTCAGGGGCGAGGCCCACGTCAGTATCAGTTTGAGGGCGAGGCCCATATCAGTATCAGTCTGGGGCGAGGCCCACGTCAGTATCAGTTGAGGGCGAGGCCCACATCAGTATTAGTCTGGGGCGAGGCCCACATCAGTCTGGGGGCGAGGCCCACATCAGTATCAGTTTTGGGGTGAGGCCCACATCAGTATCAATTCAGGGGCGAGGCCCATGTCAATATCAGTTCAGGGGCGAGGTCCACGTCAGTATCAGTTTTGGGGCGAGGCCCACATCAGTATCAGCTTTGGGTCGAGGCCCACATCGGTATAATTCTGGGGCGAGGCCCACATCAGTCTGGGGGCGAGGCCCACGTCAGTATCAGTTTAGGGGCGAGGCCCACATCATCAGTTTGAGGGCGAGGTCTCTATTGTCAGCGGTTTTGGGTCGAGGTGCCCAGGGTTGAGGTGCCCCCGTTGTCGGTTGTAGTTCCAAGATCCGTCCCAAGGTCGAGGTGCCCACTACGTCATCAGCTTGAGGGCGAGGTCCCTATTGTCAGCGGTGTTGGGTCGAGGTGCCCAGGGTCGAGGTGCCCCCATTGTCGGTTGTAGTTCCGGGTCGAGGTGCCCACTACATCATCAGTTGTATTTCCGGGATGCGTCCCAGGGTCGAGGACCCACTACATCATCAGCTTATTGGTGAGGCCAACTTTTGTAATCGGTATTGGGTCGAGGTGTCCAGGGTCGAAGTGCCCCCGTTGTCGGTTGCAGTTCCGAGATGTGTCCCAGGGTCGAGGGCCCACTGCACCATATCAACTCAGTTCGAAGCAGCAGGCAAACCAGGTGGCAGCTAGCAAGCCAGGTAAGTGAAAATGCATTGCACGTACTTTGATAGGATTGTCATTGTCACACACTGCACAAGTCCCATCAAAGTGGGGGCGACTGTAGGCACTGCATTATTTGCATATAAGCCCGATGATGAGTCTCGTATGGAGACACTACCTCTTTAGTTGTGAAAACCGCGGGAAACGGACGTTGGAAGGGTAAAGTTGGAAATTAGCATTTTGTCAGATTTAACTCGCTTGTTTCGCTTCAGGTTCGCTTGTTGGACCTCTATTTTAAAACACACCAAACCCATTAAATCCCATCTCACAAATTAAATAATTAAAACATTTAAAACACATCTTACAAATTAAATTGAATTAAAATTAATTAAAATTAAATTAAATAACTAAATTGAAATTAAATTAAATAGCTAAATTGAAATTAAATTAAATAGCCAATTATAATCCATTTAAACGAAATCAAATTAAAGTCCAATCCAATTATAACCAATTAAATTAAATTCACAAATTAAATTAAACTAAATCTAATTAAATTAAATTTCAAAAATAAATAAATCACTCACCTAATTTAAATAATTTCTTGCCTTAAATAATTAAAATTAAACACACATAAATTAATTGATTTCTTTCCTTTCAAATAAACCCATGCAGAAACCCTAACCCTACCCTCTCACTATATAAACAACAACAAACCCTAGTCATGTACTTCATCTCTCTCAAACACAAAACCTAAAACACTGCCAGCCATGCACTTCAGTCACACATAACAGCCTCATCAAACCTTCTTCACGCTCACAACAACCCATCTGCCTAACTCTCTCGCCAACTGCCCCTTCACCAAAAGAACACACAGCCCAGTATCCTCACGTCCCTTGTAGATCGTAGCAGCTCACAACTCACGGCTCACTTTGGTAAACTCTCGGCAAACCAACAGAGAATAAACCCTAAACTATCACCACCAACTCTCTCTAACTAAATCCTCTCTCTCTGAACCCACTATCGGTCATAAAGCCATGCACGGCTTAACACAGCCTCAAAGGCCTCACATAAGACACACGATAATAGCAATCACGTCAACAAACTCTCACAGCCTTTTGCCACTTCAACGTCACCACGCAAAGCCTAGGCACCTGATCAGTAAACGTACCTTACACACAGCCTTCGACGCTCACAAAGGTCACACAATCTACACTCAACGTAAGCCATCCACTCACTCCTTCATCAAGCATTGGACCCTCACAAACTTAGCCAACCTATGCAAATAAATCCCTTCAAATTGCCGTGGAAAAAAACGCCCCAAGCAGCCCAATTTCACGCACAAACCACCTCACTGCACGCCCAAAACTGCCTCACAAAATACTCACTGCACAGCCCTAAAACCGCACCATGAATTCCCCTACAAACTGCCCAGAAAACTGCCTAAGAACTGCCCAGAAAACACAGCCAGAAAATTTCCTAAACCCACTTCAAAAACTGCCCAAAACTTTCCAGTAAAACTGCCGAAAACTGCCCAGTAAAACTGCCCAAAATAGTACCCGAAACTACCCAAAACAGCCACTAAAACTACAGAGAATAGTCCCTTAACACGCCTGAAATAGTGACCAGAAAATTCATCGAAAACAGCAGCGAAACAGAGTTAAAGCAACAAACTGAGCAGCGAAACAACGAGAAAAATGTTGGATTGGTGAACCAGAAAAGTTGCGGAGTATCAACCCTTTCGACGGTCGTGTGACGCGCTTTCGAGAGACGACAAAAGAGGTTAGACCTGAGGGCCCTTTTATTTATTACCTTTCGTTTATTTTTGTATATTTTAATATATTATCGCATGAGAGGCGTTGTTGAATCATGATGTGATTGTTGGATGAGTGGGACATGTGTTCCCTTTTGTGGTATATCGGATGGAAACCCGGACGTAAATTCCGTAGCCGATTCCGAATGGACGGTAGTGCGGTCTGTACTCGGGATACAACGCCACGTACCACTTAAGATATACATATCTCGTCTCATCCAAATTTGTATTTGAGCATGTTATTGTTCGTAGGTTGTTTATTTATTGCTTAAAGCATGATTTAGTTTAGTTTATTATTTAACTTTCAAAGAACGATTGTGTTATTTAGGCATATTGTTTCTTTATTTCTTATGCGTGATGTTTAGTTTAGTTCATATTTATGTTTCAGTAGTTATTTGTTAATAAGATTTAATGGTTCAATATGCTCAATGTGTGAAATCTTGTTTTCCGTTCAAAGACTTACTTTCAAGCATGCAAACTTAGAATAGGATTTATTTAGCGAATGCATGTTAGATATGAATACCCTTTATCATGATTATTGAATAGACTCGGTTGACTTATTGCACAAATTATATCATCACAAGTGACATAAGTAAGGGATCATTTCGAACCCAACGGTTTGAGGTCTTCCCTTGCAAGGGGTGAGTGCGGCCTTAAATCTTTGTCCCGGTTCACACCGGGTGGCAACTCCATCATTCTCCGGTTTAGTTCCCTGTGGGCTACTCCGTACTCTCAACTAGGCCGCAAGCCTAGAACAACAACTGTCGCCGATTTCTGTGTCCTACAGGAGAGAGAGAGGAAGAGAAGTTGAGTTGTGTATTTTGATTTCAAAAATCTAATACCAAATTACATTTTTCAAAAATTGTTCAAGGCATTAAGCCTTCCAACCACTCACATCAATCAAAAGTGACTTGCATCACATCACTCAAAGTTGATGTGACTTGCATCACTTGAATGACTAATGATGTGACGCGTGATGTGACTTGTGGGCCCCACTCGATTCGAAATGCGAGTGGACCCGCAAACACTCCCGGTCTCGGGTTCGCTAATTCAGAATTAACGAATTTTATGTTGCGTCGTAATTAAATCAAATTTAATTAAATAATTATGCCTAGCAAAATTACTATTCATGTCGTTAGCGAATTAATTCTAAATTAACTCGTTCGCCCGAATTAAAATCTAATTTTAATTCCGCGTCGAAATCTAATTTCGTATAATATATCAAATATATTATTTTATCGATTAATTCTAAATTAATCGTTCTCTCTCTTTAAATAGTATTTTATCCCAGATAAAATATCTCCGTAATTAATCCAAGATTAATTTTCTCTCTCTATTAATTAATCACAGATTAATAATGTGCGAGTCATACGTCATCGGTGAATCTTCGGGAAGCGACCCATGAGATCCCCGGATATCTTGGCAGTAAATCTGGTCGTCGGACTATCCGAACATGTACGTACCTAGTACTACGTTTTTACCGATTTACAAGACATGGTTGGCTTCTAGCAAAGCACCGTGCCTACCCAATTCTCCAGAAATATTCTTAAAGGAATATGTAATCTATATCAGGCGTAGTATACATAGTATAGCGTATTGCGATCCAGTATCGGATGTCACGTGCTAGGCCTGGGGCTGGAATTGTGTCTGCCCCGTACGAAGCACATGTCGGATCTTTGGTAACTAGTCTATTTAATCGGATAAACATGACCTAGTCATAATATCCCGATAGCTCCAGCATATAAGAGCACCAGTTCCGTATCCTACGTGATCATCATCTTCACTATGACTGAAATGATACTTCCATCTTGACATCACACCCAATACACTACGATTCTCAATATACCCAGAAGAGGCGTAGTTAAAGCCCTGGATGACCAAAACCAAAGTATATTGATTGTCGCAAGTATTAGCGGTGCAAGTCTCAGGTTAAGATCAAATACACCTACCATGATTCGGACTTCCATAGACACATAGTCATACTACCAATGGAATTTCGAGGGGTCTATCCAGAGAGAAGCTGTTTCCGTACCATCGGTAAACACAACCTCCTATTACACTTGCATAAGTATCCAATACTTAAATATATGAGAACTATGCTGTTATGCTCCCATAACACGCAGAAGTGCAATACTAGTCTATTCCGCATTATCGATGTCCAATCTCGAAAATACTCCGACTAGGGATGTTTTAATGATTAAACCTTTATGGATTGATATTGTCTCATATCTTATCAATCCGAAACTAATCATATGGACTTTTATCATTTATATATCCCGGTAATCTAATTACAAATGATAAAAGAGCAATTTCCTTTGTCACATATTTAATTTGTACAACAACACCATGTTATGTACAAATAGTGATGCTATTGGTCATAATTGTCCAACACCAACATATCTAGGGATCTCTTTGGTAGCTTCCCAAAGATTCACCGATTACATTTGACTCGAACAGAATTAATTTGGGATTAATTATGAGAGATAAAATTAATCTTGGATTAATTACGGAAAGAATTAATATGGGATTAATTATAAGAGAGAAAATTAATCTAGGATTAATTACAGAAAGAATTAATCTGGGATTAAATTCGTCTAGAAGAGAGTACGCGATTAATTTGGAATTAATCGGCAAAGATAAATTTAATAGTTAAATTGGATTTTACTATTTAATTTATTTAATTGGGCTAAAATAATATATTGGATATATTAATAGAAATTGGATTTCAAAGCGGAATTGAAATTGGATTTTAATTCAAGCGAACGAATTAATTTGGAATTAATTCGCAAGCAACTTTCGTAATAATTTTGCTAGGCATCATTATTTAATTAAATTGGAATTAATTACGTCGCAATGGAAAATTTGTTTAATCGGATTAAACGAACCCGAGCCCAAAGTGTGTTGTACAAGCCAACTCAAATTTGGAATTTGAAAGTGGTGGGACCAACTTTACCTACATCACTTGTCACTATTCATGATGGGTGTAGTTGGCTAATTAATGTTGGACTTTAAAACACACAACACACACTTTTTGAAAGTGACTATTCTCACTTCTCTCTTTCCTCTCCATCTCACTATGGCCGATTGTATCTCTTCTCCAAGGAAAATTTTTGTTGCAAAATTTTTTTTAATGCTAGCACTTTGGGAGTCAAAAGAAGGTGATAGCTCACCCTTGAGTTTGAAACTCAACAATAAGCTTGGAGCTTCCTACATCCGTTGGAAATTTCGAATTCCATAACCGATCAATGTAAGTTTTTTTTCCCGCAAACTTATCTTGTTTATTCACACTAGAATCATGTTTAGGATCCTTGGGCAAGTCTTAGAGACACTAACAATATTTAATCTAAATTTGGATTAATTATTGACAAACTTTGCTACCGTATATATGAATGGTTTTATTTATTTGGCATAATTGAGTACCTAACTGGACTTGTTATAGACAAATATTATCACCGCTTTTATGACTGGTTTTATATGTTTTGAAATAATTAATTCCTAAAATAAATTAACTTGATAATAATGACAATTTTTATATTATAAAAAGTAAAATTCCTAAATTTGAAATATTAAAAGTGGATCACTTAGTCTCATCATTTTATTTTATTGTTGGAGTCCAATTTAAAATTGTCAATCACTTCGAACAATTCAATTTTTTATTTTCACTCGAATTATTATTTTATTTTACTAAATTTATTCTTTGTGGATCGACCCTGACCTTACTGTTGGACAATTATGACTCATAGCGCCATTATTTGTAAAAGACATTGTGGTTTTTGTACAAATTAACTATGTGACAATGGAAATTTCATTTTGTAATTTCATTACTTGTATATATAAATGATAAAAGTCCTTATGATTAGTTCCGAATTATAAGATATGAGACAATATCAATCCATAAAGGTTTAATCATTAAATATCCCTAGTCGTAGTATTATCGAGACTGGACATCGATAATGCATAATAGACTAGTATTGCACTTGTGCGTGTTATGGAAGCGTAACATCATAGTTCTCATATATTTAAGTATTGGATACTTATGCAAGTGCGATAGGAGGTTGTGTTAACCGATGGTACGGAAACAGCTTCGCTCTGGATAGACCCCGCAGAATCCCATTGGTAGTATGCCTATGTGTCTATGGGAATCCGCTTCAGGGTAGGTGTATTTGGTCTTAACCTGAGACTTGCATCGCTAGTACTTGCGACAATCAATACACTTTGGTTTTGGTCGTCCGGGACTTTAACAGGTTCTTTGTACGCCTCTTTTGGGTTTATTGAGAATCATAGTGTATTGAGTGTGATGTCAAGATGGAAGTATCACTTCGGTCATATGGAGATGATGATAACGCAGGGATACAGAACCGGTTCTCTATTATGTTGCAACTATCGGGATAATATGACAAGTTCATGATTATCCGATTGTAGAGGCCAGTTGCTTGTGATCCGATATATGCTTGGTACGGGGCAGACACTATTCCAGCCCCATGCCTTGCATGTGACATCAGATATTAGATAGTAATACGCAATACTACGTATACTACACCTGTTATAGATTATATATTCCTTAAAGAATATTTCTGGAGAATTGGGGAGGCACGACGCTTTGCTAGAAGCCAACCACGTCTCGTAAATCGATAAAAACGTAGTACGAGGTACGCACGTGTTCGGATAGTCCGACGACTAGATTTATTGCCAACATATCCAGGGATCTCATGGGTCGCTTCCTGAATATTCACCGATGACGTATGACTCGAACATAATTAATCTAGGATTAATTATATGAGAGAGAGAAAATTAATCTAGGATTAATTATGGGGAGATTTTATCTTGGATAAAATTCTATTAGAAGAGAGAGAACGATTAATTCGGAATTTATCGATAAAATAATATATTCGATATATTAAATGAAATTAGATTTTATAACGGAATTAAAATTGGATTTTAATTCGGGCGAACGAATTAATTTGGAATTAATTCGCGAGCAACTTTAATAGTAATTTTGCTACGCATAATTATTTAATTTAATTTGATTTAAGTAAGTCACAACGAAAAATTCTTTAATTCAGAATTAGCGAACCCGAGCCCGGGATGTGTTTGCGGGCCCACTCGCATTTTGATTCAAGTGGGGCCCACAAGTCACATCACAAGTCACATCACCTAGTCATTTTAATTAACTTTTTGTTGATTGTATTTGGTGGGTTGTTAAAGACTTGTTAAACACTCAAAGTGATGACATGAAAGACATGTACCAAATGTTGGATATTTGGTATATCATATATTTTCTTTTGAAAATTAAAATATCATCACTTCCTTTCTTCTCTCACCACTCACGGAAATAGTGAAAATTTTCTCTCCAAAATTTTCTTGGCTTGGCCGAATTCATCAAGAAGAAATTGGAAGATTTGTTGCAAATTTTTTCAAGAGCTAGCACTCAAAGAGATCATACAAAGGTGATAGGGAAACTCTCCCATTGTGCTTGGAATCTCAAATCACTCAAAGCTTGGAGCTCAACTTTATCAAAGAAAGCTTGGAGACTTTCAAGGAAGCAAAACTTTTGTTCTACACACATCCTCTCTACCGATCTTTGTAAGTATAATTCCGCTATACTTTCTTTTCCTATTCACATTATTTCATGCTTTAAATATTCTTGGGATGATCTTAGAGACCAACAATGGTACTAGAGCCTATTTTGAGCATGAAATGAACTTATGGTTTATATACTTGAATTTGGGTATTTGTGATTTGAGCATGATTTGATCAAATTGTTTTTTTAAGTATGCTTACATAATGATAACTAAGTGTTATTGACAGGTGCGTAATCACACGCGTATAACGCAAGCGCACGTATCGTTCAAGTAGTATAAAAAGTATCGATCCCACGAGGACTTAATACCTAATCTATTAATTTTATGAGGTCAAATGATTACTAGTATCTAACAGGTTGATTGATTGATTTGAAATGGTTATGATTTTGAATTTAAAAACAAGTAAATAAAATTACGCGAAAGTAGGTTTAAGAAAATTCAATATTATGAAACTATCTAGGGTTGTGAATCTTCCAATATCATTTTAAAGATGAAGTGGTTATTTCATTTTTGTGTAATATATCTGTTTACTAACCTGGAACACTAAATTATGCGAAAGCCTCCATCGATGGTCAGACGCGAATACCCAGTATAACCCAATTGAACCATATGTCTATGTCAACCAAATTACCTGGATTCATTAAGTTTAAGTTCCAATTATGGCTACCCGTGCCCGACAGGTATATGTCTATCCTGTAAGGACATCTATTAAAGGGTTATCTATCCTCAAGAAAGATCGTGGGCTATTAAGTCTAAGACTGAAACCTAAAATTCCTTTGTCAAGTTTATTTTAGATTTACCAGATCAATCTTATTAGTGGCCAATTAACAAGACGCATTAAGCTTAAGACTTAATAAGTAAACCTTTAAATTACCCAAACTATAAAATAACCCCTTATAAACCGGTGATATTAGAATTCATCACAACCCCAGATAACTAACTTAGTTACGACACATAACTACGGCTAGTAAAAACTTAAATAAAATAAAAAACATAAAGTAAAATGCTGAAAAGTAAATTGCTGAAAAGTAAATGACGGAAAGTAAATGCTGAAATAAAATGCTGAAAATTAAATGCTGAAAAGTAAATGCTGAAAGTAAATTACTGAAAAGTAAATGCTGATAGTAAATTGCTGAAAGTAAATTGCTGAAAGTAAATTGCTGAAAAGTAAATAAAGTAAAAGTACAATAAAAGAAAATGCTGAGGTAAAAGGATCCACTTTTATTACTTCTATTTTAGATATCTGCCTTAATATAATATATTAACTTTGCATGATAATTACCAACCAGCCATATAGGCGGTATACAGATTAAGTCAAATTAATAATTAATTACCAACCGACAAATCAGATGGTATCCAGTTTAGTCAGGTTAAAACCAATTTAAATAATTACCAACCGACCAATATGGCGGTATCCTCGTTCAAACAGGTTTTAAATAGTTTATATAAAGTAAAAGTACAATAAAAGAAAATGCTGAGGTAAAAGGATCCACTTTTATTACTTCTATTTTAGATATCTCCCTTAATATAATATATTAACTTTGCATGATAATTACCAACCAGCCATATAGGCGGTATCCAGATTAAGTCAAATTAATAATTAATTACCAACCGACCAATCAGGCGGTATCCAGTTTAGTTAGGTTAAAACTAATTTAAATAATTACCAACCGACCAATATGACGGTATCCTCGTTAAGTCAGGTTTTAACTAGTTTATATATTATAATTAAGGGATATTAATCTAAATATTAGTAATAAAGTTTTACCTTTTGCCCCACCAAAGGGGAGTTACCTCCTCATTACTGATAAGTAAAAACTGAAAATTAAAGAAAGAAAAGTATTGTGCGTAAAAGTAAATTGCGGAAAGTAAAAATTGAAAAGTATAGAAAAGAAAGTGCGAAAGTGGAACTTAATTACTGAAAGCTGTAAATAAACAAACAAGATACAATCTTCTTAGTATTCTTAAGGAATTCCTTAGAAGAAAATATGAATTTACAAATGAAATGGCTTGGTATTTATAGGCAAAATTTTGCCTCCATCAAATCATCCACCAAATCCATTATTAATTGCTCCACTAATTGCTTCACCAAATTCATTATTAATTGCTCCTCTAATTGCTTATCTTATTTGGTAGTGATTTGATAATTTTTATTATTTATTTATTAATTTATTTTTTGCTTTGAAAATGATTGAAAATGACTTTAATAATTACACACAACACACTTCTGGATGGTTCATCAATTTCGGGCATGCAATCTTCAGAATTAGAAATTATTTTTTCTTTAAAAGTTGTAGATCTTTGAGTTTTCTTTAATCTGGAACTTGAATTAGCTCAATCCGATATCAGAGTAAAATGTTATGCCCAAATTACTACAGATTCGCAAAATTAGAATTTCCAAAACTGCACTTCGTTAAAACGCCCTTTCAAGTTTCAAATCTCCAAAATTAATATGTCAAGTCCAATTTTTTCCCTTATTTGACCCACATTTCGTCTTAAATGATTTCATTGTGTCCCAATATTATTTTATCTGCAAAATAAACTAAAACACATCAAAACTTTCATCAAACCCGAGAAACTAAACAAAATATTAAGTAAAAGGGGCGGTAATTATTGATATATTTTCCGCTCATCAGTTATGCATGATCAATTTGATGAAAAATTAATTGGATTAATTTTCCCAAAATTCTTAGGCTTGGCCGAATGTATATAGATCCTAGGTCATGGTGATTTTTTTTGTTTTTTAAATCATTGGATGTGTTTAAAATGATGGATTTATTGATTTGTGATTTAATTGGATTGAAATCAAAATCGGATATAAAATCCCTCTATTGCCGTGACCAAAGGAGCATGTTAATGACTTGATTTTATTTCAATAATGTTGGACATGTATTGAAAGTAATAATGCATGATTAATTATTAAATTGATGTTTTGGAAATGTTAATTTAAATAGTTACTTAGTGCAATACACTTTAATTAATTAAATTGTGAAATTTGGAATATTAGAATTTAATTAATTGGGCTTAATTTAGAATTGGGCTAAAGTTGTTGTATTTGGGCCTAATTGGCTTGGTTGGGCCAAGATGGTTTAGGACAATTGGATTGGATCCAAATTGGGCCTAAAATCATTCCATTAAGTCCAAATATAATAAATGGGCCTTTTAAAATTTAATTGGGCCTAATGGGCCAAAATTAATTTTGTGGCAAAGGGTGATTCCTTATTGAGCTTTGGTTGCCAAAGTCCATGCCTTAAGAAATTAATTGAAAGCCCATTGGACTTTAATTAAATTGACATTGGATATTAATTGGGCTTTGAGACCCATTAAGATTAGATTTAGATTTTAAGTCGTAAAGGCGCATTAAAAGTGTAATTATTTAATTTGGAATTAAATAAAGAATTAGTATTGAATACAAAATAAATTGGATTTAAAATTGTAATTCGATATAATTCAAGAATTCGTACTTTGAGTACTTATTCTTAAACGAGTTGGACTCGCGCAAATCAAATCGTTGTTTGAACATTGGATGATCACTTAATTCAAAGATTAATTAATTGGATTAGATTGATTGAATAACATGCTTTGTGTGAATACATTGATGTGTTGTATGAATAATGTATATCAGATGGATATTAGATGGGTGAGGGCAATTTTGGAAATTGTTGTAATAAATTTAGAATTTATTAAATTGGGCCTGCGTGTCCAGCCTTTATCTCTCGATTATTTGTAATTCTCTTCTCACCAATTCCCCTCAATGTAATGAGGTTTCTTTATTGTATTATGTAATTGGGTAGAAGTTTAATTAGTGCTAGCCGGAGAGAGGAAATTGAGTGATTTGTTCTATGAACATTTTGTGAGATATCCATCCGTATATCATTATTAATTTATTTACCGCGCCTTATTATGCTTTTAGAATGCATTCTTAAGGGTGTATGATGAGACCTAATCAAAGATAATTAATTGGTTGCCAATTACGCGAAAAAAACCCTCAACAAATATTAAGCGTTTTCTTTCCATTGAATGATTCATTATCAAGATCCAAGATTGGCACTGGTTTGTTGGCCAAAGTCAAGACCTTTGTCCATCGCGGATGTGTTTGAATCATGAAGGCTTTGTTCCATATCTTATGTCTTGCCCAAGTTGTGATTTGTTGGCCAAAGTCAAGATCACTTCTTGTTCATCGACATCGATTACGAAGCTTTCCAAGGTCAATGGGTCCCGCTTAACTGGAATCATAAAGCTTGTTGAGCCAAAGCCAAGGCTTAGTTGATTCAGAGGAAAAAGGTTAGGAAAATATATTGGATATATTGGCATATATATTGCATATATGTTTCGGACTTGGAGGTCCACCTATCGGATCTAGGAATTGGATGAGATCCAATTGATATTAGAGATCTACCTAGTTAAATATCATACAGCTTGTTGGCCAAAGTCAAGGTTGTGTGTTATTTAACGGGATCCTAGCCCACTAGGAAATTAGGTTTCCCGAGTACTCAATAGAGGGTTAGAGGCTCGCCGAAAAATAGTGTGAGGCCAGTATTGAATTTTCAATTTCGTTCAAATACTTGGCATTACACGCTTTCAAATTATTTCGTCAATTATATATTTATTAGTTGGACTAATATTCTATTATTTTTCTTGTAACAATTGGACTGTACCCAAATATCGTTAATTGAATAGTTTGACTATTGCAATTAAGATGACTGGAAAGATGGGAGTTAAAGACATTATCATGGGCGAAAATGTCTTTAATGGCGCGAACTTTCCTGATTGGGATATGAACCTCAGGATTGTCCTGGGGGCTGAGAGGATGCTCCATATGATAGAGAGACCGCTCGGGCCTAAGCCCGGAAATGAGTAGCCGCTTGAGCTTTGGAATACTCATAGCAATGATAACTTAACTGCTCAGTTTGTCATGCTCGCTGTGATGACCCCTCAATTTCATCGCCAAAACAAGGGATTGGATCCATATACTATGATGGCAAAATTGAAGGACCTTCATCGATCTAACCTTAGATCGCAAATGTATGAATTGCAGTAAAATCTATTTCGCTCTCGAATGTTGGAGGGTACATATGTTGAGCACCATGTGTCACAGATGATTGCCGATATTGAACAGCTAGGTCAGCTAGGCATAACCTTTGAGGCTGAGACTTCTATAGATTTGATCTTGTAGTCTCTTCCTGATAGCTGGAGTAGGTTCATCATGAACTACAATATGATGAACCAAGACCATACTCTTGGAGAGCTGATGGCAATGCTGCGTGAAGTAGAAAAGAGCTGATGAAGGGCAAAAAGCGTGAGGCGCACTTCGCTTCAACATCTCAGTCTCCCAAGGCTAGGCCGAAGGCAACTGGAGGTGTAATGAAGAAAAAGAAGAAGAAGGGCAATGCCAAATCGTCAAAGTCTTCTGGGAAGGCTAAGAACAAATCCTAAGATGTATGCCTTAGTATGGAAAATGGGGTCACTGGAAGCGTGACTGTCGTGAGTATAAGGCGCACATGAAGGAAATCAAAGCGGGCAAGGCATCGGCTTCAGGTATGTTTGTTATAGAAATAAACATGTCTACTTCTAGTTTTAAAAATTGGATTTTTGATTCTGGTTGTGGTACTCATATATGTACTGATGTGCATGATCTGTGGATTAGTAGGAGACTGGCCTTAGGAGAGATTTACCTCAGCGTTGGAAATGGGACTCGAGTCGCCGTTTGGCCGTTGGGACTTATATTTTGGAACTGCCCTCAGGGCATGTACTTAATCTTTCAGACTGTTATTATGTACATAGTTTGACTAGGAATATTATATTTGTATCTTTATTGGCCCAATGTGGCTATACTTTTGTTTTTAGAAACACTGGGTGTTTTATGTATAAAAACGATATGGAGATATGCAGTGCTGATGTGTATAATGGTCCTTATATTTTGAATATAAATCTATCTCAAACATATAATGTAACAAACAAAAGGCTTAAACTAAGTAACAAAGATGAAACTTATATGTGGCATTGTCGTCTGTGACACATCAACAAGACTCGTATATCCACACTTTCGAATAGTGGGTTCTTGGACGAATTTGATCCAAATTCATATGACGTCTGCGAATCTTGTTTATTAGGCAAAATGCCTAAAACACCTTTTAGCGGTAAAGGTGCACGTGCCACCGAACTGTTAGCCCTCGTTCATAGTGACGTATGTGGGCCCATGTCTAGCCAGGCTAGAGGTGGATATGAATACTTTGTAACCTTTATGGATGCTGCATCACGTTATGGTTATGTGTATCTTATAAGACACAAGTCGGAAACCTTTGAGAAATTCAAAGAATTTCGACACGAAGTTGAAAAACAGACCGGTAAAAATATTAAAACATTACGGTCGGACCGTGGTGGAGAATACTTGAGCAATGAGTTTCTTGATTACTTGAAAGAGTATGGTATTCTTTCACAGTAGACTCCTCCCGAAACACCTCAATTAAATGGTGTGTCCGAACGGAGAAACCGAACTTTATTAGACATGGTAAGGTCGATGATGAGTCGCACAGAGCTACCTATTTCCTTCTGGGGATATGCATTGAACAGTGCAATACTTATTTTGAATAAGCTTCCGTCAAAGTCTAGACACCGTATGAATATGGACATGAAAGAAACCAAGTTTCTCATTCCTGAAGATTTGGGGATGCTGGGCATACGTCAAACGTTTGGAAGGTACCAAACTAGAACCTAAATCGAATAAATGCCTATTTGTAGGATATCCTAAGGAAACCAAAGGATATTACTTCTATCACCCATAAGAGAACAAATTATTTGTTGCTCTACATGCGATTTTCCTTGAGAAGGAATTCCTAAATGCAGTGGTTAGTGGGAGGAAAGTAGAACTCGATGAAAATTAGAGTGATACCGTTCCTGACACAGAATCCTTAACGGAACACGAACAGTTCATCAAGGATGAGACTGTACCACAATCTTCGAATACACAAGAACCGCATAGGTAAGAGAGAGTCAGAAAATAACCTGAGAGGTATGGGTTTCTGATCTCACTTTATGTGGATATTAATCTTATTGAGGAAGACGAACCGGTTACGTATGAGGAAGACCAAATGATATTACTTCTATCACCCGCAACATGCCATGATGTCCGAAATGGATTCCATGTACACCAACCAAGTTTGGACATTGGTTGATGCACCATAAGGTGTAAAGCTTATTGGTTGCAAATGGGTCTTCAAGAAGAAGACCGACATGGATGGAAACATACAAACGTACAAAGCTAGGCTTATAGCGAAGGGGTATCGTCAACGACATGGTGTCGATTACGGCGAAACTTTTTCACCCGTTGCCATGATTAAATCCATTCGGATTGTGGTTGCTATTGCTTCATATTTCGATTACGAGATATGGCAGATGGACGTCAAAACCACTTTCCTTACGGAAACCTTTTGGAGGATGTTTATATGCAACAGCCTGACAGTTTTTTTGGTACCAAAACATGCGAACAAATTTTGCAAGTTAAATCGATCCATTTATGGATTGAAACAAACATCGCGTTCTTGGAACCAACGTTTTGATGAGATCATAAAAGAATATGATTTCGTTCAAACGAGTGTGGGGACACAGAAACTGACGACGCTGTTCTAGGCTCGCGGCCTAGTTGGGAGTATGAAATAACATGGAGTCGCCACTCGGTGTGAACCGGGACAAAGATTTAAGGCTGCACTCACCCCTCGCAAGGGAAGACCTCAATCGTTGGGTTCGGAATGGTCCATTACTTATGTCACTTGTGATGATATAATTTGTGCAATAAATCAACCGAGTCTACTCAAAAATCATTCTCAAGGGTACTTAGATCTAATATGCATTCGTCAAAATAAATCCTATTCTAAGTTTGCATGATTGAAAGTAAGTCTTTAAACGGAAAACACATAAAATCCCACATTGAGCATATTGAGCCATTAAACCGAAATAAAAAATTAACTATTTAAACATTAATCATAAACTAAACGAAACATCATGCATAAAGAATAAAGAAACAACATGCCTAAATAACATAATCATGCTTTGAAAATTAAATAATAAACTAAACTAAATCATGCTTTAAACAATAAACAAACCCTACGAATATAACATGCTCAAATATAAATTTGGATGAGACGAAACATGTGTCTCTTAAGTGGTACGTGGCGTTGTATCCCGAGTGCAGACCGCAATACCGTCCATTCGGAATCGGCTATGGAATTTACGTCCGGGTTTCCATCCGATATACCACATAAGGGAACACATACTCCGCTCATCCAACAATCACATCATGCCTCAAACGACTCTCATGCGATAATACTTTAAAAATAAATAAAATAAAATGAAAGAAGATAAGTGAAAAGGTGCCCTCAAGTCTAACCTCTTTTTTCGTCTCACGAAAGGGCGTTACACGGCCGTCGGAAGGGAGAATACTCCGCAACTTTTCTGGTTCACTAATCCAACATTTTTCCTCGCTGTTTCACTGTTCGGGTTGCTATTTTAACTCCGTTTCGCTGTTGTTTTCGTTGTATTTTTGAGCCGCTGTTTTAAGGTAATTTAGGGACTATTTTGGCGGTTATTTGGACCAGTTTGGACTGCAGTTTTGGAAGGGTTCCAGGGGCAGTTTTTGTCACTATTTTGGGCAGTTTTCAGTGGTGTTTTGCGGTAGTTTGGACAGTGTAGTGAAGGGAATTTATGCGGTTGTTTTGGGTGTTTATGCGGCAGTGAGTTAGGTGATTTGGGGACAATTTTCACGACAGTTTGAAGGGATTTTAGAGGGCTATATGCGCTGATTGAAGGGGCAGATGATGGAGAGGGCTGAGCTGCGTGAAGGCTATGAAGGTTGGTCAGAAAGTTGCTGCTCAACGGCTGCTTATGGTGTGTTTGAGGGCAATCCACTGGCAGTTTTGTGTGCGTGTGTCTGTTTGTGGCAATTGTGAGTGGTGTGAATATGTACGTGGGTTGAGCAGTGGCGTGTGGAGGCTTATTGTTACGTGGGGCAAGGGGATGTCGCATGAAAGGTTCAATTTAGGGTTTTTAGTGTGAAAAGGGCAGTGAGTGCAGAAGTGCAGGGCAGCTGTCGAGAATGACTTGGTTGTTTTAGCGTGAGGCAAAGGGGCTGAAACAAGGGTTCAGGCGTGAGTGTTATGAGGCAGTGAAGTGGCTGAAGGGTTATTATGGCCGTGTGGTGTTGAGGGAAATTTGGCGTGAGCTAGGACTGGTGATTTAGGCTGCTGCCAAGAGGGGCTAGGGCTGTGATCTGCGTGTGTTTAGTGTGAAGAGGGAATGGGGCAGTAGTCATGCGTGAGGAGTGGCCTGTCGTGTGGCGTTTATGGCTTGTGATTTTATTTAGGGTTTGGCAAGTTTGTGAAGTTGTTGCAGCTTACGTGAGGACTAAGTGCTGCTGAGGGCTGGTGGCTGTTGGTGTGTGCAGGGTGTGAAGGTAGGTGGTTGTTGGCATTGTGAGTATTAGTGGGTGTAGTGGATTGCCATGAATGGCTGTTGTGGAGAGGCTTTATGGAGGTGAGCTGTGAAGGTTTATTGTTGTGTGGAGTGCGTGAGGGAGAGCTAGAAGACGTGTCTAATTTGGCTTGTGCGTGGTCGTGTGTGTTGATATGCTGGGCGTGAAGGGGCTTTATCTTTGTTGTTGTTTGTTTTTGTCGTGAATGTTCAAGGGTTGATGATGTAGTGTTTTGTTTAGGGTTTTCTTTGTGAATTGCCGTGAGAGAGGAGAGGGGCGTCATGAGAGAGAGGAAGATGTCTAGGGTTTGTTGTTGTTTATATAGTGAGAGGGTAGGGTTAGGGTTTCTGCATGGGTTTATTTGAAAGGAAAGAAATCAATTAATTTATGTGTGTGTTTAATTTTAATTATTTAAGGCAAGAAATTATTTAAATTAGGTGAATGATTTATTTAATTAGCTATTTAATTTAATTTCAATTTAGTTATTTAATTTAATTTCAATTTAGTTATTTAATTTAGTTATTTAATTATTTTTAATTCAATTTAATTTGTGACATGTATTTTAAATGTTTTAATTATTTAATTTTTGAGATGTGTTTTAAATGTTTTAATTATTTAATTTGTGAGATGTGATTTAATGGGTTTGATGTGTTTTAAAACAGAGGTCCAACAAGCGAACCCGAAGTGAAACAAGCGAGTTAAATCCAACGAAAATTCCATTTTCCAATTTTACCCTTCCAACGTCCGTTTCGCGCGACTTTCACAACTAAAGAGATAGAGTCTCCATACGAGACTCATCATCGGGCTGATATGCAAAAATGCAATGCCTACAACGAGGATGATCCTTGTGTATATAAGAAGGTTAGTTGGAGCGCACTAACATTCATTGTCCTTTATGTCGATGATGTATTGCTTATTGGCAAAGACATTCCCATGCTACAATCGGTGAAAGCTTGGCTTTCATTAAAATTCTCCTAGAAGGATCTGGGAGAAGCAGCCTTTATTCTGGGAATAAAGATCTACCGGGATAGATCTAGAAAGCTGCTTGGACTCTCCCAGAGTTCGTACATTAACAAAGTGTTGAAGATATTCAATATGGATCAGTCCAAGAGGGGACTGTTGCCAGTGTCACATGACGTCACTCTATCTAAGGACATGTGTCCTAAAACTCAAGATGAGAGAGACAACATGAGTCGGATCCCGTTCGCTTCGGCAGTCGGATCGATCATGTATGCCATGATATGTACGCGACCTGATGTCTCGTATGATTTGAGCATGTGTAGTCGCTATCAGGCCGATCCAGGTGATGGTCACTGGATGGTGGTTAAGAATATCCTTAAGTATCTTAGACGAACTAAGGATGCTTTCTTAATCTATGGAGATGGAGAACTTGAGGTAACTGGGTTTACCGATGCAAGTTTCCAAACCGATAAAAATGACTGTAAGTCACAATCCGGGTACATATTTTGTTTGAACAATGGAGAAGTAAGCTGGAAATCTTCCAAGCAAGAGACTGTTGCCAATTCAACAACAGAAGCGAAGTATATTGCTGCAGCTGAAGCAGCAAAAGAGGCAGTTTGGATCAGTAAATTCCTAATTGGATTAGGAGTAGTTCCGTTAGCAGCTGAGCCCGTTCCATTGTATTGTGACAATAACGGGGCTATAGCGCAGGCTAAGGAACCGCGGTCTCATCAATGATCTAAGCATGTTCTTCGACGTTTCCATATGATTCGTGAGATCATACATCGTGGCAATGTGAAGATCGAAAAGGTCACATCAGAGGACAACATTGCAGATCCGCTGACGAAAGTTATTCCTCAGTAAAAGTTTGAGCGACATGTACATAGTTCAGGTGTTAGATGTTTGAGTGACTAGCAATAGGCCAAGTGGGAGATTTTTGGACTATTATGACCCATAGTGTCACTATTTGTAAAAGACATTGTGGTTTTTGTACAAATTAACTATGTGACAATGGAAATTGCATTTTATCATTTTGTAATTAGATTACTTGTATATATAAATGATAAAAGTCTTTATGATTAGTTCCGGATTATAAGATATGAGACAATATCAATCCACAAAAGGTTTAATCATTAAATATCCCTAGTTATAGTATTATCGAGACTGGACATCGATAATGCATAATATACTAGTATTGCACTTGTGCGTGTTATGGAAGCGTAACAACATAGTTATCATATATTTAAGTATTGGATACTTATGCAAGTGCGATAGGAGGTTGTATTAACCGATGGTACGGAAACAGCTTCGCTCTGGATAGACCCCGAAGAATCCCATTGGTAGTATGACTATGTGTCTATGGGAATCCACTTTAGGGTAGGTGTATTTGGTCTTAACCTGAGACTTGCATCGCTAGTACTTACGACAATCAATACGCTTTGGTTTTGGTCATCCGGGACTTTAACAGGTTCTGTGTACGCCTCTTCTAGGTTTATTGAGAATCGTAGTGTATTGGGTGTGATGTCAAGACGGAAGTATCACTTCAGTCATATGGAGATGATGATCACGCAAGGATACAAAACCGGTTCTCTATTATGTTGCAACTATCGGGATAATATGACAAGGTCATGATTATCTGATTATAAAGACCAGTTGCTTGTGATCCGATATATGCTTCGTACGGGGATATTACGCCTGTTATAGATTATATATTCTTTAAAGAATATTTCTGGAGAATTGGGGAGGCACGGCGCTTTGCTAGAAGCCAACCATATCTCGTAAATCGATAAAAACATAGTACGAGGTACGCACGTGTTCGGTTAGTCCGACGACTGGATTTACTGCCAACATATCCATGGATCTCATGGGTCGCTTCCCGAAGATTCACCGATGACGTATGACTCGAACATAATTAATCTAGGATTAATTATATGAGAGAGAGAAAATTAATCTATGATTAATTACGGCGATATTTTATCTGGGATAAAATTCTATTAGAAGAGAGAGAACGATTAATTCGGAATTAATCGATAAAATAATATATTCGATATATTAAATGAAATTAGATTTTATAACGGAATTAAAATTGGATTTTAATTCTGGCGAACAAATTAATTTGGAATTAATTCGCGAGCAACTTTAATAGTAATTTTGTTAGGCATAATTATTTAATTAAATTTGATTTAATTAAGTCACAACGGAAAATTCTTTAATTCGGAATTAGCGAACCCGAGCCCGGGATGTGTTTGCGGGCTCACTCGCATTTTGAATCAAGTGGGGCCCACAAGTCACATCACAAGTCACATCACATAGTCATTTTAATTAACTTTTTGTTGATGGTATTTGGTGGGTTGTTAAAGACTTGTTAAACACTCAAAGTGATGACATGAAAGACATATACCAATTGTTGGATATTTGGTATATCATATATTTTCTTTTGAAAATTAAAATATCATCACTTCCTCTCTTCTCTCACCACTCACGGAAATAGTGAAAATTTTCTCTCCAAAATTTTCTTGGCTTGGCCGAATTCATCAAGAAGAAATTGGAAGATTTGTTGCAAATTTTTCAAGAGCTAGCACTCAAAGAGATCTTACAAAGGTGATAGGGAAACTCTCACATTGAGCTTGGAATCTCAAATCACTCAAAGCTTGGAGGTCAACTTTATCAAAGAAAGCTTGGAGACTTTCAAGGAAGCAAAACTTTTGTTCTACACACATCCTCTCTACAGATCTTTGTAAGTATAATTCCACTATACTTTCTTTTCGTATTCACATTATTTCATGCTTTAAATATTCTTGGGATGATCTTAGAGACTAACACTTACCAGGTTATTTTATTACTTCGACACGCTTATACTTTGGAGTAAAGAACCATTTTGTGAGTGTGTAAATTTTTTGGCGCTGTTACCAGAGAATATAATTTAGTAGATAAAATAATAATTTAACATCATTGTATTTTTTTCTTTTCTTTATTTTTTTATATTTTATATTTTGTATTTCATTTCTTTTTTGTATTTTCTGCATCACATTTCTTTTTCTTCTCTTTTTACATTTATGTAAATCCAAGATGTCCTAATTGATCCTAAATGAATCAATGTCCTAACTTTATCGTCCTTTGGCCAAATCATGTGTTCTTTATATGTACGCGATCGTTTTCGAGTCTACTTTCCAATGCAACTGCCCTCATGTCAATTTGAGCTCTAAATCTTTGGAATATTCAAAAGAGTGATTATCACTCGGATAACTTTTTCAAATTTTGTCCAAATACTTATCCAATTGCTCCGAAATCTTAAAGACTCATTACAACTCAATTGAACTTGTTTTGTTATGGACATTGTCAATAAAAATGGAACTAACACAAATGATGAGGCAATAAGACACTGAAGTATTAATGGGTGAAGAAAAATGACATCGTTATGTGGTTGCACGAGATAATCTAGAGCTGTGGAAAGACGTGACCGATATAATTTTCAAATGATAATCGTTTCAGATGCAGCTATAGGGGGATAATTGATATGAATCCAACTTGTATTAATGAATTATTAGCATTTGTTACAATCACTATTAATGAATTAATGGTGTTGGTGTAACCACCCCTAACCACTTAATTAGTGGATAATTAAAGCAACCACTCAACTAATTTAGTTGAGTTAGAAGGCAAGATATTGCCTATAAATTGAGTTTTCATTTGAGAGTTCAAACATCTCCAATAAGAGTGTAAGCTCAATGTCAAAAGAGTTTAAAAAGTGAAGTGTGAGTTTTTTTGAAATAAAATTTGTAATCTTTATAAATTCTATTCAAATAATAATATAAAATAAATTATCCTCATAAATACTTTTCAATAATAAATAAATCACAACATTCAACTCGGCTTCAATTGTTTCAACTTCAATGTCTAGTATCGGTACCAGGACACTGTAATTACATACTCCAATTCATCACGTTACATTTGCCTACTTTCTATTCTCTTTTAGCTATTCTCTCGCCAATATTTTTGAATCTCAAACTCCCCATAAACATACATACACGCATGGCTAATTTACCATCAACCATAACAAAAATAACCCAAAAATAGTCTAAGATACTTCTCTTCAAAAAAAAAAAAAAAAAGAGCCATTTTATTCTTCTATTCATCCTCACATATTTTCTCACCAAAAACAAAGAAACCATTTTCACATTCAAAAACACACTCTTAGAATTAATTGCGCACCAAAAAAGAGAGAATAAAAAAATAAAAGATAAAAACATGAAGCCTCCTAATCGCCGATTTGTTGTGGAGCGTCCACTATTCCTCGGCGCGCTTCTGATCTTCGCCTTGACAGCGGCATTTCTCATAACCGGCTTAAGCCGAACCCTGAACACTTCATTGCCTTGCATTTACACGGCCGCTTCAACCCCCGCCGCGATGCAAACACAACTCCTCGCCATCATTCACTACGCCACGTCACGCGACGTCCCCCAACTGACCCTCCCCGAAATACGCGCCCCTTTCGAAGCCCTCCTCAGCCACGCGCCATGCAACGTCCTCGTCTTCGGCCTGGGCCACGACTCACTCATGTGGGCCGCTCTCAATCCACGTGGCACCACCTTCTTCCTCGAAGAAGATTCCACATTGGTCCACAGGATCCTCGCACGTGCGCCCGCTCTTCGCGTCCACACGGTGTCGTATCGTACGCAGCTGTACGAGGCTGAACACCTCATGAGCTCTTACAAGTACGAGAAATATTGCTTGCCCCCTAACGTGCACCTCAAAGGCAACACCAGGTGCAAGTTAGCGCTGAACGAGTTGCCCGATGACGTGTACAATAGAGAGTGGGATGTGATCATTATAGACGGGCCACGTGGGTATTACGCGGAGGCGCCAGGAAGGATGGCGACGATATTTACGGCGGCGATAATGGCACGTGCGAGGAGGAGGGGTGTGACGCACGTGTTCGTGCATGATGTGGACCGGAAAGTAGAGAAATTATACGCAGTAGAGTTTTTGTGCAGGAAATATTTGGTCAAAGCTGTGGGTAAGCTTTGGCATTTCCGGATACCGGCTGGTGCTAACGTCAGCCAGGGGAAGAGTGGTTCAGTTTTTTGCTGAATTTTGATGCAAAAATAAAAAAATTGTGTTCCGAGTGGGGTTTGAATCCACGCCTTAGACCAACTCAGCCGTCTCAACTTTTGTGAATAATTTAGAATTTAAATTTTTTTTTAAATATTAAATTTGATTGTTTTATTTGTTATAAATCCACATCCAATTTGTATTCCCATTATTGAAGTCATGCATAATACTACTGCATTCAATGTCTCATTTTCAGTGATTATTTTGATACAATGGTAATCCCATATCATCCAACTAATAAACCCAACTAATAAACATATTATATGGATAGTTATAATAAAGATAATTACTATTTATTTAGTATTTTAACACAAATAATAAGATATAATTATAAATTTTCCCAACAACAGTATAACTCGTCAAATTGTAATATTTATGCAAGCTCCATCACTGTCAAATTGGTCAATAATCAACATACAATAAATAAGATGTGTTAATTGTGTAGTTGGTAGTTGTGTAGTGTATAATTGGTAGTTGTGTTATTGTGTATTTAATATGATAGTTGTGTAGTTATGTATTCTATATGGTTGTTGTGTATTTAATATGTTAGTTGTATAATTCTTATATAAAGGCCACTGTAGGCACTACATTTTTGCATGTAAGTCCTTATGATGAGTCTCATTTAGAGGCACTACCTTTTAAGTCGCGGAAGTCGCGGGAAACAGACGTCGGAAGGGGAAATTCAGAACGGGTATGTCATCAGATTCATTTCATAAGTTCACTGTTTTCGTTCGTGCTGCGTTCGTGACCACGTTCGAACGTCAGACAGATTGCGGGCGTTCGTGTAGCGTTCAAATCGGCGTTCGAACGGTGTCAGTATTTCTGGTTTTGCTGCTAACCTCACACCCAAGCCCAATTAGCCCACCAAAGCCCATAAAACATATCCAAATTAATAAAATGCATATTTAACACATGGGGAATTAAAATAAATATCAAATAAAATCATGCCTAATTAAAATCAATCAAGTATATTATATTCCTAACTAAACAAATCTCATGCCTAAACAAAATAAATTAAATATATCATATTCCTAATCTAGCCAAGACATGTCCCCCAATCAAATATTAGACTTTCCTTGTAAGACACTAATTGGTTCCTTCCTTTTCAAACAAGGAGAAGACCTAGTTGTGGGTATTCCTTCGTCAGCGAGAGTCTTTGTCCACACCCCCGTAAACCCGCATGTGAACCTTAGTCGTAGAACTAATAAGAATTATTTACTTGTGTTTGTGTTTGGGAACATGGTCGTTTGGATCCATTCGGACCTTTTGTCATGAGGTATGGGCTTGTTGGGCCATTTAAACTGGGACAAGAACATATCTTATGATGATTGGGCCAAAAGCTTCTAAAACGCCAATGGGCCATTATATGTTTGTGTTTAGGAACATTATCATTTGGATACGGTTGGACTTCTTGCCATGAGATGTGAACTTGTTGGGCCATTTAAACTGGGACGAGTTCACTCCTATGACAGTTAGCCCAAAAGCTTCTAAAATGATGATGGGCCGATTTGTGTGAAAATTTTAATGAGTTGATATATTCCTTGTATCACATGCATCTCATTCATCTCATGAATACATATATCATGTTAACACCCTCTATGTCTATAAAAGACATCATAAATTCCCGTTGGGTTAGGGAAGAGGGAAGACTCACTAAAAGACCGGTAATAGATATGAGTACATCCGATAACGAGGTATCCCAGATAGATCAGTTGGAAAATGGTTTCGACAAAATTACTAAACAGTTGCAAGCCTTGACTACTGCTGTGGCTGGTATGGTTGTACCCCATGCTGGGGGAAGTTCTGAGAATGTAAGGCGCGAGGAGCCTCTGAATGGGTTGGGGGATGATATCCCAGCTTTTGATGACGACATGGAATAGTATGCAACAGGCAGAGTGATTGGGTCTCAGTCAGAATTTCAGAAGCTTCGGGATCAGGTTGAAAAAGTTACCCGCAAAATGAGGGGTAAACATGAAGAGTTGTTAGATTATGAGGCAATGACCTTCGAAGAACAGTTGCCAACCCAGTTCAAAATGCCGGATATGGCTAAGTTCAACGGGAATGGGGATCCGAGGGTCCATCTCCGTCAGTATGTTTCAGTTATGAGTTCAGTGGGTTTATCCAAGCTTCAAGTGCAGAAAATGTTTGGGATGTCACTTGAGGGAGCGCCGGTAGTTTGGTATCACAGCCGTGAGAAGAAGTTTAGGGAAGATTGGAGGGAACTGGCTGATGTTTTTCTGAAGAAATATGTTACAGATTTGGAAATTGATTTGTCACTCCGTGATTTGGAGAACACCAAGCAGAAGCCGGAGGAAAGCTTCAAAGACTATGTGGATCGCTGGAGGAGTCAGCTTTTGAAAATGCAGACTCGGCCCTCTGAGAATGACCAGATTAAAATGATTATCAAGGGCACCAAGCCCTTGATTTATGGCATGCTGAGGAGGATGACCTCCATGATTGGTGACTTTCGACAGTTGAGGGAGACTGTCATGGATATTGAAGAAGAAGAAGCTGAGAATAGAAAGTTCTATGGCCAGAATATGAGGACTTTTGGGGGGCATTCTGAGACGAAGCCCGCTGCTGCCGAGGTTGCTGCCATCAAGAACCGGTGTTTCTCCAACTTGGGAAGAACTTTGTCCAAAGTGCTTAAAACCCTTGGAGCCTAAACCAGTTCCAAATCCCCCACCACCACATCTAAAAATAGACCGCTATTGTCACTTCCACCAGCAACACGACCATGATACTGACAGCTGTTCCCGCCTCCGGTATGAAATTCAGGAACTCATTGATGCCCACAAAATACCCGATCTTAAAAAAGAACAGCCTAGCACACACATCAACCCTCTACCAAATTATCACTCTGTTCCCCCACCCACTTACATGATCAACTCCGGCCTGCCCAAAAGATTTGTCCTCCAAACTCTCAACCACCCAGTTTCTTCCATGAGGATAGAGGATGACAGCAGTGAAGAACCATAGGCTGAGGAAGAAGGCAATGCTACGAGTAATGAAACTGTTATTTCTGGTTTATTTTCTGCATTTTTAATAAAGACATCGACTTCGTCTACTTGTTTGAACCTTTTTCCTGAATAACAAGAAAGACATCCATTTCGCCTACTTGCCTGAATCTATTCCTTTTAACCTGCAACAAGAGTATATTTGACAAAAGCATTCAACCCTGGTACTATGATACTCAACGCTGTTTAGAAACATGGGAATCCTCAGAAAAAGCAAGCGGAAAAGACAGGATAGCCATTCAGAAATTGGGAAACGGGGCAGTGAGACTGTCAGACTTGAAAGGAAATGAGTTCACCGAGCTGATCAATGTGGATAGATTGAAGCAGTATTTTGCCAGAGGAAGAGAAGACCGATTAGTCACCAAGAGAATTGATAGAGGACCTAACCCAACGGGATAGGAAACTCATTCATGCATGCATGCATACACGTAACATATTTGCATTTTTTTATGTTTGTTCTGTTTTGTAATAACAGGTTTCAAAGAAGAAAAAGAGAAATCGGCAAATGCAAGCCAACCAGAAGCAGCAACAGTACATTGTCATCAGTTCTAGGAATGAATCATGAGGTTGAGGCCCGCATTAGTCTCAGGAATGAATCAGAATCAGAATCAGTATCAGTCTCAGGAATGAATCAGAATCAGTATCAGTTTCAGGAATGAATCACCGGGTTGAGGCCCGCAACAGTATTAGTCTTAGGAAGGAATCAATATCAGTTTGGGGGTTGAGACCCGCATCATCAGTATCAGTTTTGGGGATGAGTCCCGGGGGTGAGGCCGGCATCAGCATTAGTTATGGGGATGAGTCCCAGGGTTGAGACCCGCATCATCAATATCAGTTTTGGGGATGAGTCCCGGGGGCGAGACCCATACCAGCATCAGTTTTAGGGATGAGTCCCTGGGTTGAGGCCCATATCATTATCAGTATCAGTATTGCCAGGTATGGCACTCTGGGGGCGAGGCCCACATCATTACTAGTATCAGTTCTACCAGGTACGGCACTCCGGGTAAGGAGATATTACAGCGACGCCTTGGGTAGGAGGTTTAGCACGCCAGGTACGGCACTCCAGGTATGGAGATATTACAACGACGCCTTGGGTATGAGGTTTAGCACGCCAGGTACGGCACTCCGAGTATGGAGATATTACAGCGACACCTTGGGTATGGGGTTCAGCACGCCAGGTACGACACTCCGGGTATGGGGACATCACTGCGACACTGTAGGTATGGAGATGCAACCGCGACACCTCGGGTATGGGGTTTAGCATGCCAGGTACGGCACAACATCAACTCAACTCAACACATGGCAAGTCAAGTGGCAGCTGGCGAGCCAGGTAAGTAAAAAAAATGCATTGCACGTACTTCGATAGGATTGTCATTGTCACACACTGCACAAGTCCCATCAAAGTGGGGGCGATTGTAGGCACTGCATTTTTGCATGTAAGTCCCTATGATGAGTCTCATTTGAAGGCACTACCTTTTAAGTCATGGAAGTCGCGGGAAACAGACGTCGGAAGGGGAAATTCAGAACGGGTATGTCATCAGATTCATTTCATAAGTTCATTGTTTTTGTTCGTGCTGCGTTTGTGACCACGTTCGAACGTCAGGTAGATTGCGGGCGTTCTTGTAGCGTTCAAATCGGCATTCGAACGGTGTCAGTATTTCTGGTTTTGCTGCTAGCCTCACACCCAAGCCCAATTAGCCCACCAAAGCCCATAAAACATATCCAAATTAATAAAATGCATATTTAACACATGGGGAATTAAAATAAATATCAAATAAAATCATACCTAATTAAAATTAATCAAGTATATTATATTCCTAACTAAAAAAATCTCATGCCTAAACAAAACAAATTAAATATATCATATTCCTCATCTAGCCAAGACATGTCCCCCAATCAAATATTAGACTTTCCTTGTAAGACACTAATTGGTTCCTTCCTTTTCAAACAAGGAGAAGCCCTAGCCTTTGTCTATAAAAGAAACCAAATTCCAACACTTCCCATCCTATCTAATTGACGCATACACAAAAAAGAAAATCCTAGACTTCACGCCCAACTCCAAAAAAATTCTCTTCTCTTCTCTTCACATTGCTGAGAACATCACCCCAAATTTCCCTCCCATTTCCGCAAAACCACAACCCAAAACACCATATCCATTGCCACACAAACCACCATTGAAACACTCCCCCAAACAGTAAGCTAAAATCACCAAAAATAGTAACAAAAACTGCAATTTAAAACCCCTAAAAGAAACCACAAAACAGCAGCCCCTAACCCCTTTAAAAACCGCAAAAACAGTAGCCTTATACAGCAAAAACAGTGACTAAAAAATAGCAGCAAAAACAGCAGCGAAACGGAGTGAAAACAGTAGCTCGAGTTGTGAAAACAGCGAGGAAAGAAGTGAACCAGAAAAGTTACGGAGTTTTAGCCCTTTCGACGGCCTTGTAACGTACTTCCGAGAGTCGACATAAAAGGTTAGACCTGAGGGCACTTTTCCTTATTTATTTTTCATTTATATTTTGATTATTTGTTGAATTTGTCTTCCCATGAGAGTCGTTGATTGATGTGCATTGTGGCCCTTGAATGAATGGAAAATGTGTCGTCTCTCGTGGTATATAGGATAGAAACCCAAACGTAAATTCCGTAGCCGAATCTGAATGGACGGAAGTGCGGTCTGTACTTGGGATACAACTCCACGTACCACTTGGGCAAACGGCACATATTTCGATATATTCTATATTGTTTGTTTATTATCCGCGTTTTATATTCCGCCATTTAATTTCCGTACGATTATTTGTTTGTATTGATGATATAGTGCACATGGGCTCAATATGTTGGTCTAAAGGTTTTCCATTTGAGGGAAGAAAATGCCAAAAGGCTACATTTACGCCAATACTTTGCCGCGCTGGACAAAGTATGTTTGGTTGGATGTGAGATATGTTCAACCGAGCATACGAAGTCCTATATTCCCGTCTTTACTTTCTATGCATTGTGATGTGATGCGCATGGGCTAACTAGGGTGGATTAAAGGTCCTCTATTCGAGGGAAAATGCCTGAAGGCTACCTTACCACGATGTTTTGCCGCACCTTTTGTTATGTCATTGACTTTATGCATATCATTGTTCTATTTATGCATGTATTGCATTCTAATGCGCATTGGCTTAGTATGTTGGTATAAAGGTTTTCCATTTGAGGGAAGAAAAGGCCAAAAGGCTACCTTTACGCCAATACTTTGCCGCGCCGGACAAAATATGTTTGGTTGGATGTGAGATATGTTCAACCGAGCACACGAAGTCCTATATTGTTGTCTTTACTTTCTATGCATTGTGATGTGATGCGCATGGGCTAACTAGGGTGGATTAAAGGTCCTCTATTCGAGGGAAAATGCCTGAAGGCTACCTTACCACGATGTTTTGCCGTGCTTTTTGTTATGTCATTGACTTTATGCATTTCATTGTTCTATTTATGCATGTATTGCATTCTAATGCGCATGGGCTTAGTATGTTGGTCTAAAGGTTTTCCATTTGAGGGAAGAAAAGGCCAAAAGGCTACCTTTACGCCAATACTTTGCCACGCCGGACAAAATATGTTTGGTTGGATGTGAGATATGTTCAACCGAGCACACGAAGTCCTATATTGTTGTCTTTACTTTCTATGCATTGTGATGTGATGCGCATGGGCTAACTAGGGTGGATTAAAGGTCCTCTATTCGAGGGAAAATACCTGAAGGCTACCTTACCACAATGTTTTGCCGCGCCTTTTGTTATGTCATTGACTTTATGCATATCATTGTTCTATTTATGCATGTATTCCATTCTAATACGCATGGGCTAACTAGGGTGGATTAAAGGTCCTCTATTCGAGGGAAAGTGCCCGAAGGCTACCTTTACCATGATGTCTTATCGCGCCGGACGAGGTATGCTCGATTGAATGGGAATGAGTTCAATCGGGCATATGGGGTCCTACATTGTGCATCTGTGTATGCGTTTGCGTCGTCTATCATGCATCAGGTCCTGTCCCGTTCGAACGCGTTCTCGAACGCTACACGAACGTGAACCTTCTGTTTCCCGTTCGAATGTGTTTACAAACGCTACTCGAACGCGCACGTATTTCCTTTGTTTTATCATGCATCAGGTCTGGTCCCGTTCCTATGAGTTCTCAAACGTTATACGAATGTGAACCTTCTGTTTATCATTCGAACGCGTTTACGAACGCTAATCGAATGCGCATGCATTTTTTTTCATCAGGTCTTGTCCCGTTTGAACGCGTTATCAAACGCCATACGAACGAGAACCTTTTGTTTACCGTTTGAACGCATTTTCGAACGCTACACGAACGCGCATACACTGAACTGAGTCCTTTTCATCACATGTCATGTATAATTGTTTCTTAGGTGATTTCTCTTGTATCATGTAATCAACCATACTATTTGTATTCCTACATTTATCTATTTGATGTGTTCATGAGATGGTATTCAAGAATGATTAGGCCGTTAGTATGTTACTTGGTTCTTAAGCATGATTTAGCCTATTTAGTTGTTCCTTTTCAAGCATGATTAGTCATTTATTTTGCGTTTGGAATTTGCATTATGTTTAGGTTGTTCTTTGTTTTCCGCATTATATGATCGAAGTATGTTCATGAGATTGCCGTGTGGTATTGCATGTTTGCCATTATGATAATTACTTTCATGCATGTGAACTTAAAAGTAGAATACTCTTGGAAATATGTTGCGTAGATTCGATTAAATTATTGCAAAAATCATTTCATTACAAGTGGCATGAGTAAGGGACCATTCCGAACCCAATGGTTTGAGGTCTTCCCTTGCGAGGGGTGAGTGCGGCCTTAAATCTTTGTCCCGGTTCACACCGGGTGGCGACTCCATGTTATTTCTCCGGTTTAGTTCCACCGCGGGCTACTCCGTACTCCCAACCGGGCCGCGAGCCCGGAACAGCGTCGTCCAACATATGTGTCCTACAGCCTCTCATTTGTAAGTTCTAATTAAGCAAATGTTAATACACATTTTCTTCACAAACTCTCACAAGATGAAACGATGAGGAAGAAACTTGGGCATCTATATACTATATAAAAACTGAAAAATTGCTTCTTTTTTATATGGTCCACATAAGCGTCTTTTATTTTTAAGACTGTCCACGTAGGCACGTATAAATTATTAATATTTATAATGAATTATTAATATTTATAATGAATTATTAATATGGAAAATGAATTATTAATGCATAACTCTTCACCTTCTTCCTCCAAACGTTTCATTTCCCAAATTTATTAAATATTAAAAATACGTTAATTAAAAAATAACATCTCAAATGAGTTATTAATGTTTCAACTTTTCATATTCTTCAATCTCAAACCTTTCATTTCTCAACCCTTTCAAACTTTTCGTTTTCTTATATTTTTAATGATTGAAAATGTGTTAATTAAATGTGTATTTATTTTAAATGAATTATTAATGTATAATTTTTCACATTCTTTATTAACTCTCACTTATTTATTAGTAGAAGTTCAAGAGTCATAAGTTAACTATAAAAGTGTACCCAGGCTAACTAAGCTAAACTTTCACTAAGAGGTTTATTCTTTATCAATAAAAAGTTATAAAATAGAATAAGTTAGAAGTCATATTTGTTAATTTGAGAAAATATTAAAGAAATTATATTGTCTGGAAAACTATAATTAAATGTTCGATATTCATTTATTTTATTTTTTAAATTTGGTATATATCATATTTGTCTCTAATAAAACGAGCCACGTATTTTGTGGGTTATCTGCTTGTTCTTTTAGTTGGTCAGATATAATGAAACTTATTAACTAATCACAACTTGGCAACACCATTACAATTGAAGTCAAAACATACAAAATATAGTAGGTGAAAAATGAAACTAGATTGTGAGAGAACTAAGTCCCCAACAATCTGGGACTAAATACCGATGACACCCTCATTTGAACAATCTCTTGAATTTGGGCTCTTTACTTTACATGTACCAAATTACGTCATTATATGATTTATTCTCGAATTTATATGATATCACAAACTGACGTGAACAAATACATGCTTACTAGAACACTGATCACTGGAATGACTGGTAAGTGGACTTTATCTTTAGTTGAATTTACTTTAATTTATTTTCCAAGAAAATATATGAAAGGGAAAATCCTTGTAGATTTTTTGGAGGAATTGAAATTGTGAGTGTCTGGTTGAGGATTTATGATAACAAGAGTGTAATGTGGCAAATGGTATGCTACTGTACCAAACACTCACATTTTCAATTAATCCAAACTCAATCCTCAAGTTTTTGGGTCATTTCCTCCAACTTGAAAGAAGAAATACATGTTATACTCTAACTTTTGGGTCATGTCCTCATGACTGAAGTGATACTTCTATTTTGACATCACATCCAATACACTACGATTCTCAATATATCCAGAAGAGGTGTACAAAGAATCTGTTAAAGCCCCGGACGACCAAAACCAAAGTATATTGATTGTCACAATGGAATTCCGAGGGGTCTATCCAGAGCGAAGCTGTTTCCGTACCATCGGTAAATATAACCTCATATTACACTTGCATAGTATCCAATACCCAAATATATGAGAACTATGACATTATGCCTCCATAATGCGCACAAGTGTAATACTAGTTTATTCTGCATTATCGATGTCCAGTTCGATAATACTACAACTAGGGATATTTAATGATTAAACCTTTGTGGATTGATATTGTCTCATATCTTATAATCTGGAACTAATCATAAGGACTTTTATCATTTATATATTCAATTAATCAAATTACAAAATGATAAAAGAGCAATTTCTTTTGTCACACAGTTAATTTGTACAACAACACCATGTTCTGTACAAATAGTCATGCTATTGGTCATAATTGTCCAACAATCTCCCACTTGGCCTATAGCCAATCACTCAAGTGTCCTACACCTGAACTATGTACGGGTCGCTCAAACTTCTGCTGAGAAACAGCTTTCGTCAGCGGATTTGCAATGTTATCATCTGATGTGTTTTATTCGATCATCACATCGCCACGATGTATAATCCGAACAATCAGTTGAAACCATTTGAAGTACATATTTTGATCGTTGATGAGACCATTAATTCTTTAGCCTGTGCTGTAGCCTAGCTTAGCTGCTAACAAAACTACTCCTAATCTAATTAGGAATTTTATAGATCCAAAATTACTTCTTTTGCTGCCTCAGCTGCAGCAATATTCCGCTTTTGTTGTTTATTCGGCAACAATATCTTGCTTGGAATATTTCCAACTCATTGTTCCGTTATTCAAACTATATAGTACCCTAATTGCGACTTAAATCCGTCTTTTTCGGTTTGGAAACTTACAGTGATGAACCTAGTCACCTCAAGTTCTCCTTCTCCATTACTTAAGAAAACATCCTTAGTTCGTCTAAGATACTTAAGGATGTTCTTAACATCAATCCAGTGACCATCACCTGGATTGGCCTGATTGTGACTACATATGCTCAAAGCATATGAGACACCAGATCGCGTACATATTTTTAATATACGAGTTCTCGGAGAGTGTCAACAACTTTTAGATCTATCCCAGTAGATCCTTATTCCTAGAATAAAGGTTGCATCTCCCAAGTATTCCATGGAGAATTTTAATGAAAGCCAAGCTTTCACCGATTGTATTATGGGAATGTCATTTCCAAGAAATGATATGTCATCATTATATAGGACAATCATTGTCAGTGCGCTCCCACTAACCTTCTTATATACACAAGAATTATATTCGTTTTTGAATTAAATCATATACCATTATGATCTTATCAAAACGTTAGTTCAAAAAATGCAATGCTTACTTCAATCCATAAATGGATTGAATTAACTTGCAAACCTTGTTTGCTTGTTTTGGTACGACAAAACCGTTAGGATGTTTATAAACATCCTCCAAAAGGTTTCCTTTGAAGGAAAGCGGTTTTGATGTTCAGTTACTATATTTCATAAATGAAATACGCAGCATTAGCAAGCATTATGCAAATGGATTAACCATGGCAACAGGTAAAAGTTTTCATCGTAATCGACGCTATGTTGATGACGATACCTTTTCTGTACAAGCCTAGCTGTGTACATTTGTACGTTGCCATCCATGTATGTCTTCCTTGAAGACTCATATAGTACCAATAGGCATAATGCCTTCTGGTACAACAACTAGTGTCCAAACTTGGTTTGTATACATGGAATCCATTTCGGACTTCATTGCATTTTTCCATGAAGAGGGAGTCGATACCTTGTATCACTTCCTCATACATAGTCGGTTCATCTTCCTCAATAAGATTGACTTCTTCATGAGGTGAGATCAGAAACCAATACCTCTCAGGTTATTTTCTAACTCTTTCCGAATTACGTGGTTCTTGTGTATTCGAAGTTTGTAGTACAATTTCATCCCAGATGAACTGTTTGTGTTCCGTTAAGGAATCGGTGCCTGGAACAGTATTACTCTGATTTTCATCGAGTTTTACTTTCCTCCCATTTACCACTGCATATAGGTATTCCTCTTAGGACAACCGCATAGAGAGAAACAATTACATTGTTCTCTTGTGAGTTGTATAAGTACTATAATTTGGTTTCCTTAGGATAACCTACAAATTGGCACTTATCCGATTTGGGTTCTAGTTTGGTATCATCCAAACATATGCCCAGCATTCCCAAATCTTCAGGAATGAGAAAACCCGGGTTATTTCCTGTTCATATCTAATATGAAGTCTGTCTAACAGATTATCATGGAACCTTATTCAAATAAGTATTGCACTGTTTAATGTGTATCCCGTGAAGGAAATTGGTAGCTCAGAGTGACTCATCATTAACCTAACTATGTCCAACAAAATTTGGTTTCTCTGTTCGGACACACCGTCAAATTGAGGTGTTCCGGGAAGAGTCCACATTGAAAGAATACTATACTCTTTCAAGTAATTGAGAAACTTATTGCTCAAGTATTTTCCACTACGGTCCAACCATAATGTCTTAATACTTTTTCCGATCTATTTTTATATTTCATGTCGAAACTCTTTGAATTTATCAAAAGTTTCCGATTTATGTTTCATAAGAAACACATAACCATAACGAGATGCAACATTCGTAAAGGTTACGAAGTATTCATATCCACTTCTAGCCTAGCTAGACATAGGCCCACTTACGTCACTATTAAAGAGGGCTAACATATCAGTGGCACTTACACTTTTACCATGTAAAAGGTATTTTAGGCACTTTGCCTAATAAACTAGATTCGTAGACATCATTTGAATTAGAATCAAATTCATCCTAGTACCCACTATTCGAAAGTGTGGATATACGAGTCTTGTTAATGTGTCACAGACAACAACGCCACAAATAAGTCTCATCTGATTAATTTAGTTTGAGCTATTTGTTAGTCATGCTATATGTATGAGATTAATTTATATTCTAAATATAAATACTGTTATTCACATCTAATGTGTTTATCTCGATATCATCTTTATAAACAACACTTTATGTTCTAGAATATAAAGGTATACCCGCAACGAGTTATACTAGATATAGAGAAAATGTTTCTAGTCAAACTAGGTACATTATGACAGTTTCCTAATTTAAGCACATGCCCCAAGGGCAGTTCCAAAACTTAGGTTTCTACGGTTAAAACAACGACTCTCGTCTCATTTCCGACTCGCATGTCGATCCTAACTGAAGTCAGTCTCCTGCTAATCAGCAGATTCTGCACATCAGTAGATATTTATGTACCATATTTGGTATCAAAAATCCAATTTTGAAACTAATAGTGAACATGTTTATGACAAACATACTTGAAGCCGGAGCCTTGCCGCGCCTTCACTTCCTTCATATCTACCTTGTCCATACGACAATCAAGCATCCAGTGACTCCGTTTGCCACAGTTTAGGCAGACATCTTGGGATATGTCCTTTGTTTTCCTAGAAGACTGTGACGATTTTGCCTTTGCCCATTTTAGAAGCTCTGGCTCCGCCTCCAAGAGCATAGCCATCAACTCTCCAAAAGTTTTCTCTTGGTTCATAATGAACCTGCCCCAACTTTCGGGTAGAGACTATAAGATCAAATCTTTGGTAGTCTCGGCCACGTAGGTAATGCCCAGCTAACCTAGCTGATCGATGTTAGCAATCATCTACGACACCTAGTACTCGACAGATGTACCCTCTGACATACGCGAGCGAAATAACTTCTTTTGCAATTCATACTTCTAAGATCTAAGGTTAGATCTATGAAGATCTTTAATTTCATCATCATGGTACAATGATCTAATCCTTAATTCTGACGACGAAATTAAAGAGTCATTGTGGTAAACATAACAGATTGAGCACTAAAGTTATCATCACCATGAGTCTTCGAAAACTCATGCTCCACTATTTGCTCAACTTCGGGCTCAGGCCCGAGATGTCACTCTATCAAATAGAATAACTTCTCAGTTCCTAGGACTATCCTTAGGTTCTATTCCCAATCTGAAAATTGAAGCCATTTAAAGACATTTTCACCCATGATTATGTTTTAAACGCTAATATTTCAATTATCTTGATTCCGATAGTCCAACTATCTAATCAACGATTTCGGGTACAATTGAATATAATGATTACTATAGTCTAACTATATAATCAACTATAATTGATTGGTTACATTCAAATGTATTGATTACTATAATCCAATTATATAACCAACTATAAATGAAGTAGTTTGAATAGAGTCTAACTGTTAAAATAAACAACAATTAAATATTTAAATAATGACGAAAAATGAAATGAGCGCATATTGGCAAGTATCTAAACGAAATTGCAAATTTAATACTTGCCTCCCATTATTTTTCGGCGAGCCTCTAACCCTCTGTGGAGTACTCGGGAAACCTAGTTTCCTAGTGGGCTAGGATCCCATTAAATAACACACAACCTTGACTTTGGCCAACAAATTGTATGATACTTAAATAGGTAGATCTTCTAAGATCAATTGGATCCCATCCAATTCCTAGATCCAGTAGGTGGACATCCAAGTCCGAAACATATATCCAATATATGCCAATATATCAAATATAAGTATTGCACTGTTTAATGTGTATCCTCAGAAGGAAATTGGTAGCTCAGAGTGACTCTTTATTAACCTTACTATGTCCAACAAGCTTAGGTTTCTCCGTTCGAACACACCATCAAATTGAGGTGTCCCGGGAGGAGTCCACTGTGAAAGAATACTATACTCATTCAAGTAATCTTGAAACTCATATGTTTAAGCATTTTACACTATGGTCCGACCGTAATGTTTTTAATACTTTTACCGGTCTATTTTCTTACTTCGTGTCGATACTCTTTGAATATATCAAAAGTTTGCGATTTGTGTGTCATAAGATACACATAACCATAACGCGATGCAACATCCGTAAAGGTTACGAAGTACACATAACCACCTCTAGCCTAGCAAGACATGGGCCCACAGACGTCACCATGAACGAGGGCTAACAGCTCTGTGGCACTTGCACTTTTACCTAGTAAAAGGTGTTCTAGGAACTTTGCCTAATAAACTAGATTCATAGACATCATTTGAATTAGAATAAAATCCGTCATAGTATCCACTCTTCGAATGTGTGGATATACGAATCTTGTTAATGTGTCCCAGACAACAATGCCACTTTTAAGTCTCAACAGATTTATTCAGTTTGAGCTTTTGTTTGTCATATTATATGTTTGAGATTCATTTATATTCTAAATATAAATTCTATTATTCACATCTAATGTGCTTATCTCAATATCATCTTTATAAACAAAACACTTAGTGTTCTAGAATATAAAGGTATACCCGCAACGGGTTAAACTAGATACAAAGATAATGTTCCTAGTCAAACTAGATACATTATAACAGTCTTCTAATTTAAGTACATGCCCAAATGGCAGTTCCAAAACTTAGGTTTCTACGGCCAAAACAGCGACTCTCGTCCCGTTTCCAACTCATCGGTTGATCTCATCTGAAGGCAGTCTCCTGCTAATCAACAGATCCCGCACATCAGTACATATATTTATGTACCACATCCGATATCTAAAATCCAATTTTAAAACTAGCAGTGGACATGTTTATAACAAAATACCTGAAGCGGGAGCCTTGCCCATCTTCACTTCCTTCATGTCTGCCTTGTCCATACGGCAGTCACGCTTCCAGTGACCCCGTTTACCACAGTTTAGGTAGACATATTGGGATATATCATTTTATCTTCCCAGAAGACTGTGATGATTTTGCCTTTGCCCTTATTTTTCACACCCCCAGAAGTCTTCGGCCAAGCCTTGGCCTTCTGAGATGTCGAAGTAAGATGCGCCTTGCGCTTCTTGCCCTTTTGCAAGCTCTGGCTCTTTCTCTTTAAGCATAGCCATTAACTCTCCAAGAGTTTTCTATTGTAATTAGTACTTCTAAGATCTATGAATAGATCTATGAAGATCCTTTAATTTGAATATCATACTATAAGGATCTAATCCTTAGTTCTAACAAAGAAATTCAGTAATCATTGCGGCAAGCTTAACGGATTGAACACTAAAGTTATCATAACCATGAGTCTTCCAAAGCTCATGCTCCACTATTTGCTCAACTCCGGGCTCAGGCCCGAGATGTCACTCTATCAAATAAATTAACTTCTCAGCTCCCAGAACTATCCTGAGATTCTATTCCCAATTTGAAAATTTAAGCCGCTTAAAGACATTTTCACCCAGGATTATGTCATTTGATGCTAATCATTCAAGACATATTGATTGCTACAGTCCAACTATCCAATCAACGATTTCGGGTACAATCTAATGTAATGATTACTATAGTCTAACTATATAATTAACTACAATTTGATTGGTTAAATTCAAATATATTGATTACTATAATCCAATTATATAATCAACTATAAATGAAATAGTTTGAATACAGTCCAACTGTTTAATTAAAACAACAATTGAATATGAGTCCAACTAATATATATAAATATTTTAATGACGAAAAATGAAATGAGCGCGTGTTGGCAAGTAGTTAAACGAAATTGCAAATTTAATACTTGCATCCCATTATTTTTCGGCGAGCCTCTAACCCTCTGTGGAGTACTCAGGAAACCTAGTTTCCTAGTGGGCTAGAATCCCGTTAAATAACACAAAACCTTGACTTTGGCCAACAAGTTGTATGAAATTTAACTAGGTAGATCTCTAAGATCAATTGGATCTCATCCAATTCCTAGATCTAGTTGGTGGACCTCCAAGTCCGAAACATATATCCAATATATGCCAATATATCCGATATATTCCCTAATATTTTTCCTCTGAATCAACTAAGCCTTGAATTTGGCTCAACAAGCTTAATGAAACCAGTTAAGCGTGACCCATTGACAGTGGGAAAGCTTCATAATCGAGGCCGATGAACAAGAAGTGACCTTGACTTTGGCCAATAAATCACAACTTGCCCAAGGCGTACGATATGGAACAAAGCCTTCATGATTCAAACACATTCGCGATGGACAAAGGTCTTGACTTTGGCCAACAAACCAATGCCAATCTTGGATTTTGAGAGAGAATCACTCAATAGAAGGAAAACGCTTAATATAAAATGAGGGTTTTGTCGCGATTTGGCAACCAATTTATTATCTTTAATCAGGTCTCATCATACACCCTTAAGCATGCATTCTAAAAGCATAATAAGGCGCGAAGAAAATAATAATGATATTCAGATGGATATACAACAAACTTTGTTCCTAGAACAAATCTCTCTGTTTCCTCTCTCCCGCTAGCATTATTCATACTTCTACCCAATTACATAATACTTCTAAAGAAACCTCATTTACATTGAGGGGAATTGGTGAGAAAAGAAATACAATGAGATAATGAGATAATAGGCTGGACACGCAGGTCCAATTTAATAAATTCTAAATTTATTACAACAATTTCTAAAATTGCCCTCACCCTTCTAATATCCATCCGATATACATTATTCATTCATAAATCCAAGTATTCACACAAAGCATGTTATCAATCAATCTAATCCAATTAATTATTCTTTGATTAGTGACCATCCAATGTTCAAACAACGATTTGATTTGCGCGAGTCCTACTCGTTTAAGAATAAATACTTAAAGTACGAATTCTTGAATTATATCGAACTATAATTTTAAATCCAATTTAAATTATATTCAATACTAATTCATATTTAATTCCAAATTAAACAATTACACTTTCAATAGTGCCTTTTGGACTTGGATTCCAAATCCAATCTTTATGGGTCTCAAAGGCCCAATTAGTATCCAATACTATTCAATTAAAGTCCAATGGGCTTTCAATTAATTCTTAAGGCATGGGCTTTGTCAATTATGGGTCAAACCCAAGAGGTCAAGGCCCAATTAGGAATCAACCTATGCCAAAAATCAATCTAGGCTCATTAGGCCCAATTAAAATTTTAAAGGCCCAATTATCATATTTGGACTTTATGGAAATGGTTTTAGGCCCAATTGGATCCAACCAATTATCCTAAACCAAACTTGGCCCAACCAAGCCCATTAAGCCCAAATACAATAAATTAAATTAATATCATTCCAAATTACATATTAATCTAATTCAAGTGTAATTAACACAATTAATTAACTAACCTAATGTTTCCAAAATATTTAATTAATCCAATTAATTATGCTATTTAATTCCAATTCATGTCCAACATAAATTGAAGCAAAACAATTCATTATATGCTTCATACTCACGGTTTTGGCAAGTAAATTATCATACAATTTGATTTCAATCCAATTAAATCAACATCTATCATACATTTCATGCCAATTAACATATCCAATTGCTAATTTTCAAAAAATCACCATGAGCAACCTATGGGTAATTTTCGGCCATGCTTAGGATTTGGGGATTTTTGATCTAATCAATATTTCACAAATCCAACAATGCACAAATCCAATTCAAAATTATACAAACATAACCCAACAATCAATTTATGCATTTTATGCTCCAATCACAAAAATCCCAAATTAAAGTTTAGAACCCTAGATTTTTCATATCAAACATAGATCGCTCTGATACCATTGTTAGTGTTCCTAGAACATGCCAAGATCGTCTAAGAGTGATTTGTGTGTGAATTATCAAGAGAGTTGCGGAATACTCACATTGATTGGCTGAGGAGATTTCAAAACTTTCCTTTTTTGTTGGATGTGTTGGAAGCTTCGGAGCTTGAGATCGAGTTCCAAACTCTCGGGTGAGTCTCCCTATCACCTTCCTTTGACTCCTTAAAGTGCTAGCTATGTAGATTTTTGAAGCAAAAATCCATGGGAGAGAAGAGAAAGTCACGCCCATTTGAGAAAGAGAAGAGAGATGGTTGTTGTGAATAGTAAAATATGCACTTCTAAAGTGGACCAAATTAATATATAGTGAGTTTTTTTTTGTGTTGGAATAAGTTTGAGTGTGTTATAAGTAAATCCATGCCATCTTTCAACAAATCAAACTCATTATTTTATGCCTAACCACTTCCATCACATGTCTAACATGTGATGAAAGTGAAGTGGGTCCCATAACTTTTAAATTCCAAATTTAAGTCGGCTAATCCAACACGCAACTTCACTTGGGATCAGTTTCGCTTAATTCCAAATTAAAAGAATTTGCCGTTGCTACTTAATTAAATCCAATTTAATTAAATAATAATGCCTAGCATAATTATTACGAAAGTCGCTTGCGAATTAATTCTAAATTAATTCGTTCGCTAGAATTAAAATCCAATTTAATTTCGCTTTGAAATTTGATTTCATTTAATATATCCAATATATTACTTTAGCCCAAATAAATAAATTAAATAGTAAAATCTAATTTAACTATTAAATTTACTTTACCGATAAATTCCAAATTAATCGAGTTCTCTCTCCTCGACGAATTTAATCCCAGATAAATTTTCTCTTTTAATTAATCCCAGATTAATTTATTGCCGTAATTAATCACATATTAATTTTTTCTCTCTCATAATTAATCCAAGATTAATTCTGTACGAGTCAAACATCATCGGTGAATCTTTGGGAAGCGACCCAAGAGATCCCTAGATATGGTGGCAGTAAATACAATCATCAGACTATCCGAATACGTGCGTACACGGTACCACATTCTTACCAATTTACAAGACATGGTTGGCTTCTAGCAAAGCCACGTGCCTACCCAATTCTCCAGAAATATTCTTTAAAGGAATATATAATCTTTGTCAGGCGTAGTATACGAAGTATTGCGTATTACGATCCAGTATCGAATGTCACATGCTAGGCCTGGGGCTGAAATTGTGTTTGCCCCCGCACGAAGCATATATCGGGTCTCTGGTAACTAGTCTCTATAATCGGATAATCATGACCTTGTCATATTATCCCGATAGCTGCAGCATACAAGAGTACCAGTTCCATATCCTGCGTGATCATCATCTCCATATGACTGAAGTGATACTTCCATCTTGACATTACACCCAATACACTACGATTCTCAGTATACCCAGAAGAGGCAACACATAACCTGTTAAAGCCCCAGACGACCAAAACCAAAGTATACCGATTGTCGCAATTATTAGCGATGCAAGTCTCAGGTTAAGACCGAATACACCTACCCTGATTCAGATTCCCATAGACACATAGTCACACTACCAATAAGATTCCGAGGGGTCTATCCAGAGTGAAGCTGTTTCCGTACCATTGGTAAACAGAACCTCCTATTACACTTGCATGAGTATCCAATACCCAAACATATGAGAACTATGCCGTTACGTTTCCATAACATGTACAAGTGTAATACTAGTCTATTCCGCATTATCGGTGTCCAGTCTCGATAATACTACGACTAGAGATATTAATAATTAAAACTTACGTGGATTAATACCGTCTCATATCTTATTAATCTAGTACTGATCATATGGACTTTTATCATTTATATATCCCTATAATCTAATTACAAATGATAAAAGAGAAATTTCCTTCGTCACATAGTTAATTTGTACAACAACACCATGTTCTGTACAAATAGTGATGCTATGGGTCATAATTGTCCAACAACATGTCTATATGAGTCTCCCTATTCTCCTGGCTCACTGAGATAAACCACCAGAAACTAATATTTCGATATACGACATGTACCAATCTACCGGGTGATGAGTGGTAATTATATCACTATTTCCTACTCATTTAACATAGTATTTTGTATAGTTTCTCGGGTTTGGTGAACGTTTTGATGTGTTTTATTGTTATTTTACAGATAAATAAAGTTTGGGAAGCATTGGAAGCAATTTGGAGCCAAAAAAGTGAAAATTGAAATAAAAAGGCATTTTCGTAATTCTGCACGTCGCGACGCCTAACGTTCGCCGAACAGTGCTAACGTGCACCGGGTCCACAAGTCAGAATCTGAGAAAATTTGACTTTGCAAATGTGCGCCGAGCCACGTGTCACCATCACAACCGATCTGCTAACATGCGCCGTGCTACGTGTCATCATCCTACGGTGCCGACAGTCACCATCACCACGTGTCGCCACGTGTCACTCCACATGTCTACCACGTCATCATCCACATCACCGTTTGACCGAGTCAAAATGCCACGTAATCGCCACATCATCATTAACTAATCACAGCGTGCCACGCGTCGCAATTCTATGGTGCCGACAGTCACTCTCGCCACGTGTGCCACGTCAGCGCCAATTATTGACTCATTTATCCGAAATCGACACGTGGCGGATAAGAATCTGAATCAGCCAATCAGAAGCCGCCATGTGTCACAATAATTGAACTCCCAACCACCTTGCCACGTGTCACCTTATCACCTTATCCAGAATCTAAGCCGACGAACTAGAAGCTGCCACGTCGATAAAATCCAGCGTCGCGACGCGAGCTGGGCGTCGCGACGCCAACCCCCTACCGACGCCTATAAATTCAGCTCGATTTCCGAATTCAAAGCATGCCTTCCTTGAGTTTTGTAAGGACTTTAAGGATTCCATCTTCTGTGTTTAATTTTTTGAAATTTAAATTAAGCATTTTTATTTTTAAAAGCCACTTCCGATGGTCAGATACAAATACCCATTGTAACTTAATTAATCATATTCCTATGTCAACCAAGTTACCTGAATTCATTAAGATTAAGTTCCAATTATGGCTACCCCCGCTCGACAGGTATATTCCTATCCGGTAAGGAAATCTATTAAAGGGTTATCTATCCTCAATGAAGATCGTGGGCTATTAAGTCTAGGGTTTAAACCTAAATACCCTTTTCCAAGTTCATTTTAAGTTTACCAAATCAATCTTATTAATGGCCCGTAAACAAGAAGCATTAAGCTTAAGACTCAATAAATAAACCTTTATATTACCCAAACTGTCAATTAACCCCTTATAAACCGGTGATATTGGAATTCATCACAACCCCAGATAATGGGCTAAGTTACGACACATATCTAAGGCTATGAAAAGCTTAAATAAAATAAAAGACATAAAGTAAATGCTGGAAATTAAATAAAGTAAGTGCTGGAAAGTAAATGCTGAAAAGTAAATGCTGGAAAGTAAATGCGGAAAATTAAATGCTGGAAATTAAAAATGTAAAAGTACAATAAAAGAAAATGCTGGGGGTTAAATGATTCACTTTTATTACTAATATTTTAGATATCTCCCTTATTATAATATATAAACTTTGCGTGATAATTACCAACCAGCCATATAGGCGGTATCCTGATTAAGTCAAATTAATAATTAATTACCAACCGACCAACCAGGCGGTATCCTCATTAAGTCAGATTAAAACCAATTTCAATAATTACCAACAGACCAATAGACGGTACCCTCATTAAGTCAGGTTTTAAATATTTTATATATTATAATTAAGGGAGATTAATCTAAATATTAGTAATAAAATTTTTACCTTTTACCCCAGCAGGGGGGAGTTACCTCCTCATTACTGTAAAGTAAAAACTGAAAATTAAAGAAAGGAAAATACTATTGCGTAAAAGTAAATTGCAGAAAGTAAAGACTGGAAAGTAAAGAAAAGAAAGTTCAAATGCGAAAATTAATTACTGAAAGCTGTAAATAAACAAACAAGATACAATCTTCTTAGTATTCTTAAGGAATTCCATAGAAGAAAGTATGAATTCAAATCAGAAATTCGGCCTTATATTTATAGGAAAAAATTGCTTCGCGCAAGTTTATTCTTGCGTCGCGACGTGTGGCACGTGGGTTGCGGAGATGGTGACATGTGGCACGGCTGAATGATTACTCAATAATTGTGCTGACGTGGCGATGTCGATTTTTGGCAGCATGTGATGATGACATGTGGCACGACGCACGTTAGCGGATCTACTCTGATGTTGACACGTGGCAGGCGTACATTAGCAAATGCGCATGTTTAGAAGACTTCTCATATTTGGACACGTGTCCCGGTGTATTTTAGCATGATTCGGTGCACGTTACCGGTGAATTGCTTCCAAAGAGTCCTGAAACTTTATTTATCTACAAAATAACACAAAACACATCAATATATTCACAAAACTCAAGAAACTATACAAAATATTAGGTCAAATGAGTGGGAAATAGTGATACATTTACCACTCATCACACCCCCAAACCTAACATTACGCTAGTCCTCGAGCAAAACAATAAATAAAATAACATAAAAATCTTTAAGATAAAATTAAACTAAGCCACTTTCGTAGGGATCACGATTGCATTTAGCGTATGCAACAAGCTATATTTTTCGGATTTTTAATCAACTCATTTTGCCCACAATAGTAATATTTTTGTCCTAATATATCAGAATCACACCTTTTTTAAGTAATGGAATATTTTTCTGATTTTTCTGAGCTTTGGGTCAGTGACTCCCAAACTAATTGGCTTTAGGGCACTAGGTGTTAAGACACCCATACAGACTTAATTACTCCGATTTCCGATATAAATATATTTTTTTTACAACATCTTCAATCCATGTAGCGAGCTTTGGGTCAGTGACTCCCAAACAGTTGGCTTTAGGGCACTAGGTGTTAAAACACCCTTACAGACTTAGTAACTCGGATCTCAAATGTAAAATTATTTTTTTTTATCCCATCTCTTTTTTAGATGCTTCTTCCAATTAAACTAGAGCACTAAATATTACAAACTTGTCAATTACAACTCATGTCCGTATGTTACCATGTATGTTGATAATACCTGTCAACTGAGCATATGAAGATTCATTTTAATCAGTTTTATGGAGAATTCACAAATTAAATAATTCAAAAGGAAATAAACAAAAATTAACTTATTTCGAAATAGGTTGAGATACGTCTCAGGAGTGGAAATTCCTTACACAGCTATCTCACACCAATTTCACCTGATTAATCAAATTAAAAACACAAAATATTTTTTTAATTTTTGTAAAATTTTTTAATTTTTTTGAATTTTTTCGAAAATTGTTGACTAAAAATAACACAATAAAAATAAGATAATAGTCAACTATTCCCTTCCCCAAACCTAAATGAGACATTGTCCCCAATGTCTTAAAAAGTAGAAGAAGAGTTTAGAAACAGTACCTGATTAGTTGAAATTCTACATCTTTAAAAGAAAATTAAAGGTTAAGATCCAGATTTATCCGACGCTTCTTACCACGATCATTATCAGACCAATTAATCTTGGAAAGGATAGGGTCAAATTATGGTTCAAAGGCTAAATTTTGATAGTCCAAGCGATTTCTGGTGTATGGTCAAGTTCGCCCAAGATAGCACTCTAAAAATTTCCTCCATCATGCCCAGGCCGCCTGGCAAAGCAATAAAACATCAGCATGGTTAATCATTTCTACCAGTTGTTCAGACATACCTGGCACGATCAGTTCCTTTCCGTTTGATGGTCCTATAAGATTCGCCTCTGCTAAGGGTTTTGGGATGATTCCCAGAACTTGACTACCTCCTTCCTGTACAGCCCTTGAAATGATTTCCATTAGTCCAAGATTGCCACCGCCATATATTAAGTGCATATTCCTTTTAGCTATGACTCTACCCAATTCCTTTGCTGTTCCAACGTATTCTGGCTTAGAACCAACACTAGTACCATAAAACACACAAATGTTTACAACTCGTCTTCTTAAAGTGGCTTCCATTTTTATGTATTTCTTTCTTAGCTCTGGATGCATTCAAAGTTCAATGATGAGTTGAATTTGTAGAACCTGAAAAGGGTGAGTAATAATAGCACTAGTATCTTCTAAAGGACAGTTACTAGCAAAATAGTAAATCGTGAAAGGTCAAAAAGTCTGGATCCTGTCAGAGAAAATAACAAAATAAATCACAATTATTAGGAAAAGACAAAGTGATATAATATTTACAAGAAAGTAACAGCTTGATTGACGTCTATGCGTCAGGGACAAGCTACCCATCCAATTTTCTTATAAATTGGCAAACATGGTCTTTTTGAGTCAGATTCCCGAGACTTAACTGTTGTCTTTCTTTACGGAATTGTGTATATAACATGTGAATTGCATGATGCACATATCCAATGGGATGCGTCTCAAGAGTTTTAGATATGTCATCCAAAGACTCCTTACTCAAGCCATCCCTAATGAAATTAATTTTATCTTCACGGTTATCAGACACCATTCCTAAAGAAGGACAACGAGTATTACATGTCATATGAGCACATTTATAGCAAGCACCCATTCTTTTAGCTTTTCTCTTTTTAGCATAGGTGATTCTTCATAAACCAGGCTGATATGAAACAAAAGAGTCAGAGGACTCACCTGCCAATTGGACCTGTGCTTCAATAATCCAATGAATGTCATTAGAAATACCTTTGATCATAAGTAGTCTCATTCGTTCTAAGCGAGCTTTGTAGACTTTCATTAGAGAGTTTTGAGGGAGAGAAGGAAATTGCTTGTGAAGATTTGAGAGAACGTCTTCCATCGTGAAATGACTTTACCTGTAAAAATCAAACACACAAAAATAAAACACACCAAATCACAATATATACACAAATTGCATGGGTTGCCTCCCAACTAGCGCTAAGTTTAAAGTCATCAGCTAGACATGACTGTCCGAACGTTAGGCTGGATCTAAAAGTGTGACACTTTCTTTTTGTCGCTCAAATGATTCTCCCCAGTAGTGCTTGACACGCTTGTTTTTAATCTTGAATATTTTTTTGGAGTTATGATCAAGTAACTCAACGGCTTTATCTGGTAAAACTTTGGTGATTAAGAATGGATCTGACCACTGTGATTTTGGCTTTCATGGAAAGAGTTTCAACCTTGATTTGTTTAACAGTACCCTCTGCCCTGGTTCTAGTTGTATCCGCACTAACTTCTCATCATGTCTCTTCTTGGCCTTTTCTTTGGCTGTAAGTGAAATTCCTCCAATTCTTTGAGCTGGTGGAAGTATTTCTCTTTTGTTGCTTGTAGTGCAAGAATAGGCTTCTTCAGTACACAGTACGCTTTATCTTTAGGCTTCAGAGACAGTTTGTCAGTAAAACTTTGCATTGCATTGGAGTTCTGGATGGTACTATGTATCACATCAAGTCTGAAACATTCCTCATTCTTTTCGTCATCCGGGAAATTCATGGCTTTGAAAACATTGAATGTTACTTCTTAGTCATGTACTCTCATGGTTAGTTTTCATTTTTGTTCATCAATAATGGTTCGATCTGTAGCCAAGAATGGTCTCTCGAGGATGATCGGCACGTCTTCGTCTTCCTTCATATCAAGGACAATAAAATCTGCTGGGAAAATGAATTTGTCAACCTTGACCAGTACATCTTCAACTACAGCTCTCGGAAATACGAGCGTTCTATCAGCAAGTTACAGAGAGACTGAGGTGGGCATTGTTTCTCCAATCTGCAATTTCTTAAAAATAGAAAAAAGCATCAAGTTAACACTTGCACCTAGATCACACAAAGCCCTACCGAAGTTATGTTCTCCTATGATGCAAGGAATGGTGAAACTGCCATGATCTTTCAACTTAATGGGAAGTTTCCTCTGAATGATGGCGATGCACTCTTCTGTCAATGCTACTGTCTCGTAATCTCCCAATCTTCACTTTCGTGAAAGAATGTCTTTCATGAATTTGACATAACTAGATATTTGTTCTAATGCTTCTGCAAATGGAATATTGATATGTAGCTTTTTAAGGATCTACAGGAATCGAGCAAACTGCTTGTCTAATTTTTTTTTTCTAGAGACGCTGTGGAAAATATGGAGGTAGAGTGATTTTTTCATGCTCTTTTTCCTTTGATTTTTTTCCTCCATCTGTGGAACTACTTCACTACTTTCTTTTGGAACTTCTTCAATGGGTGCCTTGATTCCAACATCTTTGTTCATTTCAGTACCACCTTTTAAAATAATGGCATGACATTGCTCCTTCCCAATGTTTCTTGGATTTGGTTCAGTGTTGCTAGGAAGTTACCAGGCGGTCTGTAACTCTAAGTATTGGCCACTTGTCCAATTTGATTCTCCAGTGCTTTTATAGAAGCAGTTAAGCTTTGATTCAATGCTGATTGGGCTTGAAACATAGCTTCAATTGATGCAGCTTGATTTTGAAACATGGCATCATATTTTTTTGACTAGGCGAACACATCCGCTATTCCTGGTTCATTTTCATGCTTCTGGCTTTGCTGTTGGAATCCTGGTGGTGGATTGTTCATTTGTCCTGAATTGTTACTCCATGCGAAATTAGGATGATTCCTCCACCATGGGTTGTAGGTATTGGAATATTGATTGTTCCCCTGTCTGTTGAAATTATTTACGTAATTCACCGTTTCTTTATGTTGGTTTGACTCTAGTGCTCCTCCATATGGTGAACTTGTGGGTCCCATATTGCCTTGCATGCTAAGAGTTTCCATGAATTTGCATATCTGATCCATCTTGGCATTCACTGCTGTGTTTGCTCCAGCTTCATAAATTCCAGTAATTCGTTGGATCATGCTCATTTCTGTTGGCCACGGAGAATTATTGTTGGCCATTTCTTCAATTAGGTCACAGGCTTGATCTTCTCGTTTTGCCATTAGAGCTCCTTCAGCAGCAGCGTCAATTATGGTTCTCATCAGTCCAGAAAGTCCACTAAAGAAGGTTTGGACTTGTAGCTACTTTGCGATCTCATGATGAGGACATTTCCGGAGTAAATCTTTGTCTCTTCCCAAGCTTCGTAGAGGGATTCTGAGTCAAGTTGCACAAATGATGTGATGTTATTCCTTAACTTTGCAGTTCTGGCTGGTGGAAAATACTTTGCAAGGAATTTGGTGTCTAGAGTGTTCCAAGTTGTGATGGAACCTACTGGTAGTGAATGTAGCCAAGCTTTAGCTCTGTCTTTCAAGGAGTATGAAAAAACACGCAGTCTCATTGCTTCTTCAGCCTGTAAAAACACACAGTCTCATTGCTTCTTCAGCCGCTCGGTTATAATTGAAAGTGTCACAAACTTCCAGAAAGTTACTGATGTGGGTATTAGGATCTTCAGTTGCATTCCCCCTAAACTGAAATGACTACTGAATCATCTGAATCCATGTTTTCATGTCACACAAATTTTCTGGTAAGGGAGGAAGTACAATACAGGAAATGAAGCCATCTACCACCGAAATAGTTCTATCTCGAATGGGAATTGGTGGTGCAACTTCCAAAGGTTCATGTTCATGTTTATTAGTGCTTCTTGGCCTTCTCGCATTTTCCTTCTCAACTGTCTGATGGTTCTTTCAATTTATGGGTCAAGCGGTCGGATTTCAAAGCTTCTGGTTTGTCTAATGTAGTGTCTGAGAACCTGAAACACAAGAAAACCAAAAATAATAAGTAAAAAGAAATTAGATACCAGTAAAGGTATCTAACCTCAAAACTAATAGTGAAAGATAAATAAGTCCCCGGCAACGGCGCCAAAAACTTTACCGGCGTAATCACACGTGTATAATGTAAGCGCACTTATCGTTCAAGTAGTATAAAAATTATCGATCCCACAAGGACTTAATACCTATTCTATTAATTTATGAAGCCAAATTTTTACAAGTATCTAATGGATTGGTTGTTTGATTGGATGGTGACTTGGATTGTGACTTGAAATTTAAAACAAGTAAATAAAACAGCGTGAAAGTAGTTTGAGAAAATTCAATATTTGGAAACTATCGAGGGTTGTGAATCTTTCCAATATATTTTAAAAGATGAAGTGGTTATTTTACGTTTGTGTAATATATCGGATTATTAACCTGGAACATGAAATTATGTAAAAGCCTCTTCCGATGGTCAGATACAAATACCCAGTGTAACTTAATTAATCATATTCCTATGTCAACCAAGTTACCTGAATTCATTAAGATTAAGTTCCAATTATGGCTACCCCCGCTCGACAGGTATATTCATATCCTGTAAGGAAATCTATTAAAGGGTTATCTATCCTCAAGGAAGATCGTGGGCTATTGAGTCTAGGGTTTAAACCTAAAATCCCTTTTTCAAGTTCATTTTAAGTTACCAAATCAATCTTATTAATGGCCAGTAAACAAGAAGCATTATGCTTAAGACTCAATAAATAAACCTTTATGTTACCCAAACTGTAAATTAACCCCTTATAAACCGGTGATATTGGAATTCATCACAACCCCAGATAATGGGCTTAGTTACAACACATATATAAGGCTAAGAAAAGCTTAAATAAAATAAAAGACGTAAAGTAAATGCTGGAAATTAAATAAGGTAAGTGCTGGAAAGTAAATGCTGAAAAGTAAATGCTGGAAAGTAAATGCGGAAAAGTAAATACGGAAAAGTAAATGCTGGAAATTAAAAATGTAAGAGTACAATAAAAGAAAATGTTGGGGGTTAAATGATTCAATTTTGTTACAACTATTTTAGATATCTCCCTTATTATAATATATAAATTTGTGTGATGATTACCAACCAGCCATATAGGCGGTATCCTGATTAAGTCAAATTAATAATTAATTACCAACCGACCAACCAGGCGGTATCCTCATTAAGTTAGGTTAAAACCAATTTCAATAATTACCAACCGACCATAAGGCGGTATCCTCATTAAGTCAGGTTTTAAATAGTTTATATATTATAATTAAGGGAGATTAATCTAAATATTAGTAATAAAATTTTTACCTTTTACCCCAACAAGGGGGAGTTACCTCCTCATTACTGTAAAGTAAAAACTGTAAAGTAAAGAAAGGAAAGTACTATTGCGTAAAAGTAAATTGCAGAAAGTAAAGACTGAAAAGTAAAGAAAAGAAAGTGCAAATGCGATAATTAATTACTGAAAGCTGTAAATAAACAAACAAGATACAATCTTCTTATTATTCTTAAGGAAATATATAGAAGAAAGTATGAATTCAAATCATAAATTTGGACTTCTATTTATCGGAAAAAATTACTTCGCGCCTCGCGACGCGCAAGTTTGTTCTTGCGTCGCGATGCGCCGTTGATAAAGGACGTGTGGCACGCGGGTTGCGGAGATGGTGACACCGACACGACTGAATGATTACTCAATAATTACGCTGACATGACGCTGACATGACGCTGACATTGCGATGTCGATTGTCGGTAGCATGTGATGATGACACGAGGCACGTGGCACGTTACCAGATATACTCTGATATTGACATGTGGCAGGCGTACGTTAGCAAAAGCGCATGTTTAGCAGATTTCTAATATTTTAACATGTGTCCCGACGTATTTTAGCATGATTCAGTGCACGTTAGCAAGCTCCAGCACACATTAGCGGTCGCGATGCAGCTTGCACGTCGCGATGCCCAAATGATAGTTTTGCCCTTTTTGTTTATTTTTCACTGTTTTGGCTCTGAATTGCTTCCAAAGAGTCCTGAAACTTTATTTATCTACAAAATAACACAAAACACATCAATATATTCACAAAAATCAAGAAACTATACCAAATATTAGGTCAAATGAGTGGGAAATAGTGATACATTTACCACTCATCACACATTTCGCTAGTTTGTGCTGAATTTTAATATGCATGGGATTCACTGTTCTTATAGTGAGTTATATTGGATGTTTCTCACTGTAGAGGAGGATCTTAAGAAGGGAGTGTTGACTAGCCTTCTCAAACCTACTTCTCTTTCTGCCGCTTCTCAAAAGCAGGGCAAAGGAAAGAAATAGAAAGGTAAAAAGATTGCTCCTTAGGGTAAGATAGGGAAACCAAAACTCAAGAGAGCTGCCGAAGACACATGCCACCACTGTAGCAAGGTTGGACAGTGGAAACATAGTTGTCCTGAATTTCTTGTGCAGTTAAAGAGAGACAGAGGCTCTACTTCAGGTATATTTATTTTTCCCGTTATAGATATCTCTTTAGCTTTTGAAGCTATTTCTTCCAGTTGGATTTTAGACTCTGCTTGTCCTGTTCACATCTACAATTTGTTGCAGGGGCTGAAGGAAAGTAGAAAGATTAAATCTGGATTGTTTCAATTGCGCTTCATGAGTAAAGTCTCTTTGGATGCAGTTTTATCCATCACGAAATCCAATTTCGTGTCCATAATGTTAGTGTTCCTAGAACATGCCAAGATCGTCTAAGAGTGACTCTGTGTGAATTAATCAAAGGGAGTTGCGGAATACTCACATTGATCGGATTTAGGATTTCGAAAATTCCTCATTTGTTGGATATAATGGAAGTTCCAAGCCTTCAAATTAGATTCCAAACTCTAGGATTGGTTTCCCTATCATCTTCATTTGTCTCTTTAAAGTGCTAGCTTTGTAGAATTTTGCAACAATATTTCATGGGAGAGCATGTGTTGGGTTTCTAGGTTCCCAAGATCATTAAGCATATAAATCATGTGTGAATACAATAAAGAAGTATGGCAGAATCATACTTACAAAGATCGGCTTTGAGATGGGACGAACAAAAACTTTTTCCTCCTCCAAGGTGCTCACGGCAATGGCTTGTTTTCGTGCTCCAAGTTGAATCTTCAAGCTCCAAGCTTTGGGTAAGGATTCCATGCCCATGGGTGGGTTTCCCTATCACCTTTTTAAGACTCCAAATGTGTGCTAGCACCTTGGAAAATTTGCCTCAAATCTTCATAAGCTTCTTCTTCAACTCTCGGCATTGAAGGATTTTGGAGAGAAGAAAATTGGTCGAAGGCCGAATTTTGGGAGAGGGAGAGAGAGAGATAGAGGTGTTGTGTTGAGTTGGTTAATGTTTTTCTAAAACAATTACCTAATTCCTTTTCCAAAATTTGGTATATGCCTTTAAAAAATGGCAACCAATTTTTGGAGCCAAAATGGCAATAAATGCCTACAACAACTCACATCATTCATGAATAGTGATTGGTTGTCAATCACTCAAAGTGACAAAACATCCATCAATTGAATGACGAGTGATGTGACGCGTGATGTGACTTATGCGCCGCACTTGAATTCGAAATGCGAGTGGGCCCGCAAACACTCCCTGGCTCGGGTTCGCTAATTCCAAATTAACGAATTTTCCGTTGCGACGTAATTAAATAAAATTTAATTAAATAATTATGCCTAGCAAAATTTCTATTCAGGTCGCTAGCGAATTAATTCTAAATTAATTCGTTCGCCTGAATTAAAATCTAATTTTAATTCCGTGTCGAAATCTAATTTCGTATAATATATCTAATATATTATTTTATCGATTAATTCCAAATTAATCGTTCTCTCTCTTTAATTAATATTTTATCCCAGATAAAATATCTCCGTAATTAATCCTAGATAAATTTTCTCTCTATTATAATTAATCCCAGATTAATAAAGTGAGAGTCATACGTCATCGGTGAATCTTCGGGAAGCGACCCATGAGATCCCCGGATATGTTGGCAGTAAATCCGGTCGTCGGACAATCCGAACACGTACGTACCTAGTACTACGTTTTTACCGATTTACAAGACATGGTTGGATTCTAGCAAAGCACCGTGCCTACCCAATTCTCCAAAAATATTCTTAAAGGAATATATAATCTTTATCAGGCGTAGTATACGTACTATTGCGTATTACGATCCAGTATCTGATGTCATGTGCAAGGCCTGGGGCTGGAATTGTGTCTGCCCCGTACGAAGCACATATCGGATCTCTGGTAACTAGTCTCTATAATCGGATAATCATGACCTAGTCATATTATCCCGATTATTGCAGTACAAAATAGCACCAGTTTCGTATCCTATATGATCATCATCTCCACTATGACTGGAGTGATACTTCCGTCTTGACATCACACCCAATACACTACGATTCTCAATATACCCAGAAGAGGCGTACACAGAACCAGTTAAAGCCCTGGATGACCAAAACCAAAGTATATTGATTGTCGCAAGTATTATTAGTGAAAGTCTTAGGTTAAGACCAAATACACCTACCCTGATTCGGAGTTCCATAAACACATAGTCATACTACCAATGTAATTTCGAGGGGTCTATCCAGAGCGAAGCTGTTTCCGTACCATCGGTAAACACAACCTCCTATTACACTTGCATGAGTATACTATACCCAAATATATGAGAACTATGCCGTTATGCTCCCACAACGCGCACAAGTGTAATACTAGTCTTTTACGTATTATCGATGTCCAGTCTCGATAATACTCTGACTAGGGATATTTAATGATTAAACCTTTGTGGATTGATATTGTCTCATATCATCTCAATCCGGAACAAATCAGAAGGACCTTTTATCATTTATATATCTTGGTAATCTAATTAGAAATGATAAAAAAGAGCAATTTCCTTTGTCACATAGTTAATTTTTACAACAACACCATGATCTGTACAAATAGTGATGCTATGGGTCATAATTGTCCAACAATCTCCCACTTGGCCTATAGCCAATCACTCAAGTGTCCTACACCCGAACTATGTACGGTTCGCTCAAACTTCTACTGAGAAAAATGCTTTCGTCAGCCGATTTACAGTGTTATCATCTGATGCGATTTATTCGATCATCACATCGCCATGATGTATGATCCGAACGAATCAGATGAATATCTGAAGTATATATCTGGATCTTTGATGAGACCATTAATTCTTTAGCCTGTGCTGTAGCCTAGCTCAGCTCCTAACAAAACTACTCTTAATCTGATTAGGATTATTATCAATCCAAATGGCTTATATTGCTGCCTCAGCTGTAGCAATATCCCGCTTTTGTTGTTTATTCGACAACAGTATCTTGCTTGGAAGATTTCCAGCTCATTGTTCTGTTATTCAAACTATATAGTATCTCTATTACGACTTATAGTCGTTTTTATCGGTTAGGAAACTTGCAGCAGTGAACCCAGTCACTTCAAGTTCTCATTCTCCATAGTATAAGAAAGCATCCTTAGATCATCTAAGATACTTAAGGATGTTCTTAACATCAATCTAGTGACTATCATTTGGATTGGCCTGATTGTGACTCCATATGCTCAAGGCATATGAGACAGCAGGTCGTATACATTTATTTCAATGTACGAGTTCTCGGAGAGTGCCGACAACTTTTAGATCTATCCCAGTAGATCATTATTCCTAGAATAAAGGTTGTCTCTCCCAAGAATTCTATTGAGAATTTTCATGAAAGCCAAGCTTTCACCGATTGTATTATGGGAATATCATTTCCAAGAAATGACATTGGACATTCATTGTCAGTGCGCTCCTACTAACCTCCTTATATACACAAGAATCATTGCAATTTTGAATTAAATCATACACCATTATGATTACATCAAAACATAAGTTCCAAGAACATAATGTTTGCTTCAATCCATGAATGGATCGATTAACTTGCAAACCTTATTTGCTCGTTTTGGTACGATAAAATCGTCAGGATGTTGTAAACATCCTCCTAAAGGTTTCCATTTAAGGAAAGCTATTTTGACGTTCAGCTGCCATATTTCATAAATGAAACATACAGCATCAGCAAGCATTATCCAAATGGATTTAGCCATGGCAACAGTTAAAAGTTTCGTCGTAATCGACACAATGTTGATAACGATACCTTTTCGCTACAAGCCCAACTTTTTACCTTGGTATGTTGCCTTCCATGTATGTCTTCCTTGAAGACTTATATAGTACCAATAGGCACAATGCCTTCTGGTACAACAACCAGTGTCCAAACTTGGTTGGTATACATGGAATCCATTTTGGACATCATGGCACTTTGCCATAAATAGGTAGTCGATACCTTGTATCACTTCCTCATACGTAGTCAGTTCGTATTCCTCAATAAGATTGGCATCTTTACGAGGTGAGATCAGAAACCCATACCCCAGGTTGTTTTCTGTCTATTTCCGACTTGCGCAGTTCTTGTGTATTCCAAGATTATTGGTATAGTTTCATCCTTGATGAACTATTTGTGTTCCATTAAGGAATCGGTGTCTGGAATAGTATTACTCCGATTTTCATCGAGTTTTACTTTGCTCCCACTTAACACTGCATATACGTGTTCCTCTTAGGAAAACAGCATGGCGAGCAACAATTACATTGTTCTAATGTGAGTTGTATAAGTACTATACTTTGGTTACCCTTGGATAACCCACAACTTAGGCACTTATCCGATTTGGGTTTTAGTTTGGTATCATCCAAACAATGCCCAACATTCCCAAATCTTCAGGAATGAAAAAAACCCGGTTTCTTTCCTATTCATATCTAATATGAAGTCTGTCTAACAGATATTTATGGAACCTTATTCAAAATAAGTTTTGCACTGTTTAATGCGTATCCCTAGAAGGAAATGGTAGCTCAGAGTGACTCATGATTAACCTTATCATGTCCAACAAAATTCGGTTTCTCCGTTCGGACACACCGTCAAACTGACGTGTTCCGGGAGGAGTCCTCATTGAAAGAATACTATACTCTTTCATGTATTTGAGAAACTTATTGCTTAAGTATTTTCCATCATGGTCTAACCGCGACGGTTTTAATACTTTAGCCGGTCTGTGTGTCTACTTCGTGTCGAAAATCTTTGAATTCATCAAAAGTTTCTGATTCGTGTTGCATAAGAAACACATATCCATAACGCGATGCCGCATCCGTAAAGGTTATAAAGTGTTCATATCCACCTCTAGCCTAGCTGACATGGGCCCACTTATGTCACTATGAACGAGGGCTAACAGATCGGTGGCATTTTCACTTTTATCAAGTAAAAATTATTTCAGGCATTTTGCCTAATAAACTAGATTCGTAGACATTATTTGAATAGAATCAAATTCGTCGTAGTATCCACTGTTCGAAAGTGAGGATATACAAGTCTTGTTAATTGTGTCCCAGACAACAATGCCACTTATAAGTCTCAACTGGTTAATTCAGTTTGAGCCATTTGTTTGTCATGTCATACGTTTGAGATTCATTTATATTCAAAATATAAATACTGTTATTCACATCTAATGTGTTTATTTCAATATCATCTTTATAAAATAAAACACTTTAGTGTTCTAGAATATAAAGGTATACCCGCAATGGGTTAAACCCTGATGTAGAGATAATGTTTCTAGTAAAACTAGTTACATTGTAACAGTTTCCTAATTTAAGTACATACCCTAAGGGTAGTTCCTAAACTCAGGTTTCTACGGTTAAAACAACGACTCTCGTCCCGTTTCCAATTCGCAGATCAATCTCAACTGAAGTCAGTAACCTACTAATCAGCAGATTCTGCACACCAGTACATATTTATATATCACATCCAGTATCTAAAATCCAATTTTAAAACTAGAAGTGAACATGTTTATAACAAACATATTTGAAGCCAGAGCCTTGCCCCTCTTCACTTCCTTCATGTCTGCCTTGTCCATATGGCAGTCACGCTTCCAGTGACCCCGTTTGCGACAGTTTAGGCAGACATCTTGGGATATGTCTTATGTCTTCCTAGAAGATTATAATAATTTTTCCTTTGCCCCTTTTCCACACCCCAGAAGCATTTGGCCAAGCCCTGGCCTTCAGGGATGTTGAAGTAAGATGCGCCTTACGCTTCTTGCCCTATTGCAATCTCTGGCTTTGTCTCCTTGAGTATAGCCATTAACTCTCCAAGAGTTTTCTTTTGCAATTTGTACTTCTAAGATCTAAGGATAAATCTATGAAGATCCTTCAATTTCAATATCATTCTATAAGTATCTAATCGTTAGTTCTGACTAAGAAATTAAGGAGTCTTTGCGGCAAGCATAACAGATTAAGCACTAAAGTTATCATCACATGAATATTCCAAATATCATGTTCTACTATTTTCTCAACTCCGGGCTTAGGCTCGAGACTCACTCTATCAAATAAAGTAACTTCTCGGTCTCCAGGACTATCTTGAGATTTTTATTCCCAATCTGAAAATTAAAGCCGTTTAAAGACATTTTCACCCAAGATTATGGTTTAAACACTAATCTTTCATTTCTTGATTCCAATAGTCCAACTATCGAATCAACGATTTTAGGTATTATTTAATATAATGATTACTATAGTCCAACTATATAATCAACTATAATTTAATAGGTTAATTCAAATATATTGATTACTATAATCCAATTATATAATCAACTATAATTTGAAGTAGTTTGAATACAGTTCAACTGTTTAATTAAAACAACGATTAAATATTAGTCCAACTAATATATTATTTATTTGACGAAGAATTTGAAATGAGGGCGTATTGGCAAGTAACTAAACGAATATCGCAAATTTAATACTTGCCTTCCACTATTTTTCGGCGAGCCTCTAACCCTCTGTGGAGTACTCGGGAAACCTTGTTTCCTAGCAGGCTAGGATCCCGTTAAATAACACACAATCTTGACTTTGGCCAACAAATTGTATGATACTTAACTAGGTAGATCTCTTGGACATCCAAGTCCGAAACATATATTTTATATATGCTAATATATCCAATATATTCCCTAACCTTTTTCCTCTGAATCAACTAAGCCTTGGCTTTGGCACAACAAACTTAATGATCCCAGTTAAGCGGAACCCATTGACCTTGGAAAGCTTCGTAATCGATGTCGATGGACAAGAAATGATCTTGACTTTGGCCAACAAATCACAACTTGGACAAGACACCGATATGGAACAAAGCTTTCATGATTCAAACACATCTACGATGGACAAAGGTCTTGACTTTGGCCAACAAACCAGTGCCAATCTTGGATCTTGAGTAAGAATCACTCAATGGAAGGAAAAAACGCTTAATATATTTTGAGGGTTTTTCGCGTAATTGGCAACCAATTAATTATCTTTGTTAAGGTCTCATCATCATACACCCTTAAACATGAATTCTAAAAACATAATAAGGCGCGTATATAAATAAAATAATAATGATATGCCGATGGATACTTAACACATCGTTCCTATAACAAATCTCTCCATTCCCTCTCCCGCTAGCACAAGTATTACTTCTACCCGATTACATAACACTTCTAAAGAAACCACATTTACATTGAGGGGAATAGGTGAGAAGAGAAATACAAAGAGTCAAGAGGTAATAGGCTGGACACGCAGGTCCAATTTAATAAATTCTAAATTTATTACAACAATTTCCAAAATTGCCCTCACCCATCTAATATCCATCTGATATGCATTATTCATACATCGCATCCATGTATTCACACAAAGCATGTTATCAATCAATCCAATCCAATTAATTAATCTGAAATTAATGACCATCCAATGTTCAAACAACGATTTGATTTTGCGCGAGTCCGACTCGTTTTAAGAATAAGTACTCAAAGTACGAATTCTCGAATTATATTAAACTACAACATTAAATCCAATTTAATTTGTATTTAATACTAATTCTATATTTAATTCTAAATTAAATAATTACACTTTTAATGTGCCTTTATGACTTAGATTCTAAATCTAATCGTTACGGGTCTCAAAGCCCAATAACATCCAATGTCAATTTAATTAAAGTCCAATGGGCTTTCAATTAATTTCTAAGGCGTGGACTTTTCGTCAATATGGGTCAAACCCAAATATCAAAGCCCATTTAAGGAATCACCCTTATTTGCCAAGAAACCAATTTAGGCCCATTAGGCCCAATTAAAATTAAAGGTCCATTTAATTATATTTGGACTTTATGGATATGGTTTTGGCCCAATTGGATCCAACCAATTAGCCTAAACCAAACTTGGCCCAACCAAGCCCATTAAGCCCAAATACAACTTTATAAGCCCAATTTCTAAATTAAGCCCAACTAATTAAATCACAAAATTCCAAATTCCATAATTAAATTAATTAAAGTGTATAGCCAAAATTAATTAACCAAATTAATTTTTCAAAAACACTAATTTACTCAATTAATTATGCTTATCATCATCAACTTATGCCCAACACAATTGAATCAAAAATCATATCATTTTCCATGCTTTGTCACTCACGGCAATTAGGGATTTTGTCCGATTCCGAATTCAATCCAATTAAATCCTAAATCAACATTTCCCAAGTCATTCAAGCTCATCCAATGATTCAAAAAACAAAATTACCATGACATTAAAGCAAGTCCAACTTTCGGCCAAGCCTCAAATTTGGGGAAAAATTGATCCAATCCAATTTTCATCAAATTGATCATGCATAAAACTATGTTATCATCATTCAAGCATATATCAACAATAAATTTCATCAAAACATGCTCAAATCATTTTTACCCAATTTTACCCTAATTCCAATTTCATGCTTAAAAAAGGCTCAAGATACCATTGTTGGGTTTCTAGGTTAGTCCCAACATCATTAAGCATAGAAATCATATGTGAATACGACAAAGAAGTATGGCGGAATCATACTTACAAAGATCGGCTTTGAGATGTGACGAACAAAAACTTTTTCCTCCTCCAAGGTGCTCACGGCAATGGCATGTTTTTGTGCTCCAAGTTGAATCTTCAAGCTCCAAGCTTTGGGTAAGGATTCCATGCCCATGGGTGGGTTTCCCTATCACCTTTGTAAGACTCCAAATGTGTGCTAGCACCTTGGAAAATTTGCCACAAATCTTCCTAAGCTTCTTCTTCAACTCTCGACATTGAAGGATTTTGGAGAGAAGAAAATTAGCCCAAGGCCTAATTTTGGGAGAGGGAGGGAGAGAGATAGATGTGTTGTGTTGTGTTGGTTTATGTGTTTCTAAAACAATTACCTAATTCCTTTTCCAAAATTTGGTATATGCCTTTCAAAAAGGTGAACCAATTTTTGGAGCCAAAATGGCAATAAATGCCTACAACAACTCACATCACTCATGAATAGTGACTGGTTGTCAATCACTCAAAGTGACAAGAAATCCATCACTTGAATGACGAGTGATGTGACTTGTGGGCCGCACTTAAATTCGAAATGAGAGTGGGCCCGCAAAAACTCCCGGGCTCGGGTTCACTAATTCCAAATTAACGAATTTTTCGTTGCGACGTAATTAAATCAAATTTAATTAAATAATTATGCCTAGAAAAATAATTATTCACGTCGCTAGCGAATTAATTCTAAATTAATTCGTTCTCCAGAATTGAAATCTAATTTTAATTCAGCGTCGAAATCTAATTTCGTATAATATATCGAATATATTATTTTATCGATTAATTCCAAATTAATCGTTCTCTCTCTTTAAATAATATTTTATCCCAGATAAAATATCTCCGTAATTAACCCCAGATTAATTTTCTCTCTCTTATAATTAATCACAGGTTAATAAAGTGTGAGTCATACGTCATCGGTGAATCTTCAGGAAGCGACCCATGAGATCCCCGAATATGTTGGCAGTAAATCCGGTTGTCGGACAATCCGAACACGTACGTTCCTAGTACTATGTTTTTACCGATTTACAAGACATGATTGGCTTCTAGCAAAGCACCGTGCCTACCCAATTCTCCAAAAATATTCTTAAAGGAATATATAATCTTTATCAGGCGTAGTATACGAAGTATTGCGTATTACGATCTAGTATCGGATGTCACGTGCAAGGCCTGGGGCTGGAATTGTGTCTGCCTCGTACGAAACACATATAGATCTTTGGTAACTAGTCTCTATAATCAGATAATCATGACCTAGTCATATTATACCGATGACTGCAGTACAAAAGAGCACCACTTCCGTATCCACTATGACTGGAGTGATACTTCCGTCTTGACATCACACCCAATACACTACGATTCTCAATATACCCAGAAGAGGCGTACACAGAACCTGTTAAAGCCATAGTCGACCAAAACCAAAATATATTGATTGTCGCAAGTATTAGCGGTGGAAGTCTCAGGTTAAGACCAAATACACCTACCTTGATTCAGAGATCCATAGACACATAGTCGTACTACCAATGGAATTCCGAGGGGTCTATCCAAAGCGAAGCTGTTTCCGTACCATCGGTAAACAAACCTCCTATTACACTTGTGTTGGACAATTATGACCCATAGCGTCACTATTTGTACAGATCATGGTGTTGTTGTACAAATTAACTATGTGACAAATGAGATTGCACTCTTATCATTTGTGATTAGATCACCTAGATGTATAAATGATGAGAGGTCCCTATGATTTGTTCCTGGAAGGAGAATGATATGAGACAGTATCAGTCCACGAAGGATAAATCATTAGATATCCCTAGTAAGAGTATTATCGAGATTGGACATCGATAAATACATAAAAGACTAGTATTACACTTGTGCGCGTTGTGAGGGAACAACATCATAGTTCTCATATATTTGGGTATATGATACTCATGCAAGTGTAATAGGAGGTTGTGTTTTACCGATGGTACGGGAAACAGCTTCGCTCTGGATAGACCCCCTCGGAATTCCATTGGTAGTATGACTATGTGTCTATGGAAATATGAAATCAGGGTATGTGTATTTGGTCTTACCCTTAGACTTACACTGCTAATACTTGCGACAATCAATATACTTTGGTTGAGGTCATCCAGGGCTTTAACAGGTTCTGTGTACGCCAATACTGGGTATATTGAGAATCGTAGTGTGTTGGATGTGATGTCAAGCCGGAAGTTTCACTCCAGTCATATGGAGATGATGGTCACGTAGGATACGGGACTGGTTCTCTTAAATGCTACAGCTATCGGGATAAAAGGACAAGGTCATGTTTATCCGATTATAGAGACTAGTTACCAGACATCCGACATGTGCTTCGTACGAGGCAGACACAATTCCAGCCCCAGGCCTAGCACATGATCATCCGATACTAGACAGAAATATGAAATACTACGTATACTATAACTGATATAGATCTTTTATTCCTGTAAGGATATTTCCGGAGAATTGGGTAGGCATGGCGCTTTGCTAGAGGCCAACCTTGTCTTGTAAATCGGTATAAACGTAGTACTTGGTACTTAATTGTTCGGATAGTCCGACGACCGAATTTACTGCCAACATATCCGGGGATCTCATGGGTCGCTTCCCAAAGATTCACCGATGACGTATGACTCGCACTCTAAATTAATCTGGGAATAATTAGAAGAGAGAGAAAATTAATCTGGGATTAATTGCGGAGATATTTTATCTGGGATAAAATATCATTAAAAGAGAGATAACGATTAATTTGGAATTAATCGATTAATTAATATATTTGATATATTAAACGAAATTGGATTTCGACGCGGAATTAAAATTAGATTTTAATTCGGGTGAACGAGTTAATTTAGAATTAATTCGTTAGCGACATGAATAGTGATTTCGCTAGGCGTAATCATTTAATTACGATGCAATGGAAAATTCGTTAATTTGGAATTAACGAACCCGAGCCCGGGATTATTTGTGAGCGCATTCGCATTTCGAATTCGAGTGCGGCACGCGAGTCAAATCAAGCATCAAATCACTAGTCGCATCAAGCGTCAAATCACAAGTCACTTTGAGTGATGTGACTTGACAACTTGATGGATTGAGTGATGTGAGTGGTTGGGGCTTTAATGGTTTGACTTTTAAAAGCCAACTTCAAGTGAAATGCATTTGAAATTCAAATGTGTGTATTTAATACACAAATTTGACAAACCAAACACAACTCTCTCTCTCCATTCTCTTTCAATATTCACGCCCAAACCAGTGGGCTGTTTTCTTCTGTTATGCCGAGAAGAAGGGAAGGTTGGAGTGGGATTTTGTGGCAAAATCTCAAGTGCTAGCACACTTACGAGACATACGAAGGTGATAGGGAAGTCCACCCATGAGCCGGGAACCATTCAATGAAGCTTGGAGCTTGACGAAGGACCCAAACCGAGCCAAACCAGTGAAGACCTCACTGCCACTGCCGAACCAGTGAATGGAGGAAGAAAATCAGTTTCGTCGCCTCCGTGTCGCTCAACCGATCGATGTGAGTATTCCGTAACTTCTTCGATGTGTATTCGCACTTGATTCATGCTTATTATTGATCTTGGGACCTTAATAGAAACAAACAATGGCATCTAAAGCAAGGTTTGAGCATGAAAATGTTTAGGGTTAAAATTTGGGTAAATTGATTTTGAGCATGAATTTGTGAAATTGGATGAATGAATTTGCTTAAATGTGTTTGAATTGAAGTTTGATTGGATCAATTTCAAGAAAATTGGTTTGGAACAATTTTGCCCAAATTTGGATGGCTTGGCCGAATGCCTTATGCCCTAAAATGTCTTGGATTTTTTGATTTTTGATTCATTGGATGAGTTAGAATCATTCGGGAATTTGATTTAATGTCGATTGTGGAATTAATTGGATTGAATTCGAATCGGACATAAATCCCCTCCCTTGGCCGAGACTTGTAGCATGTAAATTGGGTTTGATTTTAATCAAAATGTGTTGGACATGTGTTGATGAAATAAAGCATGATTAGTTGTGTTAATTTATGTTTTAGAAATGTTAATTTGGGTGATTAATCATGTTATACACTTTGGTAATTAAATTGGGAAAATTGGATTTTTGTGATTTAATTATAATTGGGCCTAATAGGCCAAAATTGATTTCTGGGCTTATGAGGTAACTCTCGGATTGGACTATGGTTATCGGTTTGACCCGAGTTGACTAAAAGTCCACGTCTTAAGAAATTAATTAAAAGCCCATTGGACTTTAATTAAATTGACGTTGGACGTTAATCAGGCTTTGAGACCTGTAGCGATTAAATTTGGAATTTAAGTCGAAAAGGTTTATTATTAAAGTGTAATGTTTAATTTGGAATTAAATAGGGAATTAGAATTGAATGCATATTAAATTTGATTTAATGATGTAGTTTAATTTAATTCAAGAATATGTACTTTGAGTACTTATTCGCAAAACGAGTTTGACTCAAGCAAAAATCAAATCGTTGTTTGAACATTGGATGATCACTAATTATCAGATTAATTAATTTGATTAGATTGATTGATAACATGCTTGTGTGAATACATGGTTGCGATGCATGAATAATGTATATCAGATGGATATTAGATGGGTGGGAAAAATTTAGAAATTGTTGTAATAAATTTGATTTATTAATTGGACATGCGTGTCCAGCATTATCACCTCCATACTCTTTGTATTCTCTTCTCACCTATTCCCCTCAATGTAAATAAGGTTTCTTTAGAAGTGTAGTGTAACAGGTAGAAGTAATACTTGTGCTAGCGGGAGAGAGAAAGGGAGAGATTTGATCTAGGATCAATTGTGTAAAGTATCCATCCACATATCATTATTATTTTTCATATGCGCTTTATTATGTGTTTAGAATGCATGTTTAAGGGTGTATGATTATGAGACCTTAACAAAGTGTGGGAACACAGGATCTGGGGCGACGCATGCTGTCCCGGGCTCGCGGCCCGGTCGGGAGTACGGAGTAGCCACGGGTGACTAAACCGGAGAATAAGGGAGTCGCCACCGGTGTGAACCGGGAAAATGAGATTTAAGGCCGCACTCACCCCTCGCAATGGAAGACCTCAAACCGTTGGGTTCGGAATGGTCCCTTACTTATGTCACTTGTAATGAAAGGATTTGCGTAATAATTTAATCAGGCCTAAGTAACACTTATTTCCAAGAGTATCATGCTTCTAAATCCACATGCATGAAATTAATCATCACAACATACAACATCACATTGCAATCTCATGAACATATTCTCAATCATATGATATGGAAAACTAAGAACAACCTAATCATGCTTGGGTACTATCTCATGAATACATCGAATGGATAAATGCAGGAATACAAATAATATGATTGACTACATAATGTAAGAGATATCACCCAAGAGGCAATTATGCATGAAATATGATGAGACAGACTCAGTTCAGTGTGTGTGCATTCTCGTAGCGTTCGTAAACGCGTTCGAAATGTAAACAGAAGGTGGTTCGTTCGTGTAGCGTTTGATAACACGTTCGAACGGATCCAGACCTGATGAAACAAAATGCATGCGCGTTCGAGTAGCGTTTGTAAAACGTGTTCGAACGGGAAATAGAAGGTTCGCGTTCGTATAGCGTTCAATAACGCGTTCGAACGGGAACAGACCTGATGCACAAAATGTGACGCAATACATACATAAAAAAGCAAATAGCGAAATACGAAGCGCGGCGAAGCATCGTGGTGAAAGATTTTAACCTCTTCAATTATAGGACCTTTCATCGCACTTACTAAGCCCATGCGCTTATCTCAATGCATATAAAAAATAAAGACAATAACCGTAGACTTCATGTAACCCGATTGAACACATCTTACATTCAACCGAATATACGTTAATCGCGCGGAAAAGCATCATGGTAAAGGATTTCAACCTCCTCAATTAGAGGACCTTTCATCACACTTACTAAGCCCATGCGCTCGATCACATCATGCATACAAGAATAAAGCCAATCATATCAAACTTAGTATATCCGATTGAACATATCTTATATCAAACCGAAACACACATCAACCGGCGCGGCAAAGCGTTGTGGTAAAGGATTTTAACCCCTCCAAATAGGGGACCTTTAATCCGACTTACTAAGCCCATGCGCTCGATCGTATCATACATACAAAAGTAACATGCAGAATTCAAATAACGAAAAATAAATAAATCAAAGCAACATAAAACAAAAGGATGTGCCGTTTACTCAAGTGGTACGTGGAGTTGTATCCCGAGTACAGATCATACTACCGTCCTTCGGAATCGGCTATGAAATTTATGTCTGGGTTTCCATCCTATATACCACAAGAGGCGACACATTTTCCATTTCATTCAAGCCACAACATGCATCCAAAAATGACTCTCATGCGAATAGAATTCAATAAACAATCAAAAGACGAATATAAACTAATGAGAAAAGTGCCCTCAGGTCTAACCTTTTAAATCACCTCTCGGATGTACGGTACACGATCGTCGGAAGAGTGGATGCTCCGCAACCCTTCCGGTTCACTGGTTCACTGCTCTCGTTCGTTGTCTTACTATTTTGAGTCGTCGTTCTCCATCTTTTGCTGCTGCTTTGACTCCAATTCGCTGCCGTTTTGCTACTATTCTGCTGCTGTATTTTAGGTACTGTTCTTGGGATGTTTTGGCTACTTTTTTGGGTGTGATTTTTGGTGGTGTTCTGGTGTGGTTCGGGGGCTGTTTTGATGAGGTAAATGGGCTGTTCGGGATGTGTTTTGGTCAAGGAAATGAGGGTTCTTTGGTTTGTGATCTTCGGTTATTGAGAGTGAGGGAGAGTTGTGTCAATAAGCTTGGGTGTTTCTTTTGGTGTTGTGATTTGATTTGTGTTGTTTCGTGTGAGTTGTGTGTATGAGGCTAATGGAGGCTTTTCTTGTATGAATGAGTTATGTATGAGCTAGGGGAGGCTTTTCTTGTATTAATGAGCTAGGAGAATGCATGTCTTGGTTAGGGGTTGTTTATATAGAGAATGGCTAGGGCTTCACCTTGTCTCACAAGGAATGGATTTGATTTAGTGTTGAGCAAGGAAAGTCAAAGATTGAGGGGGGACAAATTTGGTTTAGATTAGGAAGTCAATATCTTTAATTTGTTATAATTGATTTTAATTAGGCATGACATCTTTTTAATTTAGTATGTGATTTTGTTTAGTTAGAAGGAATCTTGTGTAATTGGTGGGTGAATATCTTAATTAAGGAATTAAAATATGTGATTGATTTTAATGTTTACTTAATTTGGTATGTGATTTTTAGATTTGTTTTGATTTTACCATGTGTTAATATATGTTTTAAGTGGGCTTGGGCGTGTGGGCCAAGGCTTGGACGAATTGGGCTTGATGTGAGGCTAGCAGCAAAACCAGAATTACCGAAACCGTTCGAACGCTTCCTCGAACGCGGTACGAACGCCTGCAATCTGTTTGGCCTTCGAACGTATACACTAACGCAGCACGAACGAAAACATTGAACCTTGTTTATTCTGAATTTCCCCTTCCGATGTCCGTTTTCCGTGACCTCCGTGACTTAAAAGGTAGTGTCTCCAAATGAGACTCATCATAGGGACTTATATGCAAAAATGCAGTGCCTACAGTCGCCCCCACTTTGATGGGACTTGTGTAATGTGTAACAGTGACAATCCTATCAAAGTTATGCAATGCATTTCTACTTACCTGGCTAGCCAACTGCCACTTGACTTTCCACATGTTGAGTTGAGTTGATTTGGGTGGTGAGGTGCTGCGACCCCTGGTTCATTCCCGAACCGTGCTGTGATGTGGTCCATTCTCGAACCGTTACCGCGAGATGTCCATTCCCAAACTGTTACTGTGAGGTGGTCCATTCCCGAACCGTTACTGTGAGGTGTCCATTCCCGAACTGTTACTGTAAGGTGGTCCATTCCCGAACCGTTACTGTGAGATGTCCATTCCCAAACTGTTACTGTGAGGTGGTCCATTCCCGAACAATTACTGTGAGGTGTCCATTCCCGAACTGTTACTGTAAGGTTGTCCATTCCCGAACCGTTACTGTGAGGTGGTTCATTCCTGAACCGTGTTTCCATTCTTGGAGTGCCATTCCCGGCTTGTTCATTCCTGAACTGTATTTCCATTCCTGGAGTTCCATTCCCGGCTTGTTCATTCTTGAACTCTGCTCCATTCTTGGATTGCCATTCTCGGCTTGTTTATTCCTGAACTTTATTTCCATTCCTGGAGTGCCAATCCCGGCTTGTTCATTCTTGAACTGTGTTTCCATTCTTGGAGTGCCATTCCCGGCTTGACTGATTTTGATAATGATATGGGCCTCGCCCCTAGAGTGTCATATCCGGCAAAAATGATGTTGATAATGATATGGGCCTCACCCCAAACTGGTACTGATATGGGCTTCGCCCCCAAACTGGTTCTGATGTGGGCTTCGCCCCCGAAACTGGTACTGATGTGAGCTTCGCCCCCTAGATTGATGCAGATGTGGGCATTGCCCTCAAACTGATGTGGTCCTCGCCCCAACACTGTTACTGATGTGGGCCTCGCCCCAAACTGGTACTGATATGGGCCTCGCCCCCAGACTGATACTGCTGATATGGGGCTTGCCCCCAGACTGATACTGCTGACATGGACCTCGCCCCTAGACTGATACTGATATGGGCCTCGGCCCTAACTGATACTGATATTGGCCTCAGTCCCAGACTGATACTGATGTGGGCCTCAGCCCCAGACTGATACTGATGTGGGCCTCGCCCCCAACTGATACTGATATGGGCATCGCCCCCAGACTGATACTGATATGGGCCTCGCCCCTGTGATTCATTCCTGAAGACTGCTGACATTGTACTGTTGCTGCTTCTGATTGGCCTGTCTTTGCCACTTTTCTTTTTCTTCTTCAAAACCTGTGAATAAAAAACAGAACAAACATGAAAGGATGCAAAATGTGTTACGTGTATGCATGTATGAATGTTCTTATCCCGTTGGGTTAGGTCTTCCGTCAATTCTCTTGGTGACTGCTTAGTCTTCTTTTCCTCAGGCAAACCACTGCTTCAATCTATCTATGTTGATCGGCTCGGTGAACTAATTCCCTTCCAAGTCTGGTAGTTTCACTGCTCCATTTCCCAATTTCTGAATGGATATCCTTTCCTTTCAGCTTGCTTATTCCGAGGATTCTCCGTGTTCTAAACATCACTGAATTTCATAGTACCAAGATGGAATGTTTTTCTCAAATATACTTATATTGCAGAAGAGATTCAGCGAAATGAACGTCTTTATTATCGTTGAGGAAAAGAGTTCGAACAAGTAACAAAATCAATGTCTTTTTTTAAAAAAAAAAATTTGGATCAAATAGACTAGGAGGAACAGCTCCATCATCCGCACAGCACTGCCTTCTTCCTCGGCCTATGGTTCTTCACTGTCATCCAAGTAAGAAGCTTGGTGGTTGAGGGTTTCTGTGTGTTGGGTTGTCTTTTCATGGGTTGGGTATTTTATGGGAATCTATGAGATCTTGAATTTCATGCCTGAGGCGGGGGTGCAGTTGTCGGTTGTCATGGCCATGTAGCTGGTGGAAGTGACAATAAAGGTTCATATTTATGTGTGGCTGTGGGGGGAGTGTGGAAGTGGCTTTCTTTCTAAGGGTTTCAAGATTCCTTGTCCCTGTAACTTTTCAAATACCTTCGACAAAGGTCTACCAAGGTTGGAGAATTGCTTGTTTCTGATGGCAGCGACTTCGGCAGTAGCGGGCTTGGTCTCAGAAGGCCCCCCAAAAGATCTTTTATTCTGGCCATAAAACTTTCTGTTTTCAGCCTCCTCTTCCTCAATATCCATGACAGTTTCCCTAAACTGTCGAAAATCAGAAATCATCGAAGTCATCCTCCTCAGCTTACCATAAATAGGGGCTTGGTGCCCTTGATGATCATTTTAATTTGGTCTTTCTTAGAGGGCCGAGTCTGCATTTTCAGAAGCTGGCTTCTCCAGCGGTCTACATACTCCTTGAAGCTTTCTTCCGGCTTCTGTTTAGTGTTCTCCAAATCACGGAGTGACAAGTCAATTTCTAAGTCTGTGACATACTGTTTCAGGAATATATCTGCCAATTCACTCCAATCCTCATTAACCTTTCTTTCAAGGCTATGGAACCACACTACAGGTGCCCCCTCAAGTGACATCCCAAACATCTTTTGGACTTGGCGCTGTGATAGGCCCATTGAACTAATGACTGAGACATATTGCTGCAGATGGACTCTGGGGTCTCCATTCCCATTAAACTTGGCCATGTCGGGCATTTTAAACTGAGCTGGCAGCTGTTCTCCGAAGGTCATTGCCTCATAATCTAGCAAATACTCATTCTTACCCCTCATTTTGCGGGTAACTGACTCAACCTGATCCTGAAGCTTCCGAAATTCTACCTGAGACCCAATCATTCTGCCTGTTGCATACTCTGCCATGTCATCATCAAAAGTGGGGACATCATCCCCCAACCCAATCGAAGGCTCCTCATGCCTCACATTCTCAGAATTCCCCCCAACACGGGGCACATCCATATTTGCCATGGCAGTGGTCATGGCTTGCAACTGTTCGGTGACCTTGGCGAGACCGTTTTCCAACTGATCCATACGGGATACCTCAATATCTGATTCACTCATGTCTGTTCCCAATATTTTGGTGAGTCTTCCCTTTTCCCTAACCCAACGGGAATCTATGATGCCTTTCAGAACACAAGGGTTAACATGATGTATGTATGCATGGGGTGTATGAGATGCATGTAACATATATAACATGAAATCAACTAAAAGTTTCAAACCAAATCGCCCACCATCATTTTAGAAGCTTTGGGCTAACTGTCATAGGAGTGAACTCGTCCCAGTTTAAATGGCCCAACAAGTTCACATCTCATGGCAAGGAGCGCAACTAAATCCAAATGGTAATGTTCGGAAACAAGCACAAAGTAAGATAATGCAAACATAAAACAATGATTTCTACAGAATGGCCCATCAACATTTCAGAATCTTTGGCCTAATGGTCATAAGGTACGAACTCGCCCCAGTTTAAATGGCCCAGAAGTTCGCATTTCTGACAATAGTCCAACTGCATCCAAATAAGGATGGTCCACAAGCACATATTCAAGGAAATAATTGTTACTTTAACCATACAAACCCGGTCTATGGGTGGGTTCGCAAGAGTGTAGACAAAGGCTCTCACCGGCGAAGGATGGCCCACAACTAGGTCTCCCCCACTCAAGGGTTCGAGCGACCAAGTGAGCGCACCCTTTTTTATACATTAAGGTACGTGCCAATCAGCTATGGTGTGTGACTGACTGTCAAATGGATTTCCCATTTAGATTCCCCAGAGGGAGGGTGGAGCGAGGCTCACTTAAATACCCAAGCCTCTTAGGCTCTTATCGCTTGGTGTCAGGAATAAACAACGAGTCCTCCAAATTAGTCCATCACAATAGGCTACGAGTAGATGGCTATCTAGGTGCCTTCACAACTTTTCCTTCTAGAAAGGTAGTGAATGAAGGAAGACACCAAACCATTACCTAGCCTCAAGATGCCCTTGATTAAACCCTCTTTATATCCACTATAGACACAGTCAATTAGAACATAAATCCAAACATTACAAGACAATATTTCGGGGCCGATTCTCTATCCCCAGTGGAGTCGCCAGAGTGGGGACACAAGATCTGGGGCGACGCATGCTGTCCCGGGCTCGCGGCCCGGTCGGGAGTACGGAGTAGCCACGGGGGACTAAACCGGAGAATAATGGAGTCGCCACCCGGTGTGAACCGGGAAAATGAGATTTAAGGCCACACCAACCCTCGCAAGGAAGACCTCAAACTATTGGGTTCGGAATGGTCCCTTACTTATGTCACTTGTAATGAAAGGATTTGCGTAATAATTTAATCAGCCTAAGTAACATTTATTTCCAAGAGTATCATGCTTCTAAATCCACATGCATGAAATTAATCATCACAACATACAACATCACATGCAATCTCATGAACATATTCTCAATCATATGATATGGAAAACTAAGAACAACCTAATCATGCTTGGGTACTATCTCATGAATACATCGAATGGATAAATGCAGGAATACAAAATATGATTGACTACATAATGCAAGAGAGATCACCCAAGAGGCAATTATGCATGAAATATGATGAGACAGACTCAGTTTAGTGTGTGCACGTTCGCGTAGCGTTCGTAAACGCATCGAACGGTAAACAAAAGGTTCGCGTTCGTGTAGCGTTTGATAACGCGTTCGAACGGATCCAGACCTGATGAAACAAAATGCATGCGCGTTTGAGTAGCATTTGTAAAACGTGTTCAAATGAGAAACAGAAGGTTCACATTCGTATAGCGTTCGATAACGCATTCGAACGGGAACATACCTGATGCACAAAATGTGACGCAATACATACATAAAAAAGCAAATAGCGAAATACGAAGCGCGGCGAAGGATTTTAACCTCTTCAATTAGAGGACCTTTCATCGCACTTACTAAGCCCATGCGCTTATCTAAATGCATATAAAAAATAAAGACAATAACCTTAGACTTCATGTACCCAATTGAACACATCTTACATTCAACCGAATATACGTTAATCGGCGCGGCAAAGCATCATGGTAAAGGATTTTAACCTCCTCAATTAGAGGACTTTTCATCGCACTTACTAAGCCCATGCGCTCGATCACATCATGCATACAAGAATAAAGACAATCATATCAAACTTAGTATATCCGATTGAACATATCTTTTATCCAACCGAACACACATCAACCGCGCGGCCAAAGCGTTGTGGTAAAGGATTTTAACCCCTCCAAATAGGGGACCTTTAATCCGACTTACTAAGCTCATGCGCTCGATTGTATCATACATACAAAAGTAAATGCAGAATTCAAATAACGAAAAATAAATAAATCAAAGCAACATAAAGCAAAAGGATGTGCCGTTTACTCAAGTGGTACGTGGAGTTGTATCCCGGGTATAGATCATACTACCGTCCATTCGGAATCGGCTATGAAATTTATGTCTGGGTTTCCATCCTATATACCACAAGAGGCGACACATTTTCCATTTCATTCAAGCCACAACATGCATCCACAAATGACTCTCATGCGAATATAATTCAATAAACAATCAAAAGATGAATATAAACTAATGAGAAAAGTGCCCTCAGGTCTAACCTTTTAAATCACCTCTCGGATGTACGGTACACGATCGTCGGAAGGGTGGATGCTGCGTAACTCTTCCGGTTCACTGGTTCACTGCTCTCGTTCGTTGTCTTACTGTTTTGAGTCGTCGTTCTCCGTCTTTCGCTGCTGCTTTTGACTCCGATTCGCTGCCATTTTGCTACTGTTCTGCTGCTGTATTTTAGTTACTGTTCTTGGGATGTTTTGGCTACTGTTTTGGGTGTGATTTTCGGTGGTGTTCTGGTGTGGTTCGGGGGCTGTTTTGATGAGGTAAAGGGGTTGTTCGGGATGTGTTTTGGTCAAGGCAATGAGGGTTATTTGGTTTGTGATCTTCGGTTATTGAGTGTGAGGGAGAGTTGTGTCAATAAGCTTGGGTGTTTCTTTTGTGTGTTGTGATTTTCGTGTGAGTTGTGTGTATGAGCTAGGGGAGGCTTTTCTTGTATGAATGAGTTATGTATGAGCTAGGGGAGGCTTTTCTTGTATGAATGAGCTAGGAGAATGCATGTCTTGGTTAGGGGTTGTTTATATAGAGAATGGCTAGGGCTTCACCTTGTCTCACAAGGAAGGGATTTGATTTAGTGTTGAGCAAGGAAGGGGGACAAAATTGGTTTAGATTAGGAAGTCAATATCTTTAATTTGTTATAATTGATTTTAATTAGGCATGACATCTTTTTAAATTAGTATGTGATTTTGTTTAGTTAGGAAGGAATCTTGTGTAATTGGTGGGTGAATATATTAATTAAGGAATTAAAATATGTGATTGATTTTAATGTTTACTTTAATTGGTATGTGATTTTTAGATTTGTTTTGATTTTACCATGTGTTAAATATGTGTTTTAAGTGGGCTTGGGCGTGTGGGCCAAGGCTTGGGCGAATTGGGCTTGATGTGAGGCTAGCAGCAAAACCAGAATTAGCGACACGATTCGAACGCTTCCTTGAACGTGGCACGAACGCCCGCAATCTGTTTGGCGTTCGAACGTATACACGAACGCAGCACGAACTACAACAGTGAACCTTGTTTATTCTGAATTTCCCCTTCCGATGTCCGTTTTCTGTGACCTCCGTGACTTAAAAGTTAGTGTCTCCAAATGAGACTCATCATAGAGACTTATATGCAAAAATGCAGTGCCTACACAAAGATAATAAATTGGTTGCCAATTTGCACGCGAAAAACCCTAAAATAATATTAAGCGTTTTTCCTTCCATTGAGTGATTCTCATTCAAGATCCGAGACTGACATTGGCTTGTTGGCCAAAGTCAAGGCCTTTGTCCGTTGAGGATGTGTTTGAATCACGAGAGCTTTGTTCCATATTGGTGTCTTGTCCAAGTTGTGGTTTGTTGGCCAAAGTCAAGACCACTTCTTGTCCATCGACATTGATTACGAAGCTTTCCATGGTCAATGGGTCGCGCTTGACTGGGATCACTAAGTTTGTTGTGCCAAAGCCAATGCTTAGTTGATTCCGAGGAAAAAGGTTAGGTAATACATTGGATGTATTGGCATATATAAGATATGTGTTTCGGACTTGGATGTCCCCCTACCGGATCTAGGATTTGGATTGGATCCAATCGATCTTAGAGATCTACCTAGTTAATTATCATACAATTTGTTGGCCAAAGTCAAGATAGTGTGATATTTAACGAGATCCTAGCCCACTAGGAAACACGGTTTCCCGAATACTCGACAGAGGGTTAGAGGCTCGCCGAAATTAGTGGGAGGCAAGAATTGAATTTACAATATTCTTTTAATTACTTGCCATACACGCTCAAACAAATATCATTCGTCATATAAATTAAATGTTAGTTGGACTAATATTTAAATTTTTGTTTTAATTAATAGTTGGACTATATTCAAACAATTCATTTATAGTTGATTTTATAATTGGATTATAGTAACCAATATAATTGATTTTAATCTATTAAATTATAGTTGATTAAATAGTTAGACTATTGTAATCATTATAATAAATAATACCATAATCGTTGATAAAATAGTTGGACTATTAAAATCAAGATAAATTTAAAAATTGACATTTATTACATTATCCTAGGGAAAATGTATTTAAATGGTTTAATTTTCAAATTGGGAATAAATTTCAGGATGGTCCTGGAAAAAAATAATAAGTTACTTTATTTGATAAAATAACATATTATGCCTAAGCCCGGAGTAAAGCAAACAGTAGAGCATAATCTTTGGAAGATTTATGTGATGATAACTTTAGTGCTTAATCCATTAAGCTTGTCGCAGTAGACTTCTTAATTTCTGAATCAGAACTAAGGATTAAATCCTTAAAGTATGGTAAAGAAATTGAAGGATCTTCAAAGAATCTATCTTTAGATTTTAGAAGTACTAAATTGCAATAAATAACTCTTGGAGGGTTAATGACTATTCTCAAGGAGACAAAGTCAAAGTTTGTAATTAGGCAAGTAGCGCAAGGCGCACCTTACTTCGATATTCTAGAAGGCCAAGGCTTGGCCAAAGGCTTCTGGAGTGTTGAAACTGGCAAAGGCAAAATCATTATAATCTTCTGGGAAGATAAATGACATATCCCAAAATGTCTGCTAAATGTGGCAAACGGGATCGCGGAAGAGTGACTGCCGTTTGAACAAAGCAGACATGAAGGAATTGAAGACGAGCAAAGCTCTGACTTCAAATATGTTTGTCAACATTATGTTCACAGCTAGTATTAAAATTAGATTTTAAATACTTAGTGTGGTACATATATGTATTGATGTTCAGAATCTGTTTTGAACAGGATAATGACTTCAATAGAGATTTATCTGCAAATTGGAAACGGGACGAAAGTCGTTGTTTTAACCGTAGATACCTAACTTTAGGAACTACCATCGGGTGTGTACTTAAATTAGGGAACTGTTATAATGTAACTAGTTTGACTAGAAACATTATCTACATATCAGTGTTTAACCCGCTGTGGGTGAACCTTTATATTCTAGAACACTAAAGTGTTTTATTATATAAAGATGATATTGAGATAAACACATTAGATGTGAGTAACATCATTTATATTTTGAATATAAATAAATCTCAATATAAGACATGACAAATAAATAGCTCAAACTGATTTGATCAGATGAAACTTATATGTGACATTGTTGTCTGGGACACAATTAAACAAGAATCGTATATCCGCACTTTTGAAGAGTGGGTACTAGGACTAATTTGATTCTATTCAAATAAAGTCTACGAATCTAGTTTATTGGGTAAAGTGCCTAAAAACCTTTACTTCGTAAAAGTGCAAACGCCACCGATCTGTCAGCCCTAGTTCATAGTGAAGAAAGTGGGCCCATGTCTAGCTGGGCTAGATATGGATATGAATGTTTCGTGATCTATACGGATGTGGCATCGCGTTATGGTTATGTGTTTCTTTTGAAGAAACACAAATCAGAAACTTTTACAGTTTCGACACGAAATAGACAAACAGATTGGCTAAAGTATTAAACTGTCACTGTAAGACCGTAATGGAAAATACTTAAGCAATAAGTTTCTAATATACTTGAAAGAGTAAAGTATTCTTTCAAATGAGGACTCCTTCCGGAACACATCAAAGTGACGGTGTGCCCGAACCAAAATTAAAAGTTTCAATTTCAGCCTCCCTCTCAAACTCAGAGAAACGGAGAAGCACGATTTATCTTCGTATCAGCTGCTTCTTCCTCATCGTCACTGCTTCTTTATAGTCGTCGCTGCTTCTTCATCGTCGTTCTCTGAGAAGCACGATTTATCATCTTCTCAGTTCTTCGTCTGACGGTCTTTGTTCGTCCCCTTGAAGAAATCGGACGAGGAATTTGTTCACATCGATCCGTTGAGTGAGAGGATATTAGCCCAACCCGAGTGAGAGCGTTGTAAGCTTGGGAGATGAGGTGAGATCATGAAAACAGCGACAGAGATGAGACAAACGGCGCGGCACCGGAAGAGACGAAAAATGATGTTGTTTAGTTGGTTAATCTTGTTAATGCAAACACTTAACAATTTTGAAAGACGGTATGTATTTTTCTTTGTAGAAGTGTATGTATACTAATTTCCTTTTTAATTTTCCAGGACAATCTGAAGTTGATGGATGATTTGGTTGTTCTAAAACCAACAAAAGCTATAATTTGTGGTTTGTATGCAAAACCTAAGCCTTTCTTTTTCAGTCTTTGTTCTTGTATGAATGTTTTAATTGGCTTCTCCATCATGTGAAATTTAACACATAAACAACTTAGAATACACAAATCAGAAATGAGATCACTAGACCTTATCATATATATATACACACATACATACATATACATTTAGCATCTTAGTGCACATGAGAGATAACTATGCTTGCAAGTCATAATTATTAATATTATTTTCCTTTTTGTCAAGATTGTGCACAAAAGCCTCAGAAGCCAAATTTAATTTATTCTACTTAAAGAAAAAAGTTTCTCATATAAATGTAAAGATATGCAAGAACAAACAAGTTTCTTTTTCCTATTCTCATGTGTGATAATTTATGTCTTGTGTTTTCTTCTTTCAGATTTTTACTAACAGCTTGACATGATCTTAGGTGATAGCTTGAACTCTTGTTTAGTAGCCGTTGTTGCAGTGGATCCTTATGTTTTAAAAGATTGGCTGCATCTCCAGATACAGGAAGCTATCAACTTCTTATTCATGAAGTACTTCAAAAACACTTGAAAGTCTGTACACCTAAAATGTTCTTAAGTATACATGATTACTTAATTATAACGTGATTATTTACTTGTGTCTAAGGGTGCTTTAATAGTAACCGAATTTCGTTGGACATGATAAGGTTAATCAAGAGTCTCTCTGAGCTACCATTTCCTTCAACGGATAAGCTTTAAACAGTGCAAGAACTTATTTAGAATTAGGTTCCATTAAAATCTGTTTGACAAATATCATATTAGATATGAACGGGAAAGAAACCGAGTTTCTCATTCCTGAATATTTGGGTATGCTTGGCATATGTTTGGATGATACCAAACTAAAACCCAAATTGGATAAGTGCCAATTGTAGGTTATCCTAGGGATACCAAAGTATAGTACTTATACAACTCACTAGAGAACAATGTAATTGTTGCTCGCCATGCGGTTTTCCTTTGAGGAATACCGATATGCAGTGGTAAGTGGGAGGATAGTGAAACTCGATGAAAATCGGAGTAATACTATTCCAGGCACCTATTCCTTAATGGAACATAAATAGTTCATCAATGATGAAACTATTACCATTAATCTTCGAATACACAAGAACCACGTATGTCGGAGAGAGTCAGAAAACAACATGGGGTATGGGTTTCTGATCTCACCTCGTAAAGATGTCAATCTTTTAAGGTATACCAACTGACTACGTACGAGGAAGTGATATAACGTATCGACTCCCTTATTATGGAAAAGTGCCATAAATCCGAAATGGATTCCATGTATATCAATTATGTTTTAATACTAGTTGATGTACCTCAAGGCATTGTGCCTAATGGTACTATAAGTCTTCAAGGAAGACGTACATGGATGGCAACATCGTAGCGAAAAGGTATCATTATCAACATTGTGTTGACTACGATTTAACCTTTTACCTGTTGCCACGGTAAATCCATTTGGATAATGCTTGCTTATGTTGCATGTTTCATTTATGAAATATGTCAGCTTAACGGGAAAATCACTTTCCTTAAATGAAAACCTTTTGGAGGATGTTTATAACATCCTGTCGGATTTATCGTACCAAAACTAGCAAACAAGGTTTGCGGGTTATTCGATCCATGTTTGGATTGAAGCAAGCATAGGTTCTTGGAATTATTGTTTTGATGTAATCATAATGGAGTATGATTTAATTCAAAACGAAAATGATTCTTATGTATATAAGGAGGTTAGTGGGAGCGCACTGACAGTGGCTGTCCAATAAATAATGATAATACGTCATTTCTTGGAAATGATATTCCCATAAAATAACAATCGGTGAAAGCTTGGCTTTCGAGAAAACTCTATGTGGATTCGTACATTGAAAAATGTACGCTACCTGGTGTGTCATACGCTTTGAGCATATAGATTCACAAACAGGCCAATCCAAGTGATAGTCACTGGATTGATGTTAAGAACATCCGTTAGTATCTTAGAGAACTAAGGATGCTGTCTTAGTCTATGGAGATGGAGAACTTGAAGTGACTGGGATCACTGTAGCAAGTTTCCTAAACCGATAAAATGACTATAAGTCGTAAACGATAACGGAACAATGAGCTGGAAATCTTCCAAGCAAGATATTGTTACCGAATAAACAACAAATGCGGGTTATTTCTGTAGCTGAGGCGGCAATAGAAGCCATTTGGGTCGATAACAAATCTAATTAGATTAGATATAGTTCTGTTAGCAGCTGACCTAGGCGTCAGCACAGGCTAAAGAATTAATGGTCTCATCAACGATCCAGATACATACTTCGATATTCATCTGATTTGTACGAATCATACATCGTGGGGATGTGATGATCGTATAAATCGCATCAGACGATAATCATGCAATTCCGGTGACGAAAGCCTTTTCTCAGCAGTTTGAGCCAACCGTACATAGTTCGGGTGTCAAGCACTCGAGTGATTGGCTATAGGCCAAGTGGGAGATTGTTGGACAATTATGACCCATAGTCATGGTGTTGTTGCACAAATTACCTATGTGACAAAAGAGATTGCACTCTTATCATTTGTGATTAGATCACCTAGATGTATAAATGATGAGAGGTCCCTATGATTTTTTCCTGGAAGGAGAATGATATGAGACAGTATCAGTCCACGAAGGATAAATCATTAAATATCCCTAGTCAGATTATTATCGAGATTGGACATCGATAAATACGTAAAAGACTAGTATTACACTTGTGCGCGTTGTGAGGGCATAACGTCATAGTTCTCATATATTTGGGTATAGGATACTCATGCAACTGTAATATGAGGTTGTGTTTTACCGATGGTACGGTAAACAGCTTCGCTTTGGATCGACCCCCTCGGAATTCCATTGTAGTATGACTATGTGTCTATGGAAATCCGAAATCATGGTATGTGTATTTGGTCTTAACCTGAGACTTGCACCGCTAATACTTGCGACAATCAATATACTTTGGTTGAGGTAATCCAGGGCTTTAACAGGTTCTGTGTATGCCAATACTGGGTATATTGAGAATCGTAGTGTGTTGGGTGTGATGTCAAGACGGAAGTGTCACTCTAGTCATATGGAGATGATGGTCACGTAAGATACGGGACTGGTTCTCTTAAATGATGCAGCTATCGGGATACAATGACAATGTCATGTTTATCCGATTATAGAGACTAGTTACCAGACATCCAACATGTGCTTCGTACGGGGCAGACACAATTCCAGCCCCATGCCTAGCACGTGATCATCCGATACTGGACAGAAATACGCTATAATATGTATACTACGACTGATATAGATCATTTATTCCTGTAAGGATATTTCCGGAGAATTGGATAGGCATGGCGCTTTGCTAGAGGCCAACCTTGTCTTGTAAATCGAAATAAACATAGTACTTGGTACTTACTTGTTCGGATAGTCCGACGACCGAATTTACTGCCAACATATCCGGGGATCTAATGGGTCGCTTCCCAAAGATTTACTGCCAACACCTACCCTGATTCGGATTCCCATAGACACATAGTCATACTACCTATATGATTCTGAGGGGTCTATCTAGAACGAAGCTATTCTTGTACCATCGGTAAATAGAACCTCTGATCACACTTGCATAAGTATCCAATACTTAAATATATGAGAACTATGTCGTTATGCTTCCATAATGCGAGTAATCTAATTAGAAATGATTACTCGCATTATCTTATTAATTCGGAACTAATCATAAGGACTTTTATCATTTATATATCCGAGTAATCTAATTAGAAATGATAAAAGAGCAATTTCCTTTGTCACATAGTTAATTTTGTACAAGAACACCAAGTCCTTTACAAATAGTGATGCTATGGGTCATAATTGTCCAACAGCATGCTCACGATTTTGGAGAAATGAAGAAGACTGAATAATGACTTGTCTTACTTCCAAAGTTTGACTTGTTAATTTATATTAGGTTGGTGTGTAGGATTTGGTTTTAGTGTAGAAAAAACAATCCCAAACTTTTACTCAACCAATTACGAAATTCCAGCAAGTGTCAAACACATTGATGTAAGTTGGTGGGCCCACTTCAAATTCCAAATTAAATCGGACAATCCAACACGCAACTTCGCTCGGGCCCGGGTTCATTTAATTTCGAATTAAACGAATTTTCCGTTGCGACTTAATTAAATCCAATTAAATTAAATAATAATGCCTCGCAATATAATTACATAAGTCGCTTATGAATTAATTCTAAATTAATTTGTTTGCTTGAATTAAAATCCAATTTTAATTCCGCGTTGAAATCTAATTTCAATTAATATATCTAATATATTATTTTAGCCCAATTAAATAAATTAAATAGTACAATCCAATTTCACTATTAATTTACTTTGCCGATTAATTCCAAATTAATCATGTTCTCTCTTCTCGACGAATTTAATCCCAGATGAATTCTCGATGCAATTAATCCCAGATTAATTCTTTCTCAGATAATTAATTTCCAGATTAATTATTGTTGTGTTTAATCCCAGATTAGTTTTCTCTCTCATAATTAATCCCAGATTAATTCTGTTCGAGTCAAATCTCATTGGTGAATCTTCGGGAAGCGACCCAAGAGATCCCTGGATATGTTGGCAGTAAATACGGTCATCGGACTATCCGAACACGTACGTACCCAGTACCACGTTCTTACCGATTAACAAGACATGGTTGGCTTCTAGCAAAACACAGTGCCTACCCAATTCTCCAGAAATATTCTTTAAAGGAATATATAATCTTTATCAGGTGTAATATACGTAGTATTGCGTATTAAGATCCAGTATCGGATGTCACATGCAAGGCCTTGGGCTGGAATTGTGTCTGCCTCGTACAAATCATATATCGGATCACTGGCAACTAGTCTCTATAATTGGATAGTCATGACCTAGTCATATTATCCCGATGACTGCAGTACTTAAGAGTACCAGTTCCGTTTCCCTGCGTGATCATCATCTCCATATGACTGAAGTGCTACTTCCATCTTTACATCACACCCAATACACTACGATTCTTAGTATACCCAGAAGAGGCGTACACAGAACCTGTTAAAACCTCGGATGACCAAAACCAAAGTATACTGATTGTCGCAAGTATTAGCGATGCAAGTCTCAGGTTAAGACCAAATACACCTACCCTGATTCGGATTCCCATAGACATAGTCATACTACCTATATGATTCTGATGGGTCTATCTAGAGCGAAGCTATTCCCGTACCATCGGTAAATAGAACCTCTAATCACACTTGCATAAGTATCCAATACTTAAATATATGAGAACTATGCCGTTACGCTTCCATAATGCGCACAAGTGCAACACTAGCCTATTCCACATTATCGATGTCCAGTCTCGATAATACTACGACTAGGGATATTTAATGATTAAACCTTTCGTGGATTAATATTGTCTCATATCTTAAGGACTTTTATCATTATCGATAATTCCACATTATCGCATTATCTTATTAATTCGGAACTAATCATACAGACTTTTATCATTTATATATCCGAGTAATCTAATTACAAATGATAAAAGAGCAATTTCCTTTGTCACATAGTTAATTTTGTACAAGAACACCAAGTCCTTTACAAAATAGTGATGCTATGGGTCATAATTGTCCAACAATCTCCCACTTGGCCTATAGCCAATCACTCAAATGTCTAACACCTGAACTATGTACGGGTCGCTCATTTTTATACTGAGTTATCACTTTCTCCAACAGATTTACAAGGTTATCATCTGATGCGTTTTATTCGATCATCACATCGCCACGATGTTTGATCACACGAATCAGATAAAACCGTCGATGTACATACTTGGATCATTGATGAGACCGTAATTCTTTAGCCTGTGCTACAGCCTAGCTCAGCTGCTAACAGAACTACTTCCTAATCTAATTAGGAATTTTATAGATAAAAAATGCTTCTTCTGCTACCTCAGCTGCAGCAATATAATCCGCTTTTGTTGAATCGATAACAATATCTTACTTGGAAGATTTCCAGCTCACTGTTTCGTTGTTCAAACAAAATTATGTACCCTTATTGCGACTTGTAGTCGCCATTATCGGTTAGGAAACTTACAACGGTGAACCTAGTCTTCTCAAGTTCTCATTCTCCATAACTTAAGAAAGCATCATTAGTTCATCTAAGATATTTAAGGATATTCTTAACATCAATCCAGTGACCATCATCTGGATCGGCCTGATTGTGACTCCAAATGCTCAAAACATATGAGAAACCGAGTCATGTACATTTCTTTCAATGTACGGGTCTCGGAGAGTGCCAACAACTTTTAGATCTATCGCATTAGATCCTTATTCCTGGAATAAAGGTTTCCTCTCCCAAGTATTTCATTGAGAATTTTAATGAAAGCCAAGTTTTCACCGATTATTAACATGGGAATGTTATTTCCAAGAAATAATACATCATCAATGTATTGGACAATCATTTTTAGTGTGCTCCCACTAACCCTCTTATATACACAAGAATCATCTTCGTTTTGAATGAAATCATATTGCAATATGATCTCTTCAAAATGTTAGTTCCAAGAACACAATGCTTGCTTCAATCCATAAATGGATTGAATTAACTTGCTAACCTTGTTTGCATGTTTCGACACGACAAAACCGTCAGGATGTTGTAAACATCCTCCAAACGGTTTCCGTTAAGGAAAACGATTTTGATGTTCAACTGTTATATTTCATTATGAAATATGCAGCAATCGCAAGCATTATCCGAATGGATTTAATCATGGCAATAGGTAAAAGGTTTTGTCGTAATCGACACCATGTTGATGATGATACCCTTTCGCTATAAGCCTACCTTTGTACATTTATATGTTGCCATCCATGTTTGTCTTCACCATGAAGACCCATTTGCTACCAATAGGCATAATGCCTTCTGGTACATCAACCAGCGTCCAAACTTGGTTTTATACATGGAATCCATTTTGGACTTCATGGCACTTTGCCATAAATGGATTTAATACCTTGTATCACTTCCTTATACGTAGTCGGTTCATTATCCTTAATAAGACGAATGTCTACGTGAGGTAAGATCAGAAACCCATACATCTTAGGTTGTTTTCTGACTCTCTCTGACCTACGTGGTTCTTGTGTATTAGAAGATTGTGGTACAGATTCATCCCTGATGAACTGTTCGTGTTCCATTAAGGGACCGGTGCCAGGAACAGTATCACTCTGATTTTCATCGAGTTCTACTTTCCTCCCACTTACCACTGCATTTAGGTATTCCTCTTAGGAAAACCGCATGGAGAGCAACAAATATATTTGTTCTCTTGTGAGTTGTAGAGGTAATATCTTTTGGTTTCCCTAGGATAACCAATTACAAATAGGCGGTAATCCGATTTGGGTTCTAGTTCTGTACCATCCAAATATATGCCCAGCATTCCCAAATCTTCAGGAATATGAAACCCAGTTTCTTTCATGTCCATATTTCATACGGAGTCTGTCCAACAGACTTTGACGAAACCTTATTCAAAATAAGTATTGCACTTTTCAATGCGTATCCCTAGAAGGAAATTGGTAGCTCAGAGGGACTCATCGTTGACCTTACTATGTCCAACAAGGTTCGATTTTTCCGTTCGGACACACCATTCAATTGAGGTGTTTCAGAAGGAGTTCACTGTGAAAGAATACTATACTCTTTCAAGTAATTGAGAAACTTATTGCTTAAGTATTTCCACCACGGTCCAATCGTGATGTTTTAATACTTTTTTCGGTCTGTTTTTCTACTTCGTGTCGAAACTCTTTGAATATATCAAATATTTATGATTTGTGTGTCATAAGATACACATAACCATAGCACGATGCAACATCCGTAAAGGTTACGAAGTACTCATAACCACCTCTAGCCTAGCTAGACATGGTCCCACATACGTCACCATGAACGAGGGCTAACACCTCGGTGGCACGTACACCTTTACCGTTAAAAGGCGTTTTAAACATTTTGCCTAATAAACTAGATTCGCATAAGTCATTTGAATTATGATCAAATCTGTCCAAGTATCCATTCTTCGAAAGTGTGGATATACGAGTCTTGTTTAATGTGTCCCAGACAACAATGCCACAAATAAGTCTCATCTGATTAATTCAGTTTGAGCCATTTGTTTGTCATGTTATATATTTGAGATTTGTTTATATTAGAAATATAAATACTGTTATTCACATCTAATGTGAATATCTCAATATCATCTTTATAAACAAAACACCAGTGTTCTAGAACATAAAGGCATACTCGCAACGGGTTAAACTAGATATAGAGATAATGTTTCTAGTCAAACTAGGTACATTATAACAGTTTCCTAATTTAAGTACATGCCCAAATGGCAGTTCCAAAACTTAGGTTCCCACAACCAAAACATCGACTCTCGTCCCGTTTTCGACTCATAGGTCGATCTCAACTGAAGCCAGTCTCTTGCTAATCAGCAGATGCTGCACATCAGTACATATTTGAGTACCACTTCTAGTATCAAAAATCCAATTTTTAAAACTGGTAGTGGATATGTTTATAACAAACATACCCAAAGTCAGAACCTTGCCCGTCTTCACTTCCTTCATGTCTACCTTGTCCATATGGTAGTCACGCTTTCAATGACCATGTTGCCACAATTTAGGTAGACATCTTGGGATAAGTCATTTGTCTTCCTAGAAGACAGTGACACTTTTTCCTTTGCCATTTTCTTCACACCCCAGAAGCCTTCGGCCAAGCCTTGGCCTTCTGGGATGTCGAAGTGAGATGCGTCTTGCGCTTCTTTCCCTTTTGGAAGCTCTGGCTTTGCTTCCTTGAGCATAGCCAATAACTCTCTAAGAGTTTTCTCTTGGTTCAAGATGAACCCACCCCAGCTTTCGGGCAGAGACTATAAGATCAAATCTATGGAAGTCTCGACCTTGTAGGTAATGCTCAGCTAACCTTAGTTGTTCGATGTCAGCAATCGTCTCCGACACCTAGTACTCGACAGATGTACCCTCTAACATACGGGAGCGAAAGAACATATTTTTGCAATTCATACTTCTGAGAACTAAGATTAGATCTGTGAAGATCCTTCAATTTCAATATCATACTATCAGGATCCAATCCTTTGTTCTGACGACGAAATTAAGGTGTCATTGCAGCAAGCATGACAGATTGAGCACTAAAGTTATCATCACGATGAGTCTTCTAAAGCTCATGTTCTACTATTTGCTCAACTCCGGGCTCAGGTCCTAGAGGTTTCTCTATCCAATAGGGTAATTTCTCAGCTCCTAGGACTATCCTAAGATTCATTTCCCAATCTGAACATTTACGCCCTTAAAGACATTTTCACCTAGGATTATGTTCTTTTACGCTAATCTTTCAGCTATATTGATTGCTCTAGTCCAACTATCCAATCAATAATTTCGGGTACAATCAAATGTAATGATTACTATAGTCCAACTATATAATCAACTATAAATGATCAGTTACATTCAAATGTAATGATTACTATAGTCCAACTATATAACCAACTACAAATTGAGTAGTGTGTTGTACAGTCTAACTGTTCAATGAAAGAAATATTTAATATTAGTCCAACTAATGTATTTAAAACAACAATAAATAAAATAAATGAGCGCGTGTTGCCAAGTATTTAAACGAATTTGCAAATTTAATACTTGCCTCCCACTATTTTTTAGTGAGCCTCTAACCCTCTGTGGAGTACTCGGGAAACCTAGTTTCCTAGTGGGCTTGGATCCCGTTAAATAACACACAACCTTGACTTTGTCCAACAAGTTGTTTGAAACTCAACTAGGTAGTTCTCTAAGATCAATTGGATCACATCCAAATCCTAGATCCAGTAGGTAGACCTCCAAGTCCGAAAATATATCCAATATATGTAAATATATCATGTTGGACAATTATGACCCATAGCGTCACTATTTGTACAGATCATGGTGTTGTTGTACAAATTAACTATGTGAGAAAGGAGATTGCACTCTTATCATTTGTGATTAGATCACCTAGATGTATAAATGATAGGAGGTCCTTATGATTTGTTCCTGGATTGAGAATGATATGAGACTGTATCAGTCCACGAAGGATAAAGCATTAAATATCCCTAGTCAGAGTATTATCGAGATTAGACATCGATAAATACGTAAAAGACTAGTATACACTTGTGCGCGTTGTGAGGGCATAACAGCATAGTTCTCATATAATTGGGTATAGGATACTCATGCAAGAGTAATAGGAGGTTGTGTTTTACCGATGGTACGGGAAACAGCTTCGCTCTAGATAAACCCCCTCGGAATTCCATTGGTAGTATGACTATGTGTCTATGGAAGTCCGAAATCAGGGTACGTGTATTTGGTCTTAACCTGAGACTTACACCGCTAATACTTACGACAATCAATATACTTTGGTTTTGGGCTTTAACAGGTTCTGTGTACGCCGCTTCTGGGTATATTGAGAATCGTAGTGTGTTGGGTGTGATGTCAAGACGGAAGTGTCACTCCAGTCATATGGAGATGATGATCGCGTAGGGATACAGAACTGGTTCTCTAAAAAGGTTGCAACCGTCGGGATAATATGACTTGGTCATGATTATCCGATAATAAAGAGACTAGTTGCTCGTAATCCGATATATGCTTCGTACGGGGCAGACACTGTACCAGCCCCAGGCCTTACATGTGATCATCCGATACTGGATCAAAATACGCAATACTACGTATACTATGCCTGATATAGATCTTTATTCCTGTAAGGATATTTCTGGGGAATTCGGTAGGCATGGCCCTTTGCTAGAAGCCAACCTTGTCTTGTAAATCGGTATAAACGTAGTACTAGGTACTTACGTGTTCGGATAGTCCGACGACCGAATTTACTGCCAACATATCTGAGGATCTCATGGGTCGCTTCCCGAAGATTCACCAATGATGTATGACTCGCACTTTTAATTAATCTGGGATTAATTAGATGAGAGAGAAAATTAATATGGGATTAATTGCGGAGATATTTTATCTGGGATAAAATATCAATTAAAGAGAGATAACGATAAATTTGGAATTAATCGATAAATTAATATATTTGATATATTAAACGAAATTGGATTTCGACGCGGAATTAAAATTAGATTTTAATTCGGGCTAACGAGTTAATTTAGAATTAATTCGTTAGCGACGTGAATAGTTATTTCGCTTGGCAAAATCATTTAATTACGTCGCGACGGAAAATTCGTTAATTTAGAATTAGCGAACCCGAGCCCGGGATTGTTTACGAGCGCATTCGTATTTCGAATTCGAGTGCGGCACGCAGGTCAAATCAAGCGTCAAATCGCTAGTCGTATCTAGTGTCACATCATCCGTCAATCAAGTGATAGATGTCTTTCACTTTGAGTGATTGACGCCAGTCACTATTCATTGATTGATTTATTGATGTTGGTTGTTGGCAAGCTTTTGCTTGACTTTTGGAAAGAGAAAATAAAAGAAATTAATTTTGGAAATTGATTTGTGTATTAGATACACTTTTAAGCCAACAACCACACATCTCTCTCTTCTAACTTCTCCCTCTCTCACGCCCATGGAAGGGCTGATTTTCTTTCTGGTTTGGCAGCTCACTGCCGTGAGCCAAGATGGAAAGGGAAGTAAAAAGTCTCGATTTGTGGCAAAATCGAGAGTGCTAGCACACTACGAAGTCATGCGAAGGTGATAGGGAAGTCCACCCATGAGCTTGGAATCATTTGACGAAGCTTGGAGCTTGGATTCTTGAATATTGAAGCCGATTGGGGACTGCTTGTGCAGCTCACTGCCGAATGCAATAAAGAGAGGCATAAAAGTTTTTTTGCCTCATGCGTCGCTCAACCGATCGAAGTGAGTATTCCGCAACTCCCTCGATGTATTCACATGTTTATTCCTGTTTTCTAATCGATCCTCAGGACGTAGAAACTCCAACATATCCAATATATTTCCTAACTTTTTTTCCTCTAAATCAACTAAGCCTTGGCTTTGGCTCAACAAGCTTAATGATTCTAGTTAAGCGTGACCCATTGACAGTAGGAAAGCTTCATAATCGAGGTCGATTAACAAGAAGTGACTTTGACTTTGGCCAAAAAATCACAACTGCCCATGACACGCGATATGTAACAAAGCTTACGTGGTTCAAACACATCCCGATGGACAAAGGTCTTGACTTTGGCCAACAAACCAATGCCAATCTTGGATCTTGAAAGAGAACCACTCAATAGAAGGAAAAACGCTTAATATTTAATTAGGGTTTTTCACGTAAATTGGAAACCAATTTATTATCTTTGATTAGGTCTCATCATACACCCTTAAGCATGCATTCTAAATTAATAATGATATGCGGATGGATATATAAAAAATTTATTCCTAGAACAAATCTCTCCCACTAGCACTATTCTTACTTCTACCCAATTACATAATACTTCTAAAGAAACCTCATTTACATTGAGGGGATTAGGTGAGAAGAGAAATACAAAGAGAATAGAGATAATAGGCTGGACACGCAGGTCCAATTTTAATAAATTCTAAATTTATTACAACAATTTCCAAAATTGCCATCACCCTTCTAATATCCATCCGATATACATTATTCATAAAATACATCCAATTATTCACACAAAACATATTATTCAATCAATCCAATCCAATTAATTAATCTTCGAATTAATGACCATCCAATGTTCAAACAACGATTTGATTTGCGCGAGTCTAATTCGTTTACGAATAAATACTCAAAGTACGTATTCTTGAATTACGTCGAACTACAATTTTAAATCCAATTTAAATTTGTATCCAATACTAATTCATATTTAAATCCAAATTAAATAATTAAACTTTTAAAGGTGTCTTTTAGACTTGGATTCTAAATCCAATCTTGATGGGTCTCAAAGACCCAATTAGTATCCAATACTATTCAATTAAAGTCCAGTGGCCTTCAATTAATTCTTTAGGCGTGGGCTTTGGCCATTATGGATCAAACCCAAGATGCCAAGGCCCAATTAGGAATCACCCTATGCCAAAAAATCAATTTAGGCCCATTAGGCCCAATTAAAATTTTAAAAGGCCCAATTGTCATATTTGGACTTTATGGAAATGGTTTTAGGCCCAATTGGATCCAACCCAATTGTCCAAAACCAAACTTGGTCCAACCAAGCCCATTAAGCCCAATTACAACAATTAAATTAATTCATTTTTCCAAATTACATATTAATTCAATTCAAGTGTAATTAAAATAATTAATCAACTAATATAATGTTTCCAAAATACTAATTAATCCAATTAATCATGCTCATCATTTCCAATTCATGTCCAATACAAATTGAAGCAAAATCAATCTATTACATGCTATATAGCTCACGGAAAAGGCAAGAATTCATCATGTAATTTGATTTCAATCTAATTAAATCAACATTTAACATACAATTCATGCCATCAACACATCCAATTGTTAATTTTCAAAAAATCACCATGAGCAACCTAAGGGATACATTCGGCCAAGCATGGATTTTGGGGATTTTTGATCTAATCAATTTATCACAAATCCAATGATATACAAATCCAATTCAACATCATATAAAATCGACCAACTCATCAATTTAGGCAAAATCAAGCTCTAAGCATAAAATCCCAAATTAAAGTCATGAACCCAAGATTTTGAAATCAAACTTAGGAGGCTCTGATACCATTGTTAGTGTTCCTAGAACATGCCAAGATCGTCTAAGAGTGATTCATGTGTGAATTAATCAAAGGGGGTTGTGAAACACTCACATTGATCGGATTTAAGATTTCAAAAATTCCTCCTTTGTTGGATGTAATGGAAGCTCCAAACCATCAAATTAGATTCCAAACTATAGGATTGGTTTCCCTATCACCTTCATTTGTCTCTTTAAAGTGCTAGCTTTGTAGAATGTTCCAACAAAATTCCATGGGAGAGGAAGCATGCTCACGGTTTTGGAGAAAGGAAGAAGAATGAATAATGACTTATTTTACTTCCAAAGTTTGACTTGTTAATTTATATTAGGTTGGTGTGTAGGATTTGGTTTGAGTGTAGAAAAAGCAATCCCAAGGTTTTACTCAACCAATTACCAAATTCCATCTAGTGTCAAACACATTGATGTAAGTTGGTGGGCCCCACTTCAAATTCCAAATTTAAGTCGGACAATCCAACACACAACTTCGTTCGGGCCCGGGTTAGTTTAATTCCGAATTAAATGAATTTTCCGTTGCGACTTAATTAAATCCAATTTAATTAAATAATAATGACTCGCAATATTATTACATAAGTCGCTTACGAATTAATTCTAAATTAATTTGTTTGCTTGAATTAAATTCCAATTTTAATTCCGCGTTGAAATCTAATTTCAATTAATATATCTAATATATTATCTTAGCCCAATTAAATAAATTAAATAGTAAAATCCAATTTCACTATTAAATTTACTTTGCCGATTAATTCCAAATTAATCATGTTCTCTCTTCTCGACGAATTTAATCCCAGATAAATTCTCGACGCAATTAATCCCAGATTAATTCTTTCTCAGATAATTAATTCCCAGATTAATTATTGTCGTGTTTAATCCCAGATTAATTTTCTCTCTCATAATTAATCCTAGATTAATTTTAATTCTTTCTCAGATAATTAATTCCAGATTAATTATTGTCGTGTTTAATCCCAGATTAATTTTCTCTCTCATAATTAATCCTAGATTAATTTTGTTCGAGTCAAATCTCATTGGTAAATCTTCGGGAAGCGACCCAATAGATCCATGGATATGTTGGTAGTAAATACGATCATTGGACTATCCGAACACGTGCGTACCCGGTACCACCTTCTTATCGATTTACAAGACATGGTTGGCTTCTAGCAAAGCACTGTGCCTACCCAATTCTCCAGAAATATTCTTTAAAGGAATATATAATCTTTATTAGGCGTAGTATACGTAGTATTGCGTATTACGATCCAGTATCAGATGTCATGTGCAAGGCCTGGGGCTGAAATTGTGTCTGCCTCGTACGAAGCGTATATCGGATCACTGGCAACTAGTCTCTATAATCGGATAATCATGACCTAGTCATATTATCCCGATGACTGCAGTACTTAAGAGTACCAGTTTCGTATCCATGCGTGATCATCATCTACATATGACTGAAGTGATACTTCCATCTTGACATCACACCCAATACACTACGATTCTTAGTATACCCATAAGAGGCGTACACAGAACCTGTTAAAGCCTCAGACGACCAAAACCAAAGTAAACTGTTTGTCGTAAGTATTAGCGATGCAAGTCTCAGGTTAAGACCAAATATACCTACCCTGATTCGGATTCCCATAGACATATAGTCATACTACTAATGGGATTCCGATGGGTCTACCCAGAGCGAAGCTCTTCCCATACCATCGGTAAATAGAACTTCCTATCACACTTGTATAAGTATCCAATACTTAAATATATGAGAATTATGTCGTTATGCTTCCATAACGCGCACAAGTGCAGTACTAGCCTATTCCGCATTATCGATGTCCAATCTCGATAATACTATGACTATGGATATTTAATGATTAAACCATTCGTGGATTAATACTGTCTCATATCTTATTAATCTGGAACTAATCATAAGGAATTTTATCATTTATATATCCAAGTAATCTAATTACAAATGATGAAAGAGCAATTTCCTTTGTCACATAGTTAATTTTGTACAAGAACACCATGTCATTTACAAAATAGTGATGCTATAGGTCATAATTGTCCAACACATAATTCACCCACTCATGAATTATGACGACCACTGATAATCTCGCTAAAATATGCAAGTCGAGGTCATTGCATACGTATAATCCCTATGTCACAGGCTATCTATATTATAACTGGGATATAGATAAGAACGTCAAATCCTTATGGAATAATATAGTGGACTTTAAAATTTACTATCTCTAAATAACACTCAGAAATCGCTTCCAAAGTTATACCACAGCCATGGATTTACTTGATCGCAAACAAGTGTAGGAAACATATGCCCTGTACACAGGTTGACGGATTCTATCTTGATACACACTGGATATCATTAGCATCAGTCCACACCCAACGAACATGCGGAGGTCTGATCTAAATAGATCGATGACGTGACCACCATCAAAGTATGGATGATAACTCATATATCCAAAGTGTTATTTCAAGTCGAAGGACCACTATGCTCGCTTAACTCGAGAAGATTCCTATTGACGTTGATGTACCATCTATTTGGAAATCTTCAGTGAGGCATTCAATGTTTATCAAATAAATACCAACATGTCTATACGAGTCTCCCGAGACTCATGGTTCATTAGGATAAACCATCAAACCAAGTCATGTTATACGACATGTACTTGTCTCAGTGGATTTTTCTAGCCGAAACGTGTTAGTAAATCTTGACCAGGAACTTTATTTAAGGATATAAAACTTATAGTGACGCTTCCCAATGTCAATTACAAATTACGTTGTAACAGCGCACTACATTGTAAATCCTAGGGTCTTTGTCTAATATACACGTATCACTAAAATAAATTTAGTTTCAATCTAATTGTAATTAGATATCTAATTGTAATTATATATCTAATCGTAATTAGATCGAATACATATATAAAAGACAAGAGGTGCTATCATTAAATAAGTAATATTATGGAAAAATGAATTGTTCTTATTCATGAATCGGACATAAATACGATCCAGATTGGCACTCCGAGCACCAATCATAACATAATCTACCTTATGCTTCGTGTTTGGGTAGCATTATATATGCTATATTATGTACGCGACCTGATATTAGTTACTCAGTTAGTGTAACCAATAGATATCAATCAAATCTGGGTAACGACCATTGGATGACCGTTAAACATATCCCGAAGTATCTTAAAAGTACTAAGGATAAGTTTTTGAGTTATGGAGAATGAGAACTGCAAGTTAATGAGTATACAGATTCAGATTTCCAATCGAATCCGGATGATATAAAGTCTACATCAGGATTCATATTTACCCTTAAAGGTGCTGCAGTTAGTTGGAAAAGTTCCAAATAGGGATCAATAGCTGATTCCACCACAGAGGTGGAATATATTATGGCATCTGAAGCTACAAAAGAAGCTGTCTGGATTAGAAACTTTGTCACAGAATTGGGAGTTGTCCCAAGTATTGAGAATTCAATTCCTTTGCACTATGATAATACCAGAGTTGTTGCACAAGCAAAGGAACCCATGGCACATAAAAAATCGAAGCATATTGAGCGAAAGTACTAGTGAGAAGATTATAAATGGATTTCACCATAGGTACTAGTGAGAAAGTATCCTCATAATCGACTCCCTCTAGCCTAGCTTTGAAAGTCTGAACCTTCTCATTTACTCATCTCTTCCTTTTGTAGATCCACTTATAATATATAGGTTTTACTCCATCAGGTTGGTCTACAGGTTCCTAGATTGAGTTGGAGTATATTGACTCCACCTCGAGATTCATGGCTTTGAGCTATTCATTTTTATCATAATCATCCATTGCAATACGATATGTTAATGGATCATCTACATCATCACTAGAGGTGACAACTTATGTCTCTATAATTCCCAGGTAGCAATTAGGTTATCATACAACTCTCCCACTATGTATAGGTGGTAGATCATTCTGATATGTTTGTATCTAACATTCAGATATTGAAGGTGCTATATTAATATTAATAACTGTTGTTGACTGTGTGCTGGCCAAACTAGTAAGTAATTCCTCGAGTATAACTCTAATCCGAGATTTAAATTCTTTTATATAGTCATCCCCGAGAAACGTGGCGTTTATCGATACAAACACTTTTTAAACTTCAAGCTATAGAAGAATTCATCCCTAGCCACTTTAGGATATCTAACAGATAGGCACACTTGGGAATATGGTTATGAATTTTTAGTCTTCTTCTTTAGCATATATGATGGACATCCCCATATGTAGAAATATCGCAAACTAGCTTTATAATCATTCCAAAACTCTAAGGGTGTTTTAAGAATAGACTTAGAGGGAATTACATTCAGGATATATATTTAGGTCTAAAGTAAAAATCCCAAGAAAGAGATAGATAATGAATAATAACTAAACATTGATCTGATCATACCTAGTAGGGTTTGATTTCTCTTTTATGCAACACCATTCTGCTGCAGTGTTCCAAGTGCTGTGAGTTGGGATACTATCCCATGCTCTACCACGAATTCCATGAATTCATTATCGACGTATTTGTTGGGCAAATGCTTCGAAACCGTGTCATCGGGCAAATTTGACTTTTAAAATAATTTTAATCATGATAAATTAATCGGTATCATATACCTCTAATTTATTTGTATTTTTCTTATATCACTCATTAATATCATTTATTTAAGTATGCTAACGTGTAGAGACTTAGAATATAATATTTGAAAACACTTTTTATAGGAAATGATTTCCCGCGTGGTGGAAGTCTGTTAGGCATCGGGATCGACCTTGAAATTTTTTTCTGCCTTTACCCCTTCTTCTGAAACTGTCCAACCTATTTGGACTTGTTTTGCTTCTGTTTTTAAAGATTTTCCCCTCAAATAGCAGCCCAAAAACTGGACTGTTTTGCACACCGAAAACTCCATTTAAGCTCGTACAACTCACTGTTTTATGCTAGTTGTTTGCTATTTTTTATGCCACTGTTTTGGACAATATAATCACTCCAAAATAACCCCAAACGTCTACAAAATGCCCCTTCGTGTTCCTAAATTTTCTTGGCTAAATTTCCATAAACACAACTCACAAATGACTTATAAAAGTAGCGGTAGTGAGCATAATTTTTGCCCACTGTCGTGAGTACTATGAAAAGGAAGAAAGAAATTTGTTTCAACACAAAATGATCTTCCGTGCTATGATTCGTTACTAACAAAAGATAGAGTGGGCTATACTAATAAAATTATTCTCTAAACAATTTAGAGATTAAAAGTCACACATAATTTTTTCTCTCTTTTATTTTTCTTTCAATACTTGAAAGAAAAGAGAAGAACTAGAAATCTAGGGTTATGAAAAATGAGAATTTTTTTCCACCAAAAATGAAAACAACTTTTTATTATATACTTAGGTTTATGTTAGATTAACTTGTAACTAAAATTACAAAATCATCCCAAAAACCCTACCAAAATTTGGCCATATGCATTCTTGTAACATCCAAATTCAATTTTTAGTTTAATGTATCATGAATACATTGGTAAGTTATAAGACAAAAAATTAACTTCATTTTTCTACGATTCAAAATTGTAACTCCTTTTGAATTTATGAGTTTTAAAATAAAATTTTAAAATTTATCATTTTCAAAATTAATGTTTCAACTAAATGATCTTTAAATGAACACTAGTTTTATATAGTTATTAAGTGTCACTTTAATTATTGATCACATCAATAATACATGTGAATTTATAAAATAGACCATCTAATTATATTTAATTTGTTACAGTATTTCGATCTAGTATGGGGACAAAATGGACCTATAGTTATGAGCTACAATAATCCCGGAATATTAATTAAATCATTTAATTAAATATTCTGAATAATTAACTTTAGGTTATTCCACTAAATGTTGGACAGTTATGGCCCATAGCATCACTATTTGTACAGATCATTGTGTTGTTATACAAATTAACTATGTGACAAAGGAAATTGCTCTTTTATCATTTGTAATTAGATTACCAAGATGTATAAATGATAGAAGTGTTGGATAAATATGACCCATAGCGTCACTATTTGTACAGATCATGGTGTTGTTGTACAAATTAACTATGTGACAAAGGAGATTGCTCTCTTATCATTTGTGATTAGATCACCAAGATGTATAAATGATAGGAGGTCCATATGATTAGTTCCTAGATTGATAATGATATGAGACAGTATCAGTCCACGAAGGATGAATCATTAAATATCCCTAGTCAGAGTATTATCGAGATTGGACATCGAAAATCCGTAAAAGACTAGTATTACACTTGTGCGCGTTTGTGAGGGCACAACGACATAGTTCTCATATATTTGGGTATATGATACTCATGCAAGTGTAATAGGAGGTTGTATTTTACCGATGGTACGAGAAACAGCTTCGCTCTGGATAGACCCCCTCGGAATTCCATGGGTAGTATGACTATGTGTCTATGGAAGTCTGAAATCAGGGTAGGTGTATATGGTCTTAACCTGAGACTTGCACCGCTAATACTTGCGACAATCAATATACTTTGGTTTTGGTCGTCCAGGGCTTTAACAGGTTATGTGTACGCCTCTTCTGGGTATATTGAGAATCGTGGTGTGTTAGGTGTGATGTCAAGACGGAAGTATCACTCCAGTCATATGGAGATGATGGTCACGTAGAATACAGTACTGGTTCTCTTATATGCTGTAGCTATCGGGATATTATGACAAGGTCATGTATATCCGATTATAGAGACTAGTTACCAGAGATCTGATATGTGCTTCGTACGGGGCAGACACAATTCCAGCGTCAGGCCTAGCACGTGACATCTGATACTGGATCGAGATACGTAATACTACATATACTACTCTTGATATAGATCGATTATTCCTGTAAGCATGTTTCTGGAGAATTGGGTAGGCATGGCGCTTTGCTAAAAGCCAACCTTGTCTTGTAAATCGGTAAAAACGTAGTACTAGGTACTTACGTGTTCGGATAGTCCGACGACCGCATTTACTGCCAAAATATCCGGGGATCTCATGGGTCATTTCCTGAAGATTCACCGATGACGTATGACTCGCACTTTAATTAATCTGGGATTAATTACGGAGATATTTGTCTGGGATAAAATATCTATTAAAAAGAGATAACGATTAATTTAGAATTAATCGATTAAAATAATATATTCGATATATTATACGAAATTGGATTTCGACGCAGAATTGAAATTGGATTTTAATTCGGGCGAACGAGTTAATTTAGAATTAATTCGTTAGCGATGTGAATAGTGATTTCGCTAGGCATAATCATTTAATTACGTCACAACGGAAAATTTGTTAATTTGGAATTAGCGAACCCGAGAGTGATTGCGAGCGCATTCGCATTTTGAATTCGAATACGGCACACAAGTCAAATCAAGCGTCAAATCACTAGTAACATCAAACGTCAAATCATTAGTCACTTTGAGTGATGTGACAACTTTTCACTTGATTGACTTGAGTGATGTGAATAGTTGATGGAAGTAGTTGGAATTAATTGCCTTGACTTTTTGTATTTGATAAATCAATTATTTCATTTTTGGTAATTGATTATTGTGTATTAGATACACAAAATGAAATACAAAACATACTTCCATCTCTCTCTCTTTGACACACGGTTTGGAGCCAAAACTTCATCTCTCTCTCACGCCCATTTGGGCTGTTTTTCTTTCTGTTTTTCTGGTTTGACCGAGAGCTAAAAGAGAAGCTAAAGAAATTTGTGGCAAATTTCTTGAGTGCTAGCACACATAGGAGCCATACAAAGGTGATAGGGAAACCCACTTATGAGCTAGGAATGACCAAACAAAGCTTGGAGCTTCATGGATCATGCCAAAGCTGAAAATGGAGGAGCAAGGAACTGTCACTGCCGAGAATTCCAATGGAGGGCAGAAAAGTTTTTGTGTTCGTTGCATCGCCTCAACCGATCGATGTGAGTATTCCGCAACTTCGTTGATTGTATTCAATTTGTATTTTCATTGCTTGAAATGATCTTGGGATGCTTAGAGAATTCCAACAATGGTATCTATGAGCAAGGTTGAGCATGAAAATAATTTACGGCTTAAAATTGGGTAAATTGATTTTGAGCATGATTTAATGAAATTGGATGATTTAGTATGCTTAAATGTTGTTGAATTGAATATTGATTGGATCAATTTCATGAAAAATTATTTGGAACAAATTTGCCCAAATTTTATGGCTTGGCCGAAAATTAGATGAACCCTAAATGTCTTGGATTTTATTTTTTGATTCATTGGATGAGTTGGAAACAATTGGGAATGTGGATTTAATGTTAATTTGGATTTAATTGGATTGAATTCGGAATTGATTTGAAAATCCCCTCCAAAGCCGAGACTATATAAGCATGATTGGGTTTGATTTTTGATTAAATTGTGATGGACACTATTTGATGTTAAAAAGCATGATTAGTTGTGTAAATTGATGATTTGGAAATGTTGATTTATGTAATTAATTATGTTATACACTTTACGTAATTAAATTGTGAAATTCGATTTTTGTAATTTAATTATGTTGGGCTTAAATTGGATTTGGACTTGAAAGTTGTTATTGGGCTTATTAGGCTTGGTTGTACCAAGTTAAGTTTAGGCTAAATTGGTTGGATCCAATTGGGCCCAAAACCGCTTCCATAAAGCCCAAATGCGACTAATGGACCTTTAATTATTTAATTACGCCTAATGGGCCTAAATTGATTTCTAGGCTCATGGGGTTACTCCTTGATTGGGCTTTGGTTATTGGGTTTGACCCAAGTTGACCAAAAGTCCACGCTTTAAAGAAATTATTTAAAAGCCCATTGGACTTTAATTAACGTTGGACGTTAATCGGGCTTTGAGACCCGTAACGATTAAATTTGGAATTTAAGTCGTAAATGTTTTATTAATAAAGTGTAATATTTAATTTGGCATTAAATAGCGAATTAGTATTAAATACAAATTGAATTGGATTTAATTTTGTAATTTAATTTAATTCAAGAATTCGTACTTTAAGTACTTATTCGCAAAACGAGTTTGACTCGCGCAAAATCAAATCGTTGTTTGAACATTGGATGGTCACTAATTATCAGATTAATTAATTGGATTAGATTGATTGATAACATGCTTGTGTGAATACATGGTTGCGATGCATGAATAATGTATATCGGATGGATATTAGAAGGGTGGGGCAATTTTGGAAATTGTTGTAATAAATATAGAATTTATTAATTGGACTTGCGTGTCCAGCCTATTACCTACATACTCTTTGTATTTCTCTTCTCACCTATTCCCCTCAATGTAAATGAGGTTTCTTTAGAAGTGTAGTGTAACGGGTAGAAGTAAATACTTGTGCTAGCGGGAGAGAGGAAATGGAGAGATTTGATCTAGGATCGATGTGTAAAGTATCCATCCGCATATCATTATTATTTTATTTATACGCGCTTTATTATGTGTTCATAATGCATGTTTAAGCGTGTATGATGATGAGACATTAACAAAGATAATAAATTGGTTGCCAATTTGCACGCAAAAAACCCTCAAATAATATTAAGCGTTTTTCCTTCCATTGAGTGATTCTTACTCAAGATCTAAGACTGGCATTGGTTTGTTGGCCAAAGTCAAGGCCTTTGTTCGTCGAGGATGTGTTTGAATCACGAGAGCTTTGTTCCATATCAGTGTCTTGTCCAAGTTGTGATTTGTTGGCCAAAGTCAAGATCACTTCTTGTCCATCGACAATGATTACGAAGCTTTCAATGGTCAATAGGTCACGCTTAACTGGGATCACTAAGTTTGTTGTGCCAAAGCCAAGGCTTAGTTGATTCAGAGGAAAAAGGTTAGGTAATATATTGGATATATTGGCATATATAAGATATATGTTTCGGACTTGGATGTCCCATACTGGATCTAGGAATTGGACTGGATCCAATTGATCTTATAGATCTACCTAGTTAATTATCATACAATTTGTTGGCCAAAGTCAAGATTGTGTGACATTTAACGGGATCCTAGCCCACTAGGAAACACAGTTTCCTGAGTACTCGACAGAGGGTTAGAGGCTCGCCGAAAAATAGTGGGAGGCAAGAATTGAATTTGCAATATTCATTTAATTACTTGCCATACGCGCTCAAATAAATATCATTCATCAAATAAATTAAATGTTAGTTGGACTAATACTTAAATATTTATTTTTAGAAACAGTTGGACTGTATTCAAACTATTCATTTATAGTTAGTTATATAATTGGATTATAGTAATCAATATATTTGATTTAATTAATTATAGTTGATTAAATAGTTGGACTATAGTATTCATTATAATAAATAGTACCTAAATTGTTGATTAAATAGTTGGACTATTAAAATCAAGATAAAATTGAAAGATTGGCATTTAAAACATAATCCTAGGGAAAATGTATTTAAATGATTTAATTTTAAAATTGGGAATAATTTCAGGATATTCTTGGAAATATAATAAGTTACTTTATTTGATAAAATAACATATTAGGCCTAAGCCCAGAGTTAAGCAAATAGTAGAGCATAATCTTTGGAAGATTTATGTGATGATAACTTTAGTGCTTAATCCATTAATCTTGTCAAATAGAATCCTTAATTTCTTAATCAGAACTAAGGATTAGAACCTTATAGTATGATATTGAAATTGAAGGATATTCATAGATCTATTCTTAGATCTTAAAAGTCAAACTTTGCAATAAGGCGAGTAGCGCAAGGCGCACCTTACTTCGATATTCTAGAAACCCAAGGCTTGGCTAAAGGCTACTGGAATGTGAAAAGGGCAAAGGCAAAATCATTATAATCTTCTGGGAAGATAAATGACATATCCCAAAATGTCTGCCTAAATGTAGCAAACAGGATCCCGGAAGCGTGACTGCCGTTTGGACAAAGCATACATGAAGGAATTAAAGACGGTGCAAGGCTCCGACTTCAAATATGTTTGTCATAATATGCTCGCTACTAGTATTGAAATTGGATTTTAAATACTTAGTGTGATACATAAATATGTGTTGATGTTCAAAATGTGCTATGAGCAGGATATTGACTTCAGTTGAGATTAATCTGCGAATCGGAAATCGATGTTTCAACCGTAGATACCTAAGTTTAGGGACTACCCTCTGGGTGTGTTCCTAAATTTGGAAACTGTTATAATGTAACTAGTTTGACTAGAAACATTATCTCTGTATCAGGGTTTAACCCGTTGCGGGTATACCTTTATATTTTATAACACTAAAGTGTTTTATTATATAAAGATGATATTGAGATAAATATATTTGATGTGAAATAACAACATTTATATTTTGAATATAAATAAATCTCAAACAAATAACATGACAAACAAATAGCTCAAACTGATTTGATCAGATGAAACTTAATTGTGGCATTGTTGTTTGGGACACAATTAAACAAGACTCGTATATCCACACTTTCGAAGAGTGGGTAATAGGACTAATTTGATACCATTCAAATAAAGTCTATGAATCTAGTTTATTGGGCAAAGTGCCTAAAACATTATTTACTTGGTAAAAGTGCAAATGCCACTAATCTGTTAGCCCTAGTTCATAGTAATGTAAGTAGTCCCATTTCTAGCTAGGCTAGAGGTGGATATGAATATTTAGTGACCTTTACCGATGTGGCATCGCGTTATGGTTATGTGTTTTTTTTGAAACACAAATCGGAAACTTTTAGAGTTTCGACACGAAATAGAAAAATAGATCGGCTAAAGTGTTAAAACATCACGGTTAGACCATGTTGAAAATACTTAAGTAATAAGTTTCTCAATATACTTGAAAGAGTATAGAATTCTTTCAATGAGGACTCCTTCCGGAACGCGTCAATTTGACGGTGTGTCCGAACAGAGTAACCGAATTTTGTTGGACATGATAAGGTTAATCATGAGTCGCTCTGAGCTACCATTTCCTTCAACGGATAAGCATTTAACAGTGCAGAACATATTTAGAATAAGGTTCCATAAAAATCTATTTGACAGATTTCATATTAGATATGAACAGGAAAGAAACCGGGTTTCTCAATCCTGATAATTTGGGAATGCTAGGCATATGTTTGGATGATACTAAACTAAAACCCAAATTGGATAAGTGCCAATTTTAGGTTATCCTAGGGATACCAAAGTATAGTACTTATACAACTCAATAGAGAACAATTTTATTGTTGCTCGCCATGCGGTTTTCCTAAGAGGAATACATATATACAGTGGTAAGTGGGAGGATAGTAAAACTCGATGAAAACCGAAGTAATACTATTAAAGGCATCGATTCCTAATGGAAGACAAATAGTTCATCAAGGATGAAACTATACCCGTAATCTTCGAATACACAAGAACCACGTAAGTTGGAGAGAATCAGAAAACATCCTGGGTATGGGTTTCTGATCTCACCTCATAAAGATGTCAATCTTTTGAGGTATACTAACTGACTACGTATGAGAAAGTGATACAAGGTATCGACTCCCTATTATGGTAAAGTGCCATGAATCCTAAATGGATTCCATGTATACCAACTATGTTTGGATACTAGTTGTTGTACCGCATAGCATTGTGCATATTGGTACTTTATAAGTCTTCAAGGAAGACATACATTGATGGAAACATACCAACCATAAAGCTAGGCTTTTAGCGGAAAGGTATCATTATCAACATTGTGTTGATTAGGACGAAACTTTTTACCTGTTCCCACGGTAAATCCATTTGGATAATGCTTGCTGACGCTGCATGTTTCATTTATGAAATATGACAGCTAAACGGAAAATCGCTTTCCTTAAACGGAAACCTTTTGGAGGATATTTACAACATCCTGACGGTTTTGTCGTACCAAAACTAGCAAACAAGGTTTGCAGGTTATTCGATCCATGTTTAGATTGAAGCAAGTATTGTGTTCTTGGAATTATCGTTTTGATGTAATCATAATGGTTTATGATTTAATTCAAAACAAAAATGATTCTTGTGTATATAAGGAGGTTAGTAGGAGCGCACTGATAGTGGCTGTCCTATAAATAATGATGATATATCATTTCTTGGAAATGATATTTCCCAAATAAAATAATCGGTGAAAGTTTGGCTTTCATAAAATTCTCCGTGAACTCGTACATTGAAAAATGTATGCGACCTGGTGTTCCATACGCTTTGAGCATATGGAGTCACAATCAGGCCAATCCTAGTGATGGTTACTGGATTGATATTAAGAACATCCATTAGTATCTTAGAGAACAAAGGATGTTGTCTTAATCTATGGAGAAGAAGAAACTTGAAGTGACTGGGATCACTACTGCAAGTTTCCTAACCGACAAAGACGACTATAAGTCACAACAACGGTACAATAAAGTTTGAATAACGGAACAGTGAGCTGGAAATCTTCCAAGCAAGATACTGTTAACAAAAAAACAACAAATGCGGGTTATTGCTACAGCTGAGACAGCAATAGAAGCCATTTGGGTCGATAATAAATCTAATTAGATTAGATATAGTTCTATTAGCCGCTGAGCTAGGCTTCAGCACATGCTAAAGAATTAATGGTCTCATCAACGATCCAGATACACACTTCGATTATTCGTCTGATCCGTTTGAATCATACATCATGGCAATGTGATGATCGAATAAATCGCATCAGATGATAATCATGAAAATTCACTGACGAAAGCCTTTTCTCAGTAGTTTGAGCCAACCGTACATAGTTCGGGTGTTAGACACTCGAGTGACTGGCTATAGGCCAAGTGGGAGATTGTTGGATAGTTATGACCCATATCGTCACTATTTGTACAGATCATGGTGTTGTACAAATTAACTATGTGACAAAGGAGATTGCTCTCTTATCATTTGTGATTAGATCACCAAGATGTATAAATGATAGGAGGTCCATATGATTAGTTCCTGGATTGAGAATGATATGAGACAGTATCAGTCCACGAAGGATAAATCATTAAATATCCCTAGTACGGGGCAGACACAATTCCAGCCCCAGGCCTAGCACGTGACATCCGATACTGGATCAAGATACACAATACTACGTGTACTACGCCTGATATAGATCGCTTATTCCTATAAGCATGTTTCTGGAGAATTGGGTAGGCATTGCGCTTTGCTAGAAGCCAACCTTGTCTTGTAAATCGGTAAAAACGTAGTACTAGGTACTTACGTGTTCGGATAGTCCGACGACCACATTTACTGCCAACATATCCGGGGATCTCATGGGTCACTTCTCGAACATTCACCGATGACGTATGACTCGCACTTTAATTAATCTGGGATTAATTGGATAAGAGAGAAAATTAATTTGGGATTAATTACGGAGATATTTTATCTGGGATAAAATATCCATTAAAGAGAGATAACGATTAATTTAGAATTAATCGATTAAAATAATATATTTGATATATTATACGAAATTGGATTTCGACGCGGAATTGAAATTGGATTTTAATTCGGGTGAACGAGTTAATTTAGAATTAAATCATTAGCGACGTGAATAGTGATTTCGCTAGGCATAATCATTTAATTACGTCACAACGGAAAATTCGTTAATTTGGAATTAGCGAACCCGAGCCCGAGAGTGATTGCGAGCGCATTTGCATTTCAAATTCGAGTGCGGCACGCAAGTCAAATCAAGCGTCAAATCGCTAGTCACATCAAGCGTCAAATCATTACTCACTTGAGTGATGTGACAACTTGTCACTTGATTGACTTGAGTGATGTGAATAGTTGATGGAAGTAGTGGAATTAATTGCCTTGACTTTTTGTATTTGATAAATCAATTATTTCATTTTTGGTAATTGATTATTGTGTATTAGATACACAAAATGAAATACAACACATACTTCCATCTATCTCTCTCTTTGACGCACGGTTTGGAGCCAAAACTTCATCTCTCTCTCACGCCCATTTGGGCTGTTTTTCTTTCTGTTTTTCTGGTTTGACCGAAAGATAAAGGAGAAGCTAAGGAAATTTGTGGCAAATTTTTTGAGTGCTAGCACACATATGAGCCATACAAAGGTGATAGGTAAACCCATTTATGAGCTAGGAATGACCAAACAAAGCTTGGAGCTTCATGGATCATGCCAAAGCAGAAAATGGAGGAGCAAGGAACTATCACTGCCGAGACTTCCAATGGAGGGCATAAAAACTTTTATGTTCGTTGCATCGCCTCAACCGATTGATGTGAGTATTCCGCAACTTCGTTGATTGTATTCATTTTGTATTTTCATTGCTTGAAATGATCTTGGGATGCTTAGAGAATTCCAAAAAGAAGGTCCATATGATTAGTTCCGGATTAAGATGATATGAGACAGTATCAATCCACGAAGAATTAATCATTAAATATCCCTAGTCGTAGTATTATCGAGATTGGACATCGATAATGCGGAATAGACTAGTATTACACTTGTGCGCGTTGTGGGAGCATAACGGCATAATTATCATATATTTGGGTATAGGATACTCATGCAAGTGTAATAGGAGGTTGTGTTTACCGATGGTACGGAAACAGCTTTGCTCTAGATAGACCCCTCGGAATTCCATTGGTAGTATGACTATGTGTCTATGGAAGTCTGAATCAGGGTAGGTGTATTTGGTCTTAACCTGAGACTTGCACCGCTAATACTTGCGATAATCAATATACTTTGGTTTTGGTCGTCCAGGGCTTTAACAGGTTCTGTGTACGCCTCTTCTGGGTATATGGTGAATCGTAGTGTATTGGGTGTGATGTCGAGATGGAAGTATCACTCCAGTCATAGTGGAGATGATGATCACATAGGATACGGAACTGGTGCTCTTATATGCTGCAGCTATCAGGATATTATGACTAGGTCATGTTTATCCGATTATAGAGACTAGTTACCAGAGATCTAATATGTGCTTCGTACGAGGCATACACATTTCCAGCCCCAGGCCGTGCACGTGACATCTGATACTGGATCGAAATACGCAATACTACGTATACTACGCCTGATATAGATAACATATTCCAGTAAATATTTTCTGTTGAGGCGGAACCAAAAAAGACAAAACATATCTAGATTAATTGCACGTGTAAATATTAATTTGGATTCTAATATCATATATTATTGTAAGAAATCTGTTATTGATTCAAGATCAGACCCACTCTGATACTATTTTTGGTGGGGCAAATGCTGCAGAAGCGCAATGGCGGGCGAAATTGACTTTTAAAATATTTTTAATCCGAATAAATTAATCGGGATCATATACCTATAATTTATCTGTATTTCACCCATATCAGTCATTAATATCAAATATTAAAGTGTGATTACATTTAGAGACTCTAGGTAAAATTTTTGGAAATACTTTCTCCGATTACACGTTAATCCATTTACCAGTTCACTGAACCAACCAACTGAGATAACCGAACATTCAGATCACCTGCAAAACTGAACCAGCCCACTCATAAATTACGACAATCATAGATAATCACGCCGAACCATACAAGTTGAGCTATAAGTATATCCTATTGTCTCTCTGTCATAAGCAATCTGAATTGTACCATAAATATAGATGAGAGCATCAAATTTTCGTAGTGCATAATTCATATTTGTCGTGACATATTCGTGATTCTCTAAATAAATACTCAAAACTTATTTCTGTAGTATGACTCAGCCAATGATTTAAGAAATCACGAAGTGGATACTTAAATCCCGCAAATGGGACTTACGGATCCTCAAGTAATATCATGAGCATCAGTCCACACCCAACAAACAAGTGGAGGTCTTGTCTAGATTGACTGGTGACATGTTTTCCATCAATGTGTTGAGGATTACTCATATATCCACAATGGTATCTCAAGTCAAAGGTTTATATATGTAACTCGACTCAGTAATATTCCTATTGACATTGGTGTGTTATTTATTAGGAGTATATATGATGAGTCATTCAATGCTCGTCAAATAAATAGGTATATATCTATACAAGTCTCCCAAGACTCATGGTTCATTTGGATAAACCCTCGGACCAAGTCTCAATATATGACATGTATTGTCTCAACAAATTTTACTAACCAATCCGTGTCAGCAAATCTCGATTCTGAACATTATTTGAGAATATACCTTAAGTAGTGACACCTTCTAATGTCAATTATAAATCTTTTTATAACTGTGTGGCTACTGTAAATTCTCGAGTATTTTTTTAATGTTTACATCACTAAACCTGAGTTATTTTCGATCTAAACTAAATTAAATGGAATATGTACATAAAATATAAGAGGTGCTAGCATGAAATAAGTAACATTATGGAAAAACATAAATGTTCGTATTAATGAATAGGTCATAAATGTGATACGAATTGGTGCTCAGAGCACTATACCCAATAGTATTCACCTCTACAATATGATCATAGAGTTTTAATGGTTTTATATGATTGGTTCTCAACCCCAGCATGATATTTTCTGAACTTTTCAAACGTATCTGATTTGTGATACATTAGGTAAACATAGTCTTATCTAGAATGATCAGTGTTCATGGTGTTTTCAGGTCCTATGTTATTTAAGGAGTACGTCAGGGGTAAAAAGGGTAATTCCCTTCTCGGTCGAAGTCATTAATGCTGACTCGACCACATGAGTAAATGGCCGAACACTTAAGTTCGGATGACCGAGCAATTATCAGATCGGCAGAATCATTCTCAGTTCAATGGACCACTATGACCGACCTCATGAAGACCGAGCACATGGTGAGGCGTGCTCAGGAAGACAAGGCATCATATTCTTGTAGATAAGATGACAAATTATCTTACTTTCATAGGGTAAACTAGTAAGTCAGTGTCCTAGTAGGATAAAGGAAGTGAAGGTAGTTTTTGACTAGGAATCCTTATGGGAAAGGGAAGTTGGTTCGACTGGGAACCCTTATAAAAGAAGGAATCTGATTTCTGCACTATTATTAATAGGAGGGTAGAGTGTGTGTAAGGGGCATCAGAATCAATATCAAGATCATTGTGATTAGACTTGTAAAACACAAGAGATATCAGAGAAGCATATCTCGGTAATAAAAGTATCATTCGTTTTTGTGCCCGTGGATGTAGGTTGGATCTGATCCGCTGAACCACGTTAAATCTCTTTGTCGATTGGCGTATTTATCTGTCTTTTGCTGAATTTACTTTTAGTTTCCCCTTAACCGAAAAAATTCACAATTGAGGGAGGATTGTCTCGGGAGTAATATTCCCATATTGCCATGAGACCAAAATCAGCGGTCAACAGTTCGCGCCGTCTGTGGGGAGCCTCCTATAAAAAAATAGCTCGTGTATTAAGATGATGGCAGAAGGTGGAAATCGCCAGTCGTCGGAAAGTCCGACAGTAGAATGGATAGAGAAGATAGAAGAAAACATGAGGAAAGAAAGGGAGGAAAACCTAGCCCTTCTAAAATCCATGATGGACCGACTAGAAAGGATGGACAGGAGGAACAACGAGAGATTTGAAGCAGGAACCAGCCAGAGAAGAGGTGAGACGGCGGAAGGAAAAAAGGTTGTAGATACAAGTGAAGATGATAGACCCAGAAGGAGGGGCCCCTACGGGGTAAAATCCGTAGTAGTAGAAAAAGATTCGCAAACGGAGGACACGTGGGAAGAAGAAGAGGGAAGACAGCCGCCAGATTCCTCATATGGTAGCCCCCGAAACATCAAAAGGGAAAAAAAGAAGTATGGCGAGACTGAACGAGAGACCTTAAGTCATGAGGAGCGCCACACCCGGGGAAATAGAAACGAAGAAGGCCGCAGGAGGCGGCATGGTAACTCAGATAGCAACATGAGGTCTTGGTTTAGGAAAGAGATGACCAAGTGGGGAGTAAACCTCAAGACCGATACAGGAGATGCCCTGGACGGTGAGGAGGAATCTCCCCTCATAGAAGAAATAAGGTCGGCAAAATTCCCAAGGTGATTCAACATGCCTACCATGACACCCTACAAGGGCCATACTGACCCAAAATCCCATATTGAAAGCTTTGTCCTATTAATGGAAGTCCAATGAGTAGTAGGGGATGCCGTTTGCAAAGTATTCCCCCTAACCTTAGGTGGATCTGCCATTCTATGGTACAGAAGTCTAGCCCAGGGAGCATCAGCAACTTCGCGCAACTAAAAAAATCATTTGTACGACACTTCAAAGGGGCCTGCGTTCCTAAAAAGACAGTTGGAGAGTTAAGACTCATGAAGCAGGGAGATGATGAGTCCCTGAAGGCTTTCTTTGAAAGATACCATAATATGGTGCTCGAGGTCGGGGGATATAAGTCTCTCGAGGCCTTAGAAAGTTTAAAGGGGGCCTTAAGGGTCGGAAAGCTGTGGACTCACCTAAGAATCCAAGATTCGCCGGATTATGCAACTGTCCTGGAAATAGCGCGAAAGTTCGTTTTGTTGGAGAATGAAGAGAAAATCTCCCGGAGAGGGACATCTATCAGAGATAGGACAATAAGGGCAGAGGCCC